>OZ038380.1:162173432-162250932 GCA_964036045.1 Eutreptiella sp. 'Long Island Sound 2002'
CGGACGCTTCGTCACTGGAACACGAGGGGGTGGGCAGGGGGGGTGGCGATGGAGTTCCCTCTGGAGAGGCCAGGAACGCAGCAGGACCGCCCCCCAACCAACGCACGCCAAACCAGGAACAGGGGCAAAGGCCCATTACAGTCCCGGACGCTGTGCGACGGGTTTGAGGGAGGGGGTCACGGGTCAGGGGCTGGCGTGGCCGTCCCCCCCGCCCATCCCCCGCCCACCCCCGGCCCACCCCCCGCCCACCCCCCGCCCACCCCTCGGCATCGCAGTGCAAAGGCCCAGCAAAACAGGGGGCGGTATGTGCGCTGCACTGCAGGCGCTGCCGGCGCACACTCGCACTGCAAAGGCAGCGGTGCTCTGCCCCAATGCGCTGCGTGTGGGGGGACGTGGACATCGACGGACGTGATCCTCAGGTCCTTTGAGCCGTGTAGCCGTGTAGACCTGTGGATTGGCCTACTGCCCCCCCATTGGGTCTGGCTGAAGCCCCGGCGCAGTGGCCGCAGGTCCCGTCCCACGGGGGTATCACAGGCAACGCGGACCACGCGGCCGGCGTCGGTCGGCGGAGGTCCCCCGCTTCTCTTTGGACACGTTTGACGGCCGGAACGACCGGA
Organism: Eutreptiella sp. 'Long Island Sound 2002'; assembly: GCA_964036045.1. NCBI lineage: Eukaryota > Euglenozoa > Euglenophyceae > Eutreptiales > Eutreptiaceae > Eutreptiella > Eutreptiella sp. 'Long Island Sound 2002'. The sequence goes on from OZ038380.1 coordinate 162,174,050, forward strand.
GGACGTTGAGGGGCTGTGGGACGTGGGCCGACGGAGGTACGCAACCGGGGGACAGCCCCCCCGGAGCCGCAGCACACACCACTGCGACACACCGCAGACCGATCCCCCCCCCAGCCAACCCCCCACTTCCCCACAGCCCCCAGCCCACACCCACCGACGCACAACACCGTCGCAGCGCGTCGAGGGCTGTACGCCCCAGAGGCACCCTACATCCCCCAGAACGCCCCCCCCCCCCCCCGCACACGGTGGCCTATGACCCCCTCTCCAACCGCAAGCCCCGGCTGCCCGGGCCCCTCACAGGCCACGCCGCACAGTGCACAAAGACTGACCGCCCCCCCATTGTTCAGTACTGTTGCTGTGGTCTTGTGTCGTGCCCATGTCTTGACCGTGAAGCGGAGCGCGCCCCCGTGAACGTGCGTTTCTGTCGGCGTCACAACCGCCGCGTTGGTGGTTGTGCCCGCCCCCCCCAATTGGCGTGCCATGCGATCGCCCTCTCGCAGGCGGCGGTGCACGCCCACACTACTCCGATGATGGCGCCTGGCCCACGCCCCTCCCCAATCTCCCGTGGCCCACACCCCCCCCCCCCCCCCACGTCTATGGCGGGGACATCCAGCTCAGCCTACCGACCAATTGAAGCCCCCCCCCACGCAGCCCCCCCCCTCCACCGCAGGAGACCCTCCAGCAGAAGGAAGCGCAGCTGCTGCAGCTGACGTCGCAGCTCTCGGACGCGCACCGGCAGGCGGACGACCTGGCGTACATCCTGCAGAACCTGCAGACCCAAATGACGGCCAACGGGGGCTCCAACGCGGACATGCAGCGGCTGATGGAGGAGATGATGGCCTACACGAAGGTCCCGAGGGCGGGAGGGGGGCGTGGGAGGGGGGGGGGGGGGGCAATTATTGGGCGCCGCTGACACGCAAACGGCACATCCCGCCACATCCAGCACAGCCCCAGCACACCAACCACTGGGCTCCGCGAATGCGGAAACGACACCAGCAAGAGCACCGGCCGCAGCGGCCGACAGAAAGTAGCGACCCGACGCAACATGCGAAGGGAAGAACGGGTGACTGTCCAGGGCCCCGTAAAGGAACAACAACCGGACGGAATGTCAGACAGGGGGGGCACCCGTGACCCCCTTCGCAATGCGCCGCGGCGACGCACGGCCGACGGTCCCCGGGTGCAGTCTTGTGGATGAGATGTATCCCAATGTTTTGTTTGGTTGTTTCCGCTGTCCCTCGATTGTTGAATGTTATTTTCAATATCTCACCGCTGTATCCCAAACACATGAACAATGTATCCGCAATGCGCCCGGTGCATTGAGATTACACTGGGCGGGTCGGGGGCAGGCGGGTCCCTTGGAGCCCCCCCAAACTCGGGGGGTTGTGGAAAGGGGCTCCAAGGGCCACACGCCTATTTCCTCAATAGAAATGCCTGGAATTTTGGCTCCAATTTACTGATAAGGGGGGGGGGGGGTCAGAACGGCTGACAACCACCGGAGGAGCGCCCCTCCCCCCTTTAGAGTGCCACAGGGACAGGGACGGGGTTCTCCCTAAGGTTAGTTTGGCCTTTCCAAACCACCATATGTGACCCTAAATGGTGGTGCATCAAGGTAATTGAGTGGCGGGTGCCAAAATTGCCCCCAAACAGCCATATTTGCCGGATTTAACTTGTAATTCTCGCATAAGTAGATTTCGGGGACTCCCAATCCTTTTGGATGCGTTTTCTCTGGAAGTGCCGCCGGGGCCTCTGGGGGGGAGCATGGGGGCATCAGGCGGTCGGGGGGCCACTGCCCGTCGCCCGCCCGGCGGCGTCGGGCCGCCGGCCACGTCGGGGGCCGTGCATGTCCCTCGTGACGGTCGTGGCGCAGCCGCCGCGAGTGCGAAGGCCCCGGGGCCACAGCGCCCGGGGCTGCCACCGCGACACATGTTCGCGCTCCGTCGCTCATCGTTCGATGGGGATCGCTGAGTGTATCGTTGTGGGGGGCGGTCAGCGGTGGTGGGGGCGGGGGAGGAACGGGGATGGCGGTGGCGACAGGGACGGAGGTGGGGACTGGGAATGGCGGTGTGGGTGTGCGGGTGTGTGTGTGCGTGGCAGTGCGGATCCGGGTGTGGGTTTCGCTGTGAGCCAGTGTGGGCCGGCTCAGCGGGTCCAAACTCGCGGAGTCACCCCCCCCCCCCCGATCCCTGCCCCCGTCTTGGATGTTGCCCGTTTGTTACGTACATCGTGTGAGCGTGCGTGTGTGTTCGTGTGTGTTCGTGTGTGTTCGTGTGTGTGTGTGTGTGTGCGTGTGTGCATGCGTGCGTGCGCGCGCGTGTGCGTGCGTGCGTGCGTGCGTGCGTGTGCGTGCGTGTTTCTGAGTGCCTATTTTTTTCGGGTTTTCTTTCGCCAATTTTCTTGCTCTGTTCTTGTTCTCGCGGTTCTCATTGTGTGTGTGTGTGTGTGTGTGTGTGTGTGTGTGTGTGTCTGTGTGTCTCCCCGGTAACGGGGGGTACGTCCAGGAGACAACATCCGAATCGTCCTGGTGCAGGGTACTGAGGTGAGGGCTCCAAAACAGTCCCATACCCGGGCATGGTGCATGAGTGACCCCTGCTTTTGCCCTTTGCAGGCCCTTGGCTTAGCGCTCTGCGCGGCTGCCGAGGGCTGGAGACGGTCATGATCCAGGGACAGGATGTGCCACGTCCCTCTACCCTGTACTGCAGAAAGGCGCCTAGCCGACATGCTCTTTCATTCCCTCTTCTACTGTTTTTCGGCCTGAGGAGATTCGTTAACGTCCAGTGCTGTGCTCCGCTTGATCACGCCTGTTCGTCTGCGTTCATCGTGTGTGCACTGCTGTTGAGAAGCCGCTTCATCGTTCAGCAGTTGTTGTTGGATCCTGGTGTTTACTTCCGATGACATTAACATTACATTTACCGATTTTCCAATGTCTTCTGATTCACCTGACGGACGAAAATTTCGAGATGACATTTGTATGAGGTGCCATCGTTCTGGCCACAAGACCGCCGACTGTCCAGATAAGCCCAAAGGTCGTTCTAGGAATAATCCCCCTCCAGATCCGTGTTGGTCCTGTGGCGAGCTTCATTGGGCCCATGAGTGCGAAATACAGAAGCAGCGCTCCGCCGATGGTGTATGTATCCTATGTGGGGACGGCAATCACTGGCTCCGTGCTTGTTCTCTCTATGACCCAGCTGTTCATGTACGAAAAAACACGAGGCCGGGAGAGAAAAGCCGAGGCTCCCCAAAGGTTTCGTATGTGGTTCCCCGGCGCTCAAAAATCCCATGGTGTTTGAGGTGTGGCAACGACCAGCATCACACCGCCGACTGCACGTCCAACGACCCCCCGGTTAATTTCCCGCCGGACGCCGACGGTGACAAGTGGAAGGAAATCTGTTTGTGGTGTGGCGTCCGAGGCCATACTCTGACAGAATGCTGGAAACGGGCCCCAGTTGAGACACAGGCGAATTCAAATGCAATCGCCAGCATGCAGGATGAAATGAAGGGAATCAAAAAGAGTTTAGCAAATGTGGAGCGCCTGCAAACGAATGTTGATTCCCTGAGCGATCAAATGCAGCGTTTGGTAGAGTGGCAGCAGTCCAAGGCGAATCCGACGATTACCCTGGCGAAAAAGACAGCGACACTGGCTGACACATTGACACGGCGGGTTGACTCGCTGGAGCAGGACTTCATGCAGAAGTCAGCATTTCAAAAGTGGCTGGATGGAGAGTTCCAGGGAGTGAAGGAGGTGGCGCATGCAGCACTGCCGCGGTCCGAGTTTGAGTCCTTTTTGGCACAGGAGGAGGAAGAGCTCAGAGGACGCTCGAGTATGTCACAGGGAGATGCCGAGATGGAACGGGCGGCCCTCACGGGGCAGAAACGAGCCAACGAAGAGCCGGAGGACACCGGTAGCCCAGCGGCACGGGCGAAACGACGTCATGGGAAGGGTACGCAATCCCAGCCAGCGTCTCCGCCGTCCACCCCGGGCTCGGATGCGTTCGGGGCTATGGGACCGCCAAAGACTCCGGAACGGACGCCAGATAAAAGCCAGGACACGCGTCGCAGTCTGACAACGCCAGACAAGCAAATCAGTACCGGGGCGTCAGCAAAACCGCCTGTCACACCACAATCATCGGACGACGAGGTATGGCTTGCCATGGAACCGACATCGAAAAGTGCATGGAGTGAGCAGGCATTGGATCTTCTCTTGAAGGAATGGTCACCGGTGTGTGATGACAGACTAGCTCGATGGGTGGAACACCACTGCGGCCTGGAGATGACAGCTACTGCAGTGGCGGTCGCGACTGATGAGGAGTTCACCGATGAAAAAGCGGGAGGAATTCGAGCTATTTTGACGAAAACGCGCATGCCACCCCGGGCTTTCACCAACCTGCAGCCCGTGCCGGTAAAGTGAGTGCCTCCACCGGTGCCCCATCAGCAAGTCCCCGTAATCCGGGGCACACGGCACAGGACGAGCCTGTGCTGATGCGATGTTCTTCAGTGGACCCGCCGGACTCGACATCGGTGTTGGATGCTATTCTAGCGACAATGTTGAGTTTGCAGTGGGTGCAACAGAAGTTGGGCCTGGATTCCGTTATTTTACGCACTACAGCCGATTTTGCGTCTAAGCTTCAGTGCAACACCTACCATCCCCTCCACTACACACACCGTGGAGACTCCGATGCCAACTTGAATAAACGGTACGCTGTGATTACCTCTGTGTCGGCACAGCGTGATGAAGTTCGTTTTGCAGATCGGGAGTACTCACAGGACATTGTCCCTGCCGGGTTACCACAGGCGGTGTTGCAGACAAGTCGGGATGATCCACAGTTTCAAGCAGTTTCTGATTTTATCACCCGGCGGGTCCTGCATACCCTCAGTGCAACCTGTGTTTGGTATCATGCGGCATTTTGCTCCGTGGCGTGCAATGTTCCGTTGAGTCCTTTCATGCAACGGGCGTCCGTCCTCAACGACTCCCCTCATGCCGTGCTTCACTATGGGGATGTCCAGCGAGTCCTGTCGAGTTGGGATAGTCCAGATGAGATCATACACACCTGGTTTTGGGTGCCCGATGCCCTGACGGCATCTTTCATCGTTGTTTTCCCCAGCTACCAACTGCTGGGATGCATTCGGGGTACACATCGCCCCCCTGTCCGGTTTTTTGCCTCTACGGGGGCGGTGAGCGCTATTACCACCGTGCAATGTTTACGCCTGAGTCTGCTTTTTCAAGAATACGGTGTTTCGTATTTTCCTGATGTCACACCCCCTCATTGCACGGGTATTCCTCGGGCCCTGACATGCCAGGTAAAAACGGCGCTACAGGAGCGCAACCTGGGTAAATGGGGGCAACTGCTTCAGGAGCGATCAGCTTTCCTCCCGTGGAAACACCGTAAAAGTCTTCGGGAGATCCGCCGACTGTCTTTTGTGGATTTTTGGCATGTCTGTTGCACCCCACCCGCTTTTTGCGTTTACATTGTCTACCATTTGTACTATAGTGTGGTGTATGTGGGGATCACGCACCAAGCCCCAGTTCGTAGGTTAAGAAAACACATGACCGATGCTCTTGCCAGTACAGATGGGTCGTCCCTTCACGAATTCATGACACACAGTAACTTGGAGGACTGGGGAATAGCCCCATTAGAATACGTGAACGACAGCTGGTGGGCTACGGTACGCGAGAGGCACTGGTGGTATGTTTTCTGGAGGTGGGCGCTGAATGACGTGGCGCCGGGGATTCCGGACCGTGAAAATCCCGGTAAAAACCGAGGGTGGCGGAATCAAAAAGTGCCGAGGTTGCTGCACGAAATCAGGGAGGCACAAGCGGTTTCGGACCATGTGCGTGCTAAGTACTTGCACACGGAGTTGGAACAGTTAGGTAAGGACCTCAGCATTCCCATCCACATTGCGGGAAATATTGTTGTCCCCAATCTGACCCGTGATCAGAAATCTGCAGTCCACCGCGTTGCAAGAGCTGTTGTTAAATCAACAAAGGGCAAAGCGTGGGAAAAACAGGCGTTGTTGAAATTATTTCGCGTGGTTCGGTCCTGTCCCCACTCTTTAACAACAGAATTCTCGCGGAGGGCAAGGGAGGATGATATGCGGGCAGAACAGGGACCCTGCACGTGCCATCAACTCCAGGATCCGGACAGGTTCGGAACATTTATGTTTACAGACGGCTGTGTGGCCTTAATCCCGGTACAACTGAAGGATGCTTCAGGTTGTCTCCTGCGTCCAAAGGACCCCCTTCCGGTTACAGGCAGGCAGGCAAGAAAAGCTGCAGTATCGGCGCTGAACCGCTTTGCTTCACAGGTGGGGGGGGCGGTACCGAATTTGGATACCATGCTGCCACGGGACCTGTTTGGAGAACGCGGTGCGCTGCTCCACAAGGTGCGGAGCACAGTCGAGGAGCTCTCTGAACATATGTACGTTAGGATTGTGGATAAGGGGGCGGGGGTACTTTGGGCGTTCTGCAAACACTGGCTGTGGAAACAAACAGAGCAGTTCCTGGTCAAGGAACAGTATTCCACCTGTGCAGAGACACCACATGCGGTTAGACAGGCAACAGCTGCTCTAATCTGCGAACGAGGTTGGAATGCTAACCCGAGGGCCAGAATGTGTGTCCTGTATATTATAGGAAAGGCGAAGAGCCTGCTTAAAGGTCAGTGGCTGTGGAGACCCATTGCTGCCTAGCCGGAACCCCAAATTCGCAAGCTGGATCTGCGCACAGCAGCCAGAGCCTTTACTTGTTTTCTGAAGCACCTCATCCAAGAGGTTCCAAACAGTTTTCAGGTCCTGCGGGTAAATGATGTCGCTTCCTGGGTCACCTGGGCGGGGAAACAAAGGCTAACACGCATTACAGAGTTGGACTGTAAAGAACAGTTCAATAAGATTAAGCCAAGTTGGATCGATGAGCACCTAAAGGAGGGAATTGCATTTATTGCTAAGCGTAGGCGGTGGAGAATGTCCGAGGTGACGTGGAGTGTGCACCACACCGCCCCAGCCCTGGACCGTCCAGGGTTGGGAACGAGCAAATCGTTCCGGTACATTTTGCACCAGGTTTTGTCCGAGTACGTAGAGTTTGAACTGCAGCGCAACAATAAGTGCTTGGCGGTGGGGAAGCTGTGGAGCCGGGACCTGTGTATCCCAATGGGGGGGAGTTTTTCGGCACAGAGTGCTGACTTGCACTCCGTCTGGGGGGCATACACAGGGCGACAGGAATTCCGGAGGTGAGGCGCCTTAACCATTTCCCCGGAAGGGTACGTTCTGTGGACAGGCCGCTGGCGTATATCCCTGTGTCAGTTTAGGGACAATATCCTGATGGCCACAGATGCGAGAGTGGAGGACTGCCGGGAGGTGGTTTCATTGGTTAAATCTGTCCTAGAAAGAGTTTGGGGCCTGCCGGTGGAATGCAACTGTGCGGACAAGCAAGGGAACTGTCAGGGCGCATGTTTGGGACCAGTTCTCCGATGTATGGGTTTTTGCATTTCACTGGGAGGGGAAGGGAAAGGATTAAACCACGTTCAACCGGCAGCATTAACAGATACGTGGGATCTTCGCCTAGGGCCGTCCCTTATGAATCCCAGGCACGCGTACAAAGGATACCTCAGTGGTATTTTCACAGGGGCCTTAGCAAATGGACGGGCCTGGGTGAGCACATGGGCGGGGGAGATCCTGAGTGCGCTGGCATGGCTGCAAGCAGGGATGAGGGCAGGGTACACCAGGCAAGAGAGTATGCGTGCGATGCACAGAGCGCTACATCGGGCGTTCGCTGGGGAGCCACATTTTCTGCCTGCTACAGTAAAGGCTGTGTATACCCTATCCCACAGACTTCCTGCTCCAAAGTGTGTAATCGTCGCAGCTCTGCAGAAACACTTGAAACAGTTTGCACACTGGGAAGGGGAAAGATACACATCATGGGCACCCAGGGGGTGCCCAGGGCTGCACGCATATGAGGTAATCTGGAATTATGACTGGCGGGCTTTGGAGCGTGTACGTGAACAGTGCTGCCCCGGGGCAGGCTGTGTGTGTGTGTCTCCCCGGTAACGGGGGGTTACGTCCAGGAGACAACATCCGAATCGTCCTGGTGCAGGGTACTGAGGTGAGGGCTCCAAAACAGTCCCATACCCGGGCATGGTGCATGAGTGACCCCTGCTTTTGCCCTTTGCAGGCCCTTGGCTTAGCGCTCTGCGCGGCTGCCGAGGGCTGGAGACGGTCATGATCCAGGGACAGGATGTGCCACGTCCCTCTACCCTGTACTACAGAAAGGCGCCTAGCCGACATGCTCTTTCATTCCCTCTTCTACTGTTTTTCGGCCTGACGAGATTCGTTAACGTCCAGTGCTGTGCTCCGCTTGATCACGCCTGTTCGTCTGCGTTCATCGTGTGTGTGTGTGTGTGTGTGTGTGTGTGGACGTGTGTGTGTGTGTGTGTGTGTGTGTGTGTGTGGACGTGTGTGTGTGTGTGTGTGCGGAAACTGAGTTGTTGCCCGTTTGTCTCGCAATAGTGTGTGTGTGTGTGTGTGTGTGTGTGTGTGTGTGTGTGTGTGTGTGTGTGTGTGTGTGTGTGTGTGTATGTGTGTGTGTGTGTGTGTGGACGTGTGTGTGTGTGTGTGTGTATCCTGTATGTTGTATGTTAGGATAGTGGATAAGGGACCTGGGGTTTTATGGGGGTTCTGCAAGGCGTGGGCATGGGATGTTGTACACGAGTTCCTTCATAAGGAAGGGTATAAGACGGTGCAGGACACAGCAGCGGAGTGTCATCGGCTCATGAGCAGCATTGCAGTGCACCAGGGCTGGTCAGTGAACTCAAAAGCGGAGTTGTGCAAATTGTACTTGTTGGGAAAGGCGAAAAGTTTACTTAAAGGAAAATGGTTATGGCGGCCCATTGCTGCGAATCCTAAGCCGGTACTGCACAAGACACAGCTCACGGCTGCCGCTAGGGCGTTCACGACATTTTTACGGATGCTGATTGTTGAAATTCCAATGAGTTTTCAAGTGCTGAGAGTGACAGACGTAGCACGGTGGTACAGATGGATAGACTCAATGGGCTTGACCACACTGGTGGAGTTAGACTGCAAGGAACAGTTTAATCGTGTGCGCCCTGAGTGGGTCGTGCAACATATGCGAGCTGCATCTGCGTGGCTGTACGACAGGAAAAGGTGGTGCAGTTAACGTGGAGCATTCATAAAGACCACAGGAGGTTAGATAGAGCGGGCAAGGCGTGTGCGCTGGGGTTCAGGTACGTCACTCATGAAGATTTGATCAAGCTGGTTGAATTTGACCTCACCTCTAACAACCGGTGCACTGCAGCTGGGCAGGTGTGGGAACGCGATGGCTGCATCCCGATGGGAGGGCCCTTCAGTGCACAGGCTGCGGACTTGCACTGCGTGTGGTCAGCATACCGGAAGAGAGGCCTGTTCAGGAGGTTGGGTGATCTGAATGTTTCTGATTCTGGCTTTGTGTACTGGGTGGGTGCCCACACCACTGCCATGTGCCAGTTTAGAGATAACATCTTAGTTGCGACCAATGCGCCCCGTGAGGCGTGGCCTAGTGTGGTGGAGGAAATCAGGTATGTACTACAGACTGCATGGGGACTGCCGGTAGTGTGTGAGTGCATCAGTGATGAGCAGCAGGGTTGCACAGGCCGCTGCTGTGGGCCCATTTGCAAGGCCATGGGCATGGTGATGGTGAGGGGTCCAACGGGATCGGGGATGGCGTTTGCGGAACCGGCAGCACTGTCCGCCTCGTGGGAACTGAAGTTCGGTCCCCCCCTCTTGAGCCCAGGAAGAGCGTACCGTGGGTACTTGGGGTCCATTTTCACAGGAGTGCTTAAAAATGCGTTGCCATTCACTGATTCCTGGGCTGCACAGATTTTGAGTGCTGCAGCATGGTTGCAGGTCGCCATGCTTTCGGGCTATGGCAGGGGGGAGGCAATGAGAGCGATGCATAAGGGCGTGTACAGGGCGTATGCCACTGCCCCCCCATGATGTTCAGGCTACAGTGAAGGCCGTATACTCGATTTCATATATCTTGCCTGCGGGACGCCACACTGTTGCACTGCACATCAGACAGTGGCTTCGGGAACATGCGTACTGGGAGGGGGGGCAGTACAGCAGCTGGTATGCACCAGGTCAGCTGGGACTGTACGGGGTGACGGGGTGCTGGTGCTCTGATTTCCCTTGCCTGAATCTCCTGACTGAGGAGTCTTGATACGTCGGTAGGCGTCAGTGGATGTGCATGTTTGTGCCGCCGACACGCAGTGTAGGGTAAGAGGCCTGGACTGGTCCAGAGGTCAGACACATAGACTCGTAACACCGTAGCGGAGGTTCGATCCCTCCTGTCGTCAAAAAACACACCACCGCCCCCTACAGCAGCACGCGCGGCACCGGCTCTGCCCCCAGCGGTAGGTGCGCCTCGCTACTTTTGCTACTTTTTCGAGCAACCCCCGGTCCCCACCATAGACCAAAAAAACACACCACCGCCCCCTCCGGCAGCGCGCGCGGCTTGCGGGTCTTGAAGCCCGGCAACGGGGGGGGGCGCATTCACTGCAACCGGGCACCTGCAGGTCTTCTCTTCGGCAGCGGGGCCACGCGCGCAGCGGGAATCGAACCGGCGCCTTCACGGCACGAGCCCGGTGATTCAACCGCTGGGGTAGCACTCACCACAGCCACAAATAGGAGCACGCACGCACACGAACACAGAACAGGAAACCGGACACCTCCGGATCTGATGCCAGCGACCACCCTGTATGCGTGTGTGTGTGGAGCCCCGGTTACGGGACTCTCTGCCTCTCTTCCTTTGCCCTCCAATCCTCCTGCTCTGTTTCAAGACTACAATTGGTGAAGAGGAGTGCGGACACCTGGTGGTATTGCAACAGGGTAGCTAACCAGAAGCAAACGCTGTTGGTCTATCGTCCGGGTTCTTGGTGAGGAGGGGCAGTGGTCAGGGACAGGGGTGAACCCACCCTGAGGTAATTTTGCAGAGCCTTACGCTCGGCTTGCTGTGCAGGCGTGACCGCAGGCTTGCCCAAGGCTGCCGTTGAGCTGCTGGCCCTATTTCTCCTCACACAGAAAGGCGCCTAGTGCAGGCGGGACATGCTACTGTTTTTGTTCTGCTTTGCACCTGACGAGATCTAGTACATCCAGACCAGTCTTTTCTGTGCTCTGTTTGTCGCCGAAGTGTGTGTGTGGACGTGTGTGTGTGTGTGCGGAAACTGAGTTGTTGCCCGTTTGTCTCGCAATAGTGTGTGTGTGGGGGGGGGGTTGTGTGGGTGGGTGGCTGTGGGTGGGTGGGGGTGGGTGGGGGTGGGTGGGTGGGTGGGTGGGTGTGGGTGGGTGCGTGCGTTGACGTGTGCACATGCGCGCGAGCGTGCGTGTGCCGGTGCCGGTGAGTGTGAGTGCGAGGGGGCCTCTGAACATCGGCGGGGGGGCCCCACGGCACGGCCCGGACAGCCCCTCCCCCACTTCCCCCACCCCTTCACACCCGCCGCAATGAACACACAACCGTCTGCACCCCCCCTTTTGGCGCTCTCGACGGGGGGTTTGGGGGGGGCAGCAGGAGCACGGGCCCATGACAGAGTGCCCCCCCCCCCCTTTCCCAAGGCGTGCCCCGCCGTGCCTCAACCCGTGCCTCTCTCGCCGTCTCAGGGGCAGTACACCGCGTCCCAAGCGTCCGGAGTCCGGCAGCAGATCATCGAACACGTCACGCCTCTCGGTACGGCCGTGCGAGGGAGGCCCCGCATCCCCTGCCAATAAAATGGGGGCCCCAAGGGACGTGGGGCAGTGGCGGAGTAGTGCAGGGGCAGACGGGGAGTAGTTGTGGATTGGCCGGGGATTAGTTTGGGGGGGGCATAAGGCAACGCAGGGAGGCGGGTGGTGGACGGCCTGAGGACGGAGGTGTGGGGACGGCAAAAACAGTCACACGACCCCCGCAACAACCAGCACAAGCACATGCGGAGGGAAGAACGGGTGACTGTCCAGGGCCCCGTAAAGGGACAGCCACCCGACGGAATGTCACACAGGGGGGGGGGGGGGGCACAAGGCCTCGGTATTCGGTTGTGTGTCTTCGGCGGCGCCCATTGGCCTCTCGCCACTGCTCATTCTGACCCTCCGTGGGTCCGAACGTGTTTTGGTGGTGTACCTTATGCAAAAGGGGGGGGGGGGTACCCCCGATGGCCCCGGGGCTGGACACAGATGCCGCACAGAGGCAAGGGGACGGCCCCGGCCGCGGTGGATGGCCCTGCGCCGGCGCGCTGCACCGCGGCCCCTTCCGCATCCTTCGGGACACGGCCGACAGAACGCAGCGACCCGACGCGACATGCGAAGGGAAGAACGGGTGACTGTCCAGGGCCCCGTAAAGGAGCAACAACCAGACGGAATGTCACACGGGGGGGGGGGGGGTTGGCAAATTGCAATTTGGGGGGCAGTTGTGGAGGGGCAGGGGGGCAGTGGCGACCAAGCGCCCCCCCGTCTCGGCGGCCGACTTTTGCGGACACCGCCGGTGCCCACAAGGCCCGGCCCCGTGTCCGTCGCGTGGGATGTGCCACACAGCGTCGCCGCGTATCCGGGGGGCGTCCCTCGGAGGCGTGGATGACGACCCCTCCGCCGTAGGCCCGTGGAGATGCCCCGGGGCCAATCTCCGCTGCGTTGCCGTGCACCCCCGGCGCCGCATGTACCGTGGGAGGCCCATGCCGCTGTGGCCGAAGGCGGTGTGCACTGCCCCGCCGCCGCGTGCGCTCCCTCCCGCTGATCGCCTGCGCACCGCGGCCCCGGCCGCGCAGGCACTGCGCACAGCACCGGCGCTGTGCGCGCTCAGAGGCCGGCGTGTGTCTGTGTTGGGCTGCAGTTTGGGCCAATGGCAGTGGCCGGGGGCCCTGCCGTGGGACGGGGAGGGGGGTCGTAGCCCCGGCCCCGATCCGCCCCGCCTCCGAAAGTCTTCGGTTTTCTCACCGACGTTTTGTGAAGACAAGGGCATCTGACGGCGGTGCGTGGCCTACAACAATGGCCCTTCCTTTTTTGTTGTACCGCCCCCCCCCCCCCCGTGTCCAGCCCCCCCCCCCCCAGGGAAGGGGATCGTCATTTGGTGACAACCCCCCGCGGGCCCGGGGGGGGGGGGGGGGCTGGGGGGGGCTGGACAGGGGCGGGGGGTTTCGCGGAAACATTCCGATTTGTTTGTGGGGGGCAGCCACGGCCGCGGGTACCAAAGGGGCCATTTTACTTTACATTGATCAAGCGCACTTTCTGACGTCCCCCCCGTCGTCACATATCCGTCGCGCCCAGACCATTTTCCCACACGTCACCCACCCCCTCGCGGCATCGCCCCCCGGGGGCACCGCGTGCGCACGGCATCAACGGCCCCTCTTGTCTCTCCGCATCGTTTGGCCGTGTCCATCGGGGCTTTGTGGGCCATGGCCCACCGGAGATGTCCCCCACACAAGTCCCCCGGGGGACAAGGCACGCGGCCCCGCAGGGCCCTGCTCTTCCCTCGCGTCGGCGGTGCCCCGGGACTCGCCCGCCGTCGGGCAGTCACCACCGCCACAAAACGCCGTCGGTCACTGCGCAGGGCCTCCCCGCGAATTGGTCATCGCAAAACGGGGCAGACCTGCGGAAGCCAAACAGACGATGTTCTCGGGATGAGGGCCTGAAAGAGGGGGCCGGGGGCAACACCGCGTGCCCCTCGGCCGTGTGCGCGTCCGCGTGGGCCCTTTCTCCCGAGCGCTGCTGTGCCTGCCCCCCTGTTCTGTGTTGGTGTGCAGCGGCCAAGATCCAGAAGCTGAGCCAGTCCAAAAAGGAGATGCGGGACACGATGAAGGCCAGCATGGCATCGTTCCAGGTCTGGGCCCCGAGTGCCCTCAGGCGTCATGGCCCTCTGAGCATACGCATGCCCCTGCCCCTGCCCATGCCCGTGCCCGTGCCCATGCCCCTGCCCATGCCCGTGCCCGTGCCCGTGCTCAGTCAGTGGAATGGAGAATGAGATATTGGGATAATGATGCGGTAGTTCACCGTCATCTTACCAACTCTCATGTGCAAGTTTTCTGGGGCGTGGCTAGACCAAGATGACCCAACAGAGCCTAGTACTCCACCAACCTCCAATGCACCCCTCTTCCTCAGTGCCCGCGCACCGTGTCCGCACCGTGGCAACTATTACTGGTCAAACGCCGGTGAACCATCGCAAGATGCACCCCCCAAACAGCCCATAGAACCTCGGAAACCTCGTTCGTTGCAAGCACACCACATGTCTTCCTCGGGTTTTTTCCGTTTGCCCATAACTCTCGGAGGCTTTTGGGGACTTGTTGTTCTTTCTGAAAGCCTATTGATGGTTGTAGCCATTGCCATGTGGCTTCTGGATGGTTGCTCTGATGGTTGCCACAGGTCCCAGTGTCCCAATTCTTGCACCCTCTTGCCCCTCTTTCATTGTTAGTTTGATGCTTGCCACAGGCAGCATAGGCCCTAGAGCCCCAATCTCTACACCCTGCGGTGCAGTCCCTGCTGGCATACCAGCTGTATGACAGTCGGATGTTTGTCATTGGCCCCAAAGTCCCAATTTCTGCAACCCCCGGTTAGCAATACAATGCAACTCCAGTCAATGCAGTGCCAGCGTGCCACTCAGCCAGGTTGATGCCAATTCGACAAAGGAGACTGGTTCACGGCGAGGATGACGTTGGCGCCGGGGACAACCCACCACAAAGACATTTCGTTTCTGTGCGCTGTGAGACAACAGGAGTTCAGTGCCTACACCACCTCACGTTCACATAGCAGCACATGGGCACCACAACACGTGGCCACCCCCTCCCTAGCGGGTGCCATAAGTCCCTGTGGGTCCCCAGACATACCCACAGTTTGCACCGCGCGCGGACCCGTGGCAAGAGCGCCCCCAGTGGACAGTGGGCGCTTCAGCAAAGTAGGTCCTCGAAGGTCTTTGACCCGAGGCCACATGAGGCCGATGAGACCATGCAGGTTTGAGTGTGGTGGCCCGCCATGTGTTCCCGAGCTATGCCCACACACACACACACACACCCACACCCACACCCACACCCACACCCACACCCACACCCACACCCACACCCACACCCACACCCACACCCACACCCACACCCACACCCACACCCACACCCACACCCACACCCACACCCACACCCACACCCACACCCACACCCACACCCACACCCACACCCACACCCACACCCACACACCCACCCCCAGTCATCATGTGCATTGTACGTTTGCCACACGCGGTCGGCGTGGGCGCATGATCGGCAGGTGTGCCCCTCCTCACCCCCAACACATCCCCCCCCCTCCCCGCCTCAGGACATGATGAACCACGAGGCCGTGGTGCTGCAGCAGCTCGTCCGGGGCTTCGAGAAGCAGCAGGCGGAGGTCGCCAGAAAAGGGTCGATGTTATCCCCCAAAATGTCGCGATCCCCCAAAAACAAGACGTCGAGGAGCCCATCGCGAAGATCCCTCGGGTGAGCCCCTCCATCCCAAGCCCCTCGTCCCTCACTCAAAACCGGAGGCCGGAGTCCGCGAGGCCCGATCCCGGGCCCGCTCTCCTGCCCTCTCCCTGCCCTTACCCCCTGCATCACCCGCCACGACAAGGCCCCCTCCCCTTTTGCGCACCCCCGGTCCCCAGGGAGCAGCCCCATGCGCTGTACCGCGCCCCATCCACCGCCACCGGCCCCGAGGGTGCCCCTCATCCGACGTGCCCCCCCCCCCCCCCCGAAGCGGACCCCCCCCCCCAACTCCGAAAGCGACATTGGGAACGCCGATGGAGGCCCGTGCGGCGCAGGGGAAGTCGGGGGTTCAACTGCGGGCGTTCCGGAAAAAGGGCCATTCATCAGTGATTATGAAGTCTGGCGCCGAAACGCGCCGACCATTTGTTTTGGACCATTGGAACTGGTCAATTTTCCCCCCCACCAAATATCTGGCAAATGATAACTTTTCTGAACCCCCTCAACGCGCCGATCCCGTTTCCGTTTTGCCGAGTTTCCGGGTCACCTCCGAGGCCCGGGGGTCAGTCTTGGTAGGATTTTGGGGGTTCCCGTCAATCGAGCCCCTTTTGGGGGTGGGGTCTAGCCATGGGGGCTGTATCCCCCCCCCCATGCCACGCATTTGCATTTGTCTGTGTTTTAATTAGGTCACACCCCCCCCATGCCCCGCAGTTGAAGCCCCCCCCCCCCCAGGGCCATGGCCTGTGACAATGGCGAGCCCCTCCTGCGCCCCCTCCCACACCCCTGAACAATGGCCTTCAGGTCCATCTGGACCCCCTCCCCAGAGTTTAGCTCAGCACCTCAGCATCTCCTGCGGGGGAGGGGGGGGGGCTAACACGCCCCCCCCCCCCTCAGACCCGGATTTCATTGTGGGAAAGAATGAAATGTGATAAAAGGAAATATGGATTTGGCTGTTTTGGGTACACAAACTTTTGGACTTTTGGACTTTTGGACTTTTTGGGT
The DNA here is from genome assembly GCA_964036045.1 of Eutreptiella sp. 'Long Island Sound 2002'. Taxonomy (NCBI): domain Eukaryota; phylum Euglenozoa; class Euglenophyceae; order Eutreptiales; family Eutreptiaceae; genus Eutreptiella; species Eutreptiella sp. 'Long Island Sound 2002'. The sequence goes on from OZ038380.1 coordinate 162,190,486, forward strand.
TCCAATACCCCCCCCCTTAACGCTGCCCCCCCCCCCCCCCGCCCCCCAAGTCATCCGGGGGCTCCGTTGACAACACCAAAACACGTTCGGACCCACGGAGGGTCAGAATGAGCAGTGGCGAGAGGCCAATAGGCGCCGCCAAAGGCAATCGGATACCGAGGCCTTGTGCCAACCCCCCCCCCCCCCAGTCCCCTAGACCCCCCCCTCCCCCCCTCTCCTCAAGCAACCCCCCCCACCCCCCCACCCCCCGGCGCCACAGGGGGCGCGATGGGGCGGCGGTGGGCACTGGGGGTGACGGCTGTTGGTGCGCCCGCACACCGGCCCCCGAGGCACCCGCTCAACGTCCGTTCTAATGGACGGCCCCTTTGGCAGACCCGTCGACCACCGGCGGCCCCGGAGCGCCCCCCCCCCGACGGCACCGGCAGGTCCCCCCTGGACCCCCTCCCCCCCAACACCCCCATCACCGGCGGTGGCCACGTACTCCACAAGGGCGGGGGCTGCGCCCCGCGCTCCGGGAGGTGCCCGCCACGGGGGTGGCAACAGGGCCGTGACCAGCCAACCGGGCACGGGGCAGTCCACGTTGTGTGGAGATGTGAAATCCTCGTATGGGGGGCAGGCGGGTGGGACAGGAGGGGGTGCGCGACATGGGCACCCAGGAGCGCCACCAGACAGGGGGAGGAGCAACACAGACACACAGAACGCGGGAGCCACACCAGGAGGGACAAGGGCGGGCACAGCAGACAAGGAGGAGGGGCACAGCAAGGCGGGAGAGGCAACTGGAACAGCGGGAACAGAGAACCAGAATGGAGCGGATGGCAGAGCGTGCGCATGGGAGGCAGCGACAATAAAGGGGATGGCCTGGCCAGCCAACCCCGTCGCTACCGGGTGCCAGGGCAACCCCTGCTCAACCGGCATCAGGTGGGGGGTGTCTCCCGCAGCCCAGATGGGCTGTTTGCGCAACAGGAGTGGGAGCCCATCAGGGGCAGACCAGCCGTGAGGGGGAAAAGGACATATGGTGGACGGCCCGGACAGCGCGTGGAGGAACAGGGCACCTGGGCCTCACAGAAACACAGCGAGGCAGGCGATGGACGGCCTGTGGACAGAGGCGCGTGGACAGCAAACACAGTCAAACGACCCCGCCAACAACCAGCACAACCCCCAATACGCCAACTACTGGGCTCCGCGAACGCGGAAACGACACCAGCAGGAGCACCGGCCGCAGCGGCCGACAGAACGCAGGACCCGACGCAACATGCGAAGGGACGAACGGGGGACTGTCCAGGGCCCCGTAAAGGAGCAACAACCGGACGGAATGTCACACAGGGGGGGGGGAGGGGGGTGTGTGTGGCGCGGACGAGCGCCAAAAGGGGCCCCGTGTGACCGCCGTCCGGTTTGGAAGGGGCGGCGCTGTGGCCCGGCGCTTTTCCGACCAAACGTTTTCTCTGAACCCAATTTGCTCCAACAGAACAATGCCCCAACAAACCAAAACGCCGCCGGGCGTTGCGTCATGTAGTCCACATGTTTGTGGGGGTCGTTGGGAAGGGCCCTCAAGAGGGCACATGCCCCTCGGGGCCGCGCAACGCACTCCACCGGGGCCCCGTGGGCACGCCGGTTTGGGACCCCCCCCGGAGCCCCCCCCGGCGGTCATGGCAATGCCCCCCCGAAGCCCAGGACGAAGATGGAACGGCACTCACCCAAAGTCCAAACGGCAACAACACCCGACGCTCACGGCCCGGGGCCTGTTCTTGTACCACAAACTGCGAATTTCGTACCACGTTTGACGGTGGTATTTGAAAATTGGCCCCAAACTCCGCCGGTCCAGACACCGCACGTTCCTCATACCCCCCCCCCCCCCCCGCGCGGGTACTGTCCCTGTGCTCCGCCCCTCCCCCTACTGCCCCCCCACTCCCATCGATAGGCGCCTCCTTTGCCCTTGTGCAGGTCAAACCTCCGGGTCAGCACTGATTCTTCGGCTACCGGCGGATGGGCCGACCGCCAGGGCACTGAAGTGGAGACCGACTATTTCGATGTCGTGAGTGGCTTTGAGGTCCTCCCCCCTCCCGCCCAGCGCCACCGACCGGCACACGGGCGTGCCCCGGTCGGTGTTTGGGGTGCGCCACGGCGCATCCACCGGCGGTTGCCTTGTTTGTCCGCCTCCCGCACGTGTCCCTTGTGAGTGCGTGTGGGTGTGTGCGCGCGCGCCCCATCTTGCGGACATGATCAGGACGTTCTTTAAGACCTCTTTTTCTTTCCCCCTCAAGGAACGTTGGTTCGAGGTTAGGGTCAGGGCTAGGGTTAGGGTTAGGGTCACCGAGCTGGTGGAACCAGTCTTGGTTTTATAAACCTCTTTAGGGTCTAGGGTGGACCTAACAGGTTTAGCAGCAAGCAAGCAAGCAGCAAGCAAGCAGCAAGCAAGCAAGCAGCACGCGCGAAATGGGCAAAAATCAGAACTCCGTCGTGGTGCTTCAGATTGGGGTGAAATTTTGGTGGATGATACCTATGGGTGTGAAGTACAATCACACAAAGTTTGAGCAAAAAACTCAACGGTGGCGGCCGGGAACAGGATTCGCAAGTGGCGGACCTCAGTTTCAAAAACTGCAGTTTAGGGCCAAAAACAGCCATTTTTGGGCCAAAAAAGCCTTGGAACACATTCAAAACGGCCAAACGAAGGGAAACGGTGGGTACACTTCACGCGCGGCTTGACTTCCCCGTGTCAACGAGCTCTTTGCGGCCCTCTAACTCCCTGATATGTCCCGGAAACGGCCCAAAAAGGCCCCCAGAAGCTCCATATTGGCTACCGACAGCCACAAACCAAGAATAGGCCATATCTTTGGCTACATGGCTCAAAATGCGATTCCGAGGGCACCTACTCGACTCGCAACCCCCCACTTTTTGTGGTTTTCACCCCTCAAAATTGCCCAAACGGACGCCTAGACCCCAATACCTAGGCCCACTCGGCTTCGGCAAGCTGCAAGCTCAAGCCCAAACAGGTGGGTGCCCAAATGGGTCAACAGGGTCCAGTAGGGGCAAAAAGATGACTTTTCTCAAAAGTGATCCTAGACCATGTGCGACGCTAAAACAAGTGTTTTTGGACCGTTTTGAGCTTGTGGTGGCCCATTTTGGTCCTCCGAAAATCCCAAAATGCCTTGAAAATGGGCTGTTTTGGGACCAAAAATGGGTCAAAAATGGGTCAAAAATGCATTTTTCCAAACCTCATCCTAGACCATTTGGGGTGCACAAACGGGTAGAATGAGCCCATTTTGAGCTCATTTTGGGGCATTTTGGCCCCTCAGAAGTCCAAAAAGCCTTGAAAGTGGGCCTCGCGGTGATGGGGTTCACTTGCAAGCTGATTTCACTTTGTCAAGAGCCATCAATGTGTGAATCATTCTTGATGTCCCTCACCAGTCATAGCTGATGTTCCCTCCCCCACCAGCTCGGTCCCAATATTCAGTCTTGATTATTAGGGTCACCGAGCTGGTGGAACCAGTCTTGGTTTTATAACCCTTTTTAGTGTCTAGGGTGGACCTACCAGGTTTAGCAGCAAGCAAGCAAGCAGCAAGCAGCAAGCAAGCAGCAAGCAAGCAAGCAAGCAGCACGCGCGAAATGGGGAAAAATCAGAACTCCGTCGTGGTGCTTCAGATTCGGGTGAAATTTTGGTGGATGATACCTATGGGTGTGAAATACAATCACACAAAGTTTGAGCAAGAAACTCAACGGTGGCGGCCGGGAACGGGTGTCGCAAGTGCTGGACCTCCATTTCAAATTCTGCAATTTAGGGCCAAAATCAGCCTTTTTTTACCCAAAACCGCCCTAGAACCTGCTGAAAGCGGCGAAATGAAGGGAAATAGTGGCTACTCTACACATGCAGCTAGACTTCCCCGTGCTGAAGGGCCCTCTAGGGCCCTCTAACTCAACAAGATTTCCGTGAACCGCCCCCAAAAGGCCCCCAAAAGCCCCAGAATTTGCGTACATTGGCCGCCGACAGCCCCAAACCAAAAACAGACCATATCTTGGGCTACGTGGCTCAAAACGCGATTTTGAGCGCACCTAATCCACCCGCAACCACCCACTTTTGGTGGTTTCCAACCCTCAAAATTTCCCTTAACCGACGCCTAGACCCCCGTACCTAGGCCCAGTGGGCTGCGGCAAGCTGCAAGAGGTAGCCCAAAGAGGTGGGTGCCAAAATGGGTCAACAAGGTCCACCGGGTGCGAAAAAATGACTTTTTTCAAAAATGATACTGGACCACATGGAATGCCAATACAAGTGTTTTTGGCGCATTTTGAGCTCGTGGTGGCCCGTTTTGGCCCTCCTAAAATCCCAAAATGCCTTGAAAATGGGATGTTTTGGGACGAAAAATGGGTCAAAAATGGGTCAAAAATGTGATTTTCCAAAAATGATCCTAGACTATTTGGGGTGCACAAACAAGTGAAATGAGCCCTTTTTGAGCCCATTGCAAGCCATTTTGGCCACCCCAAAGCCACAAAATGCCTTGAAAATGGGCTGTTTGGGGATCAAAAATCAGTCAAAAATGGATCAAAAATGTGTTTTTCCAAAGATACTTTTGGATTATTTGGGGTGCACAAACAAGTGGAATGAGCCCATTTCGAGCCCATGTTGAGCAATTTTGGCCCCTCTCAAGGCCGAAAGGGCCTTGAAAATGGGCCAATTTGGCACACAAATGGCTCAAAACCGGGTCAAAACCATGGTTTTCCAAGAATGATCCTAGTCTAGTTGTGTTGCCCAAACGGATGAATACAGCTCATTCTAGCTCATTCTGAGCCCCTTTTGAGCCGCTCTCATCCACTTTCCAGTGTGTACCTCATTTGTCGTTGAAGTCTCCTAGACGATGTTCTTTCCCCCACCAGCTCGGTCCCAATATTCAATCCTGGTTAGGGTTAGGCAGGCCAAGAGTGGGTTGGGACTTTTTTGTGGACATGGTGTCTCCTGTCTAGATAGTTTGTTGCTGCCTGGCAGCCGTTGGGTGTGTCCGAGTTGGTGGAACGTCGTGGGGAACGTCCTGGGCATGATGGCGGGAAACCAAATACCCCATCCACCCCCCCTCGCCCCCACTCCGCCTCGCCGCTGGTTCCCACCGCCGTGAAGTGTCTCCAAGTGAATCGATCCCATCTGCTCCGGGGGACACCCCTGTAACACAGGGTCCGCCTGCCGGGGGCTCCGCCCCCCCCCCCCCCCAAAACCAATGCCCCGGAGCCGGACCCCTACCCGATGACTGTCCGCAGGAGCGGATCACGAAGCTCATCAACATCGTCAATCGGATGGTGAGCAACTGCGGTCTGTCAAGTCCCCCGATTCCCGGGCTGACCTTCGATGAGTCCATTGACCAGCAGATGGCGAACCTGCAGGTCCGTGTGCAGGGGGGAGGCCGTTGGGGGGGACGTTGGGGGGGGGGGGGGGCGAGCGAGGCCGCCCCTTGCCCTCCTCTCGAGCCCCTGAACAACGGATTCCCCGCGGCCCTTCGCAGTTGGGGTTGGGGGGGGGGGGCGGGCGATGGAACGACTGGGCCAGGCTGTTGCTGAAGGGGAAGACCCTGACCCCCCCCCCTGGGGGGGGTGGGTCAGAGGCCAAAACCTAAAATCGGCCTCAACCCTCCGGCCCCTTGGGCTGGCGGGTTTTCAAGGGTTCGATTGACACAATTTCATTTTTTGCTGGAGGAAAATTTTTCTAATGTGGGTGCGGGGGAGGAGGTCGGTCGGGGCTGGCCAGGGTCTCAAACAACCCCCCCCCCCCCCCCCGAGGGGTGCATTGGAGAGGGGGGGAGGTGCCCCCCGCCCTCCAGGGCGCCCGGCCTATGCCCAGCCACTGTCCCCCTGACGCCAAGTGCCTGCCTCAATGGCATTTGTAACCGACAGTAACCGCCCCCAACCGCTTCGGCAACCTCCTCCAACCGCCTGATTAACCGCTTCTGGGGCGTCTCTGAGGCCGCCTCCCTTTTCCGGGGGGGTCACTGAACAACGGCCTGAATTGGGCCTCACGCGCACGGCCACGCGGCGACGCACGGGGGCACGCCCTGAATGCAGAGCAGGAGTGGGGGCAGCAAAGACCCGTACAATGCCCCCCCCACAACCCCCAGCACAACCCCCGGTGCGCCCACTCCCGGGCCCCCGCTACCGCGGCCACGCCCCCACAAAAGGACCCCCGGCCGCAGCGGCCGACACAAAGCAGCGACTCAACGCAACGTGCGAAGGGAAGAACGGGTGACTGTCCAGGGCCCCGTAAAGAAACAGGAACCCGACGGAATGTCACACGGGGGGGGGGGGGTCCTTAAGAAGGGGTGCTTGCAGATCTCTGTGAGTGACACGGCGGAGCGGCCGTTTTGCTGCCGGCGTGTCCGGCCACGGCTTTGGTCCGCCGTTCCTCTGCCACGTGCCCCAGTGTTGCGTGCAAGACACCGATGAGGTCCCCCCCCCCCCCCCCGTCTCGCGCAGAAAGGGCCCATCGCGTTCCATCCCACGGACCGTTTTGCGCAAGGCTTTGTGGCTCTTGACACGCCCCTTCTTTCCCTCTCTTGTGACCCGCATGTGCTGCCTGTTGTGCTGAGGTCTCGCCAACCACCACACGTGACCATACGGGGGGTGCCACACTAGCCACCCCCCCTGGACCCCCCCCGCCCCTTCAATATGATCCGGCCAATCAACACTGCTGAGGGGGGGGGTGGCGGTCCGCATTTTATCGCATTTCCTTCGCATGTTTTGGGGCGGTCTCTTAGTGTAATGTTCATTTCAGTAGGACTTTGCACTGGAACTGACACGCGGTCGCGCAGTCAGTCACAATGCCCCTTGGCCCCTTCGGGCCCCAATGAGTTCAGGCCAACACTCTTCTGCGGCGCTTTCGGCGCCTCTACTACCTCAGCACCGGCAGGGGAGGGGGGGGGGAGGGGCTGAGCTGGAACCCCCCCCCTTCGCCAGGGATGCATTGGACAGGGGGGAGGTGCCCCCCCCCCCCTCCAGGGCGCCCAGCGTATGCCCAGCCACTGTCCCCCTCACGCCAAGTGCCAGCTTCGACGGCATGTGTAACCGACAGTACCCGCCCCCAACCGCTTTGGCAACCTCCTCCAACCGCCTGCTTAGCCGCTTCTGAGGCCGCCTCTGAGGTCCCTTCCCTTCTAATGCATCCCTGGCCCGGGGGGGGCTGCCCCCCCCCCCCCCCCCAACAGAAGCCCTGCCGGTTGGACCTATTTTGGGGAGGCCTTCGGGGCTGCCCATGGGCCCATCCCCCTGCCCCCCCCCCCCCCCTGGACCCCCTCCGGACATGTCAGGGCATGTGCGCGCCGCCATCGACAAAGTGGGAGCGCCAAAAGGGGCCCCGTGTGACCGCCGTCCGGTTTGGAAGGGGCGGCGCTGTGGCCCGGCGCTTTTCCGACCAAACGTTTTCTCTGAACCCGATTTGCTCCAACAGAACAATGCCCCAACAAACCGAAACACCGCCGGGTGTTGCGTCATGTGGTCCATCCCTCCAGCGCCCTCCGGTGTGCCGGGGCCCGTGTAGGCGACTACGAGCCAGCGAAGGACCAACCCCCGGCGCCGTACGGCAGGGGGGGTCCTTAAGGGACTAGATTTTTTTCCATCAGCCGCCAACCACCAACCGCTGCCAACCGCCAACCGCCCACCGTCAACACATGGTTTTGCCCGCGGGATGTTTTGGGAAAACTGTGTAACGGAACACCTTTTGTTTCCCGTCAAGGACCGCCCTCCCGTACGGAGGCGTGCCGCGGTCCCTCGTACACTTGTGTGAGGCCTTCTGGCCCGGGTGTGTGGCGCGCAGGGGGTGGGTGACGGGGGTGTTTGACGACGGGAGGGGCCGTGCCGCGACCGAACATGAGCACGGCACCGGGACGCCGCATGCGGCGCCGTGGAGGGGGCGCGCCCCAGTGCCGGTGCACTGCCCTTTGCAGGCCTGGGGGCATGGCTGCATGTAAGATCACAGGACGTGAGGCTTGTGGGTAGGCTATTACTGAAGGAGACCCCCCCCCCCGCCGGGTCCCAGCCCATACCCAAACCCACACCCGCCCGGGGGCAGGGCGGGGGGGGGGGGGTCAGAGGCCGAAACAAAGTTTGTGTACCTCAAAACGGCCTCACATTTCCGGCCCTTTTGATAATAAATTTCATTGTTTGCCGGAGGAACATTCTTCGGACGTGGGGCGTCCGGTGGCCGGGTCGGCCGGGGGCTAACGGTCCCCAGAAGACCGTGGGCCCCGGGACAGTGCAATCGCTTGACTGCGGTGCTGGGGGGCCACCCCACGGCCCTGGCCCCCAAGTGGAACGTGGACTGCGGCCGGACGCCGTAGCACGGCAGGTCCTTCCGCACCCCCCCCCCCCCAAACCCGGGCACCAGATCTGCACTTTGCAGTTGACCGCGTTCGCCCGAGGGCTCTGCACAACACCGTCTTGGCTGGGGGACACGGCGGGAGGGATGGTCCCATCGATGCCGGACGTACCGCCCGAAGGGGCGGTTCAGGGCGTTGGGCAGCAGCAGTCCCCCATGTCTCCCCGGGGCCGGACGCCCCACACGCAGGCCATTGCTCAGTGACCCCTCCGGAGGGGGCGGGGGTGCTACTGTGTGACGTACTACGATGTTACCAGGTGCCAGGTGGCACCATCTGCTGCCTTGTGCCAGGCAGAAGATAGTTCATAGGACCGTAGGTGTAGTGGACAGGACAGCCTCACTCATTGTCTTGTTCGCTGCAGTGAAAGGCGCCCATGACATGTCACTGAAGATCTCTTCTTTCTTTGCATTTGTCGTGTAACTACTCTCTTTGCCAGCCTGCGCAGAGTCGTGCTCACGCATCTGTTTCCCATAGCGGGGGGGGGGGGGGGGTGGCCTCGGTATTCGGTTGTGTGCCTTTGGCCGCGCCCATTGGCCTCTCGCCACTGCCCTCTGACCCTCTGGGGGCCCGAATGACGGGGGGGGGGGGTCGCTGTACGCGTCGTTGCTGCCCCCACCCCCCCTCTGCCTTCAGGGCGTGCCCCACGTGCGTCGCCGTGTTGCCGTGCGCGTGAAACCCAACTCAGGCCGTTGCTCAGTGACCCCCCCCCGCCCACTTGTTGTTCGAGGCCCTGGCCGAATGGGATTTCGCAACGGGTCCCGCGTCTCCGGCCCCCGAAGCGGCCCTGGGGCAGTGGAAACGGTTGGGGCTAAGGGAAGTATTAGAACGGCTGCACACCGCAGGATGAGGGGGGGGTACCCTCCCCCCCTTCCAATGCAGACCTGCCCCCCTCCCCCCCCTCTCCCGTTGGTTGGCATCGGCCACCCACTTGCCCCTCCCGGCGGGACTCGGATCTGGAGGGGCCCTCTGCCTTACCCCCCCCCCCCCCCGGGAGGGGCCTCCTGCCCCACCGCCGTGCCCCCGGGTCCTGCAGGACGTCCTGGGGAAGGTGGTCGATACGATGGACGTCTCCTGCGCGGAGCTCACCCACAAAGTGCCCGTGCTCTCCCAGTCCGAGGGCGCCGTACAGATCAGAGACATGGAGGCCAAACAAATGCATCTGCAGAACCAGATCCTCGGCCTCTCACAGTTTCTGTTGCAGGTGGAGGCCCGGCTCTGGGCTGCTGCCGCGAGGGGCAGCGGCGTGGGGCGCTGGCGGGGGAACACGATACGTGGCCCGGTGAGGGCGTGTGGTGCGGGGATGGGGCCGTGTTGCGGTGCATTTGGTGTCGTATGTGATACCCGGGGGGGGGGGGGGGGGGGTTTGGCAGGTGCGAAATGCGGAACGGCGAAATGTGGCACGGCAAAATTGTAGCACATTTTGCCGTGGTATTTCAGGACCGAAGCCACGTTCTTGCCTTGACCAGATCTGTGCATATTTTCTCTCCATTACAAGGTTCCGAGGGTCTGAATTGTTGGGGATATCATGTTTTCATTTTGAACCCGGTTTCACCGGAGAGTTCCAGGGAAAGCAGATAGCTGACTTGTAGAAGTCCTACACCTTCAAGCTGTAAGTCTCTGGTTCAATGCACTGCCCATTATTTGGAAAATTTGTACCACATTTTCCCATCTTATTTAAGTTTTTGTACCAAATCACCTCAAAGAGAGGTTGTTAGATCAAGCGCAGGCGCGGGCGTCGTATACCCCCCCGTTTTGGGGGTCATTCGCGTAGCACACCCCAAGGCATGATGTTGGATGTCCAACCCCTTGTAAAATCATTATTTTGCCCAATAAGACCATCCCCCAATGTATTTTTTGATTCTGAGGCCTCTATCCCCTAAAACTGGATAATACTTTTTTGAGGAGGGTGGAGGTGGGGGATGGGGGTTAGGGGGGGAGTCAAAAGTTTGTGCTCAGAAGGGTTCAAGGGTTCAAGGGTTCAAGCAGTGGCGAGAGCCAGTACTGTCAGAACAAGTAGCGGTCAAATCGTAGTGCAGCCGACCACTGATGTGCAGGTCGGCGATTGGATTTCCGGTCGGCCGGCTGCCCGCGGCACCAGTCGACCTGGGTCATTTTAGGAGGGGGGGGAAAGCCGATGCCGTTGCGGGAAAACGTGCTGTAACAGTACCGTGCACGGCGCAGATACTCCCCCTTTGCCCACTTGAAGCCACACACCGCTTCATGTGGGGGAAGTCTGGGTGCTACGGTTACCCGCTGTCGCCCCCGATCCCCATGAAATCCTCTCCGTTTGAATGTGGGAGCCCAGGTATTGCCATTGTGTGGGTGCTAAAGTGTGGGTTGGTATCACGGTGTTGTCCAAGAGACAGCAGGCGTAGGGCCGCTACCCCTTCACCGGTAACCCCCCCCCCCCCCCGCACCGCTGCACCACCGCAGTACGGCTGTGATGTCTCACTGCGCCACTGCACGACACCCTCACACCACTACACCCCCGTCCCAGTCCCATGTCCGCTCAGGGCACCCCAGTGCACCCCTGTACCACACCACTAATCCATGAACCACTATCCCCGCCCGCCCGGCCCTCCGCCCCGGACCCCCGCAGTCCCAAAGTGGGCAAACGTCCCACACTGATATAGTAGTACAGTAGCACAGTGGTGCTGCAGTGGTGCAGTGCTGCATTGGTGCAGTGGGGCAGTGGGGCAGTGCTGTGATGCAGTGCATTGGGTGGGATGGGGGTGTTGTGCCGTTGCGGTGCGGTGGCGCAGCGGGTGTACTGGAGCAGTGGATTGGTGGTGCAGGGCTGCAGGGGTACAGCGGTGCGCCGGGTCGGTGGTGCGGTGTGAAACGGGTGCCGTTGTGCAGTGCTGCGGTGGTTCAGCGGTGTGCTCCTGCATGTGCGCGTCTGTGTCCGCATTACCCCCCTCCCCTTTGTCCGAACACAGGCTTGTCCAAACACGGGGACCCCGTGTTCCTGCACTTTTTGGGTCTTTTTTGGAACCATCGTTTTTGCGGCTCCAATGCAACAGAGAAGGTGTTTTGTAGCTTTGTGCAGGGCTGCAGGACGGGTCCATGTGGGTCAAAGCGTTGGTGTGGCTGTACTCCCGTGGGGGGGCCGCCGGGCCCGGTCCTTGTATGCGACACACCCCAACCCCCCCCCCCCCCCCCCCCCGAGTTTTGAAAGATAGCGGTGCGGGGGCCCTGGCGCCAACGGCGTCAAATTTTTTGTCCCATGCTTCGTTGAGAGGGGTACTATGCCTTTAGTCCTTAAGACCCTTCAGACTTTCTTCCCGGCAAAGACGAGATATCGCAATTATCGCATACATACCTCTACACCCCCATGCCCCCAGACACCCCCCTTGAGGTATGCATGTGATAGTAGTGGGTTGCGTGCAGCCCCCCCCCCCCCGGCCAAGCTGCCAATACCCCCCCCCCTCCCGCCGAACCCCCCCCCCGCCCCAACTGCACCCCCCCCCCCCCCCGCAAGTTTTGGCAGATAGCTGGGGGGGTGTCGCATCAGGACCAGTTGTAGTCGCCCCCCCCCCCCCCCCTGGGCTTGTGATCTGGGGTGTGTGCCGGCCTGTGGCATTGTGTTGTCATGTGCTGAGGGGTAGGGGTGGCTTGTGTCTGCAACATGTGTTCCGTGGTACATGCCGTGCGGTAACACGGGCCTGTCCAAACACAGCGACCCCGTGTTTTCGCACTTTTGCCCCCTGAACCAGAACCCGGTGCGTGTTGGGACAAGGGGGGAGGGCCTCAGGCACACGGAAACGCAGGGAGGCAGGTGGTGAACGGCCAGAGGACAGAGGTGTGTGGGCAGCAAAAACAGTCAAACGACCCCGGCAACAACCAGCACATCCTCAATACGCCAATTATTGGGCGCCGCTGACGCGCAAACGGCACATCCTGCCACATCCAGCACAGCCCCGGCACACCAACGACTGGGCTCTGCAAATGCGGAAACGACACCAGCAAGAGCACCGGCCGCAGCGGCCGACAGAACGCAGCGACCCGACGCAACATGCGAAGGGACGAACGGGTGACTGTCCAGGGCCCCGTAAAGGAACATCAACCCGACGGAATCTCACACTGGGGGGGATCCCCAAAAGTTGTTGTTTTTTTGTGTCAAGGAGACCCCCCCCCCCCCCGGCAACCGCCAACCGCCATCAACCGCCAACGGGGGGGGGGGGGTATGCTGCGTGTTTGTGGGGAGGGTGGGCCCCTCCCAATGCCTCCGCCGTCCCGCCGCAGGCCCAGGGGGACCCGTCCGTGCTGCAGCAAGGCCTGCCCCCGCACTTCGGGGACCTGCTGACCCAGACCTCCGCCGCCGCCGCGGGCCAAGGGCCTCTGCCCGCCCTCGGGGGCCCGGGGGCCTTTGCGCAGCCGTGGGGCATGGGCATGGGCATGGGCATGGGCATGCCCCACGACCCCCGGTTCGCCATGCCCCACGCCCCAGAGCCGGTGGGCGGGGCCCCAGGGGACAAGCGGAACAGGTGTGCGTCGCGGTGCTGCGGGTTTGGGGCGGTGGGCGGGGGGTGCGGGGGACCAGGAGGACAGGGCGGAGTGAGGCTCGCCACCAGTGCAGCCTCCCATGTCTCACGGCGACAGGGACGCCCCTCCCCCTCTCCGAGACCGAGGGGTCCTGTGGGAGGTTTAGTTTTTTTGGAACAGCCCCCCGTTTTTTGTGACTCACCAACGGCCATCGGATAACCCCCGATGTTCACCTGCCAACCAACATCGGTTCTCGACCGTGTTGACCGACAGTGTTGAACCACCGACCGCCATCGGCTTGACCACCAACCGCCGGTGTTAAACCGCCAACCGCCACCGGTTGACCGCCAACCACCGCTGTTGAACCGCCAACCCCCGTCGGTTGCCTGCCAACCGCCGGTGTTGAACCGCCGCTGATGTCAATCCGTAGCCAGTCCAAACACCCGCAACACCAGAGGCATTTCCTGTTTTATTTTCATTCGGGAACCCCCTGTTCTGATATGAAAACCAACGGCAAGTGCGCATTCAAGTTGAGGAGGCATTGGGGTGGGGTAAGGAAGGGGCTGGCAGCTGAGGGCCCCTCCATAACAGTGGGCGGGGGGGGGGCAGCCCCTCCGAGGGCTGGGCAACAGGTGGCACCAAAAGGTGCCCCAGCGACCTGCGGATGACCGCCGTTTTGGTGTTGAACAGGGAGTAGTACCCCAAGTCCCATGTGCCATGACCGCATCGTCGCGGTGGTCAGGCACTCTGCCGCAGGCCCGAATTGGAGCAGTCCTTTGCCCCCCACAAAAATTCAGAGTGGGAAAACATGGTCCTTTCTGAGGGATGCATGGCTTTGGGGAATGCCATGCACGCAGTGCGCACGCAATCTCGGGTGCACTCGGGCCATCTCGGGTGCACCACGTTTCGGGTCCCAGACCCCCCCCCCCCCCCCGCCCGAAGGCCCTGTCAGGACAATCATCCCGCAGATGCACACCCCAGCGCGCACAAGTCAGTGCTGGAGTCGGCAAACCCCCGCATGGCCTCGGAGGGTGCATCGGGATGCCCCTGGTCAACGGCACGGGCAACAGTCCGTCTCCGGGACGGCCGACCCCCGGAGTAGTCAAACAGGACAAGTCATCCGGGGGCTCCGTTGACACAACCAAAACACGTTCGGACCCACAGAGGGTCAGAATGAGCAGTGGCAAGAGGCCAATAGGCACCGCCAAAGGCAAACAATCAGATACCAAGGCCTTGTCAACCCCCCCCTGCCGTCCCCCCCCCACACACAACAGCCAATGCGTGCAGTTCTAAAACGGGGGCATCGTCACGGTGGCAATATGAGCGTGGCTCCCCATCTCGTGCCATTTGTGAACCCGCCCCCTTCCCCCAACCCGGTGCCCGGACCACCGACCCCCCCCCCCATATCCGCACGTGGAGGAGTACCCCCTCCAAAGGGCGAACATGTACGCACGCCCGGAAGTACCGATCGCCATGCGCACTCGACCCCCCGACGCCAGGGCACAACAAAGGGCACCAAAACACCCCAGCAGCACCGCCACGGACCCAACGGCACGAAAACACACCGACCAACGCCACGATGCAGCAGCCAACACCAGAGCACAACCGACAGCACCAAAGCAAGCCCATGGGCACGGAAATCGGCCAACCACCAAAAACCGGCCAAAAGGGCTTTTTGCTCCTGCCCAAAACACCCCCCCTTCAGGAACCCCCCCCCCCCAACACACAATCCCTCCAAGAACATGCCTGCCCCTTCCCCCCCCCGCACACAACACCCCAGGTGGCAGTGCACACACGGCGCCGCGGGCCTCCCCCCCCCCCCCCCCGCATGACCGGGTCGCCTGCGGGCGTGGCGAGTGTGGGTGCCATCCCCACGGAGGCACTGCGGTCCCTGGTGCGGGTCCGCATGCGGGCTCACCATAGACATAGCGCGCGTGTGCAAGTTCCATTGTGCGTATTGACTGAGAAGTCAAAATCAGGCAAAAATGGCAAAGTAAGCGATGGGAGCAGTGCTGTGCAAGAGTGCCAGCACAGTGCACTGGCATGCTGATGTGGTGTCGCCGGGACCGACAAAAACTATAGTGTACAAGGCATTCACATGCCACAGGCACCCAATCCACTCCACTGCCAATCAACTCGCTGCCCTTCCTCAAGGGGAATGGGTAATCCCTGGCTCAGAAAACCGCAACAGTACGAACAGCAACGTAATGAAACCCGCGCATTCGCCCACATCTTCATAAGGGAACGGGGCCAAGGCAAAGACCTCCCGGAACGGGTACTCAAGACATTGCTCGCATTGTGCTACGGATGCGGGGACCATGTGGCGCGTGGTCATCGTTTTAGCGGCACTCGGAGGGTCCCGCGCGGTCCCGCGGCGGCCTCTGGGCCGGTGTCGTGCGGGGGCCAACATGTGCGGCCGGTGCGGTAGCATCTCCCGCCGGTGGGTTGTGCGCGGCCTTGCGCCGCCAACCGACCCGGAGGGGCTCGGGGTCGAGTGCACGCGATGCAGTCCGTTTGTTGTGCCCCGCCGAGGGCGAGGCGGTGTGCGTAGGTCGAGACCGGGTTGGCAAGGGCCGACCAGTTCCCTCCGGGTGTGGGGGTTGGGGGGGTTTGGGCCTTGGCTGGCTGACCCTATCCTGGAGCTCAACCCGCCGGAGGTGCGGTGCCGAGACAAGCGAACGAGTTGGACGGCAATACTCTTGGGCAATGTAAGAGCGATGACCATCTGGCCTGGGTCACGGGGGCGTTTCAGTAGCTAAGAATCCACTGCTTCAGGGCCCCACACACAACACCCCCTTCAAGAACATGCCCCCCCCCCCCCCCGTCCTCTCAAGCACGGGGCTGCCTTGTGCCATCCCCTGGCACGCCCCATCCCCAATCGGATGATCGCCCAATCTGCCCGTCGTCTCTGCAGCACCGCCGGCGCCTCGGTCCGGTCCAACACCAGCCCAGCCTTTGGCCCCGGCGCAGCTTTGTCTCCCGTTAAACGCACCTCCATCTCCAATCGGTCCCCGTCTCCGGGTCCCCCTGGAGCGTACTACGATAGCCCCGGGTCGCCCTCGCTCCATTTCGGTCCCAGCTCCCCTTCGTCATTTCCCAGCCACAATATGCCTCCGTTTGACCCTCAGACAGGGCAGTATGGGACCGCCGGAAGGGGATGGGACCAGGTTTGTGCATGAATGCCACTACCTTAGCCACAGCCACAGCCAAAGCCACAGCCACAGCACAGCACAGTGTGAGCTGTGCTCAGCTCTGCTGAGCTGTGCTGTGCTGTGCTGTGCTGTGCTGTGCTGCCCTGTGCTGTGCTGTGCTGTGCTGTGCTGCGCTGTGCTGTGCTGTGCTGTACTGTGCTGTGCTGTGCTGTGCTGTGCTGTGCTGTACTGAGCTGAGCTGTGCTGTGCTGTGCTGGGCTGGGCTGTGCTGTGCTGTACTGTGCTGTGCTGTGCTGTGCTGTGCTGTGCTGTGCTGTTCTGTGCTGAGCTGTGCTGTGCTGTGCTGTGCTGCGCTCTGCCGTGCTGTTCTGTGCTGTGCTGTGCTGTGCTGTGCTGTGCTGTGCTGTGCTGTGCTGTGCTGTGCTCTGCCGTGCTGTTCTGTGCTGTGCTGTGCTGTGCTGTGCTGTACTGTGCTGTGCTGTACTGTGCTGTGCTGTGCTGTGCTGTGCTGTGCTGTGCTGTGCTGAGCTGTATCGTGCTGTGCTGTGCTGTGCTGTGCTGTGCTGTGCTGTGCTGTGCTGTACTAAGCTGTATCGTGCTGTCCTGTGCTGTACTGAGCTGTATCGTGCTGTGCTGTACTGTGCTGAGCTGTGCTGTGCTGTGCTGTGCTGTGCTGAGCTGTGCTGTACTGAGCTGTATCGTGCTGTGCTGTGCTGTGCTGAGCTGTGCTGTGTTGTGCTGTGCTGTGCTGTGTTGTGCTGTGCTGTGTTGTGCTGTGCTGTGCTGAGCTGTGCTGTGCTGTGCTGTGTTGTGCTGTGCTGTGCTGTGCTGTGCTGTGCTGTGCTGTGCTGTACTGTACTGTGCTGTACTGTGCTGTGCTGTGCTGTGCTGTGCTGTGCTGTGTTGTGCTGTGCTGTGTTGTGCTGTGCTGAGCTGTGCTGTGCTGTGCTGTGCTGTGCTGAGCTGTATCGTGCTGTGCTGTGCTGTGCTGTGCTGTGCTGTGCTGTGCTGTGCTGTGTTGTGCTGTGCTGTGTTGTGCTGTGCTGAGCTGTGCTGTGCTGTGCTGTGCTGTGCTGAGCTGTATCGTGCTGTGCTGTGCTGTGCTGTGCTGTGCTGTGCTGTGCTGTGCTGTGCTGTGCTGTGCTGTGCTGTGCTGAGCTGTGCTGTGCTGTGCTGTGCTGTGCTGTGCTGTGCTGTGCTGTGCTGTGCTGTGCTGTGCTGTGCTGTGTTGTGTTGTGCTGTGCTGAGCTGTGCTGTGTTGTGCTGTGCTGTTCTGTACTGTGCTGTGCTGTACTGAGCTGTGCTGTGCTGTGTTGTGCTGTGCTGTGCTCTGTTGTGGCCAGTCCGGGCACACCAGGCTGGGGGGACGGGGAGTCCTGCCCAGGCGGTGGTCGGTGCTCAAGGAGGGCGTGCGGGGCGGCAGCAGCTCCCAACGGCCCGGGCACACCAGCCTGGGGGCACGCGGAGCCATGCCCAGGCGGTGGTCGGTGCTCAAGGAGGGTCTGCGGGGGGTAGCAGTTCCCAACGGCCTCGGCACACCAGTCTTGCGGGGACGGGGAGTCCTGCCCAGGCGGTGGTCGGTGCTCTAGGAGGGCCTGCGGGGGGTAGCAGTTCCCAACGGCCTCGGCACACCAGTCTTGCGGGGACGGGGAGTCCTGCCCAGGCGGTGGTTCGTGCTCTAGGAGGGCCTGCGGGGGGTAGCAGTTCCCAACGGCCTCGGCACACCAGTCTTGCGGGGATGGGGAGTCCTGCCCAGGCGGTGGTCGGTGCTCTAGGAGGGCCTGCGCGGGACACCAGCTCCCAACGTCCCAGGCACACCACCCTGGGGGGACGGGGAGTCCTGCCCAGGCGGTGGTCGGTGCTCTAGGAGGGCCTGCGCGGGACACCAGCTCCCAACGTCCCAGGCACACCACCCTGGGGGGACGGGGAGTCCTGCCCAGGCGGTGGTCGGTACTCAAGGAGGGCCTGCGGGGGACAGCAACTCCCACCGGCCCGGGCACACCAGCCTGGGGGGACGCGGAGTCTTACTCACGCGTCGGTCGGTGCTCAAGGAGGGCTTGTTGGGGGGCAGTAGCTCCCAATGGCCCCGGCACACCACCCTGGGGGGACGGGGAGTCCTACCCAGGCGGTGGTCGGTGATCAAGGAGGGCTTGCAAGGGACAATAGTTCCCAACGGCCCGGGCACACCGGCTTGGCGGGGACGGGGGGTCCTGCCTAGGCGGTGGTCGGTGCTCAAGGAGGGCCTGCGTGGAACAGCAGCTCCCAACGGCCCGGGCACACCAGCCTTGGGGGACGGGGAGTCTTGCTCAGGCGCCGGTCCGTGCTCAAGGAGGGCCTACGGGGCAAAGTATCTCCCAACGGCCCGGGCACACCAGCCTGGGCGGACGGGGAGTCCTACCTAGGCGGTGGGCGGTGCTCAAGGAGGGCCTGCGGGGCACAGCAGCTCCCACCGGCCCGGGCACACCAGCCTGGGTGGACGGAGAGCCTTGCCCAGGCGGTGGTTCGTGCTCAAGGAGGGCCTGCGGGGGGTAGTAGTTCCCGAAAGCCCAGGCACAACAACCTGGCGGGGACTGGGAGTCCTGCCCAGGCGGTGGTCGGTGCTCTAGGAGGGCCTGCGCGGGACACCAGCTCCCAACGTCCCAGGCACACCAGCCTTGCGGGGACGGGGAAGCCTGCTCAGGCGGTGGTCGCTGCTCAAGGAGGGCCTGCGGGGGACAGCAACTTTCACCGGCCTGGGCACACCACCCTGGGGGGACGCGGAGTCCTACTCAGGCGGTGGTCGGTGCTCAAGGAGCGCTTGCGGGGGGGCAGCTGCTCCCGATGGCCCCGGCACACCAGCATGGGGGGACGGGGAGTCCTACGCAGGCGGTGGTCGGTGCTCAAGGAGGGCCTGCGGGGGGCAGCAGTTCCCAACTGGCCGGGCACACCAGCCCGGCGGGGACGGGGGGTCCTGCTCAGGCGGTGGTCGGTGCTCAAGGAGGGCCTGCGGGGGACAGCAGCTCCCAACGGCCCGGGCAAACCAGCCTTGGGGACGGGGAGTCCTGCCCAGGCGGTGGTCGGTGCTCAAGGAGGGCGTGCGGGGGGGCAGCAGCTCCCAACGGCCCGGGCACACCAGCCTGGGGGGACGCGGAGCCATGCCCAGGCGGTGGTCGGTGCTCAAGGAGGGTCTGCGGGGGACAGCAGCTCCCAATGGCCTCGGCACACAAGCTTTGCGGGGACGGGGAGTCATGCCCAGGCGGTGGTTCGTGCTCTAGGAGGGCCTGCGGGGGGTAGCAGTTCCCAACGGCCTCGGCACACCAGTCTTGCGGGGATGGGGAGTCCTGCCCAGGCGGTGGTCGGTGCTCTAGGAGGGCCTGCGCGGGACACCAGCTCCCAACGTCCCAGGCACACCAGCCTGGGGGGACGGGGAGTCCTGCCTAGGCGGTGGTCGGTGCTCAAGGAGGGCCTGCGGGGGACAGCAGCTCCCAACGGCCCGGGCAAACCAGCCTTGGGGACGGGGAGTCCTGCCCAGGCGGTGGTCGGTGCTCAAGGAGGGTGTGCGGGGGGGCAGCGGCTCCCAACGGCCCGGGCACACCAGCCTGGGGGGACGCGGAGCCATGCCCAGGCGGTGGTCGGTGCTCAAGGAGGGTCTGCGGGGGACAGCAGCTCCCAATGGCCTCGGCACACAAGCCTTGCGGGGACGGGGAGTCATGCCCAGGCGGTGGTTCGTGCTCTAGGAGGGCCTGCGGGGGGTAGCAGTTCCCAACGGCCTCGGCACACCAGTCTTGCGGGGATGGGGAGTCCTGCCCAGGCGGTGGTCGGTGCTCTAGGAGGGCCTGCGCGGGACACCAGCTCCCAACGTCCCAGGCACACCAGCCTGGGGGGACGGGGAAGCCTGCCCAGGCGGTGGTCGGTGCACTAGGAGGGCCTACGGGGGAGAGCAACTCCCACCGGCCCGGGCACACCACCCTGGGGGGACGCGGAGTCCTACTCAGGCGGTGGTCGGTGCTCAAGGAGGGCTTGCGGGGGGGCAGCAGCTCCCAATGGCCCCGGCACACCAGCCTGGGGGTCGGGGAGTCCTACGCAGGCGGTGGTCGGTGCTCAAGGAGGGCCTGCGGGGGGCAGCAGTTCCCAACGGCCCGGGCACACCAGCCCGGCGGGGGCGGGGGGTCCTGCTCACGCGGTGGTCGGTGCTCAAGGAGGGCCTGCGGGGGACAACGGCTCCCAATGGCCCCGGCACACTAGCCTGGCGGGGACGGGGAGTCTTGCTCAGGCGGTGGTCCGTGCTCAAGGAGGGCCTACGGGGCACAACATCTCCCAACGGCCCGGGCACACCAGCTTGGGGGGACGGGGAGTCCTGCCCAGACGGTCGGTGCTCAAGGAGGGCCTGTGGGGGACAGCAGCTCCTACCGTGCCGGGCATACCGGCCTGGGGGGACGGGGAGTCCTGCCTAGGCGGTGGTCGGTGCTCAAGGAGGGCCTGCGGGGGGTAGCAGTTCCCAACGGCCCGGGCACACCAGCCCGGCGGGGGCGGGGGGTCCTGCTTAGGCGGTGGTCGGTGCTCAAGGAGGGCCTCCGGGGTGTAGCAGCTCCGAATGTCCTCGGCACACCAGCCTGGGGCGACGGGGGGTCCTGCTCAGGCGGTGGTCGGTGCCCTAGGAGGGCCTGCGGGGGACAGCAGCTCCCAACGGCCCGGAGACCAGCATGGAGGGACGGGGAGTACCGCCCAGGCGGTGGTGGGTGGTCTACGAGGGGCTGCGGGGGACAACAGCTCCCAACGGCCCCGGCACACCAGCCTAGGGAGACGGGGAGTCCTCCTCAAGCGTTGGTGGGTGCCGAAGGAGGGCCTGCGGGGGACAGCAGTTTCCACCGCCGGGCAAACCAGCCCGGGGGGACGGGGGGGCCTGCCCAGGCGGTGGTCGGTGCTCTAGGAGCGCCTGCGGGGGACAACATCTCCCCACGGCCCGGCACACCAACCTAGGGGGACGGGGGGTCCTGCCTAGCTGGTGGTGGGTGCGGGGGACAGCAGCTCCCAACGGCCCGGAGACCAGCATGGGGGGACGGGGAGTCCTGCCCAGGCGGTGGTGGGTGCTGAAGAAGGGCCTGCGCGGGGCAGCAATTCCCAACGGCCCGGGCACACGAGCCTGGGGGGACGCGGAGGCCTGCCCAGGCGGTGGTCGGTGCTCTAGGAGGGCCTGCGGGGGACAACAGCTCACAACGGCCCCGGCACACCAGCCTGGGCGGACGGGGAGTCCTGCCCAGGCGGTGGTGGGTGCTGAAGGAGGGCCTGCGGGGGGGGTAGCAGTTCCCAACGGCCCGGGGACACCAGCTTTGCGGGGACGGGGAGTCCTGCCTAGGCGGTGGTCGGTGCTCTAGGAGGGCCTGCGGGGGACAGCAGCTCCCAACGGCCCGGGCACACCAGCCTGGGGGGACGGGGAGTCCTGCCCAGGCGGTGGTCGGTGCTCAAGGAGGGCCTGCGGGGGATAGCAGCTCCCAACGGCCCTGGCACACCAGCCTGGGAGACGGGGAGTCCTACTCACGCGGCACACCAGCCTGGGGGCACGCGGAACCATGCCCACGCGGTGGTCGGTGCTCTAGGAGCGCCTGCGGGGGACAGCAACTCCCAACGGCCCGGGCACACCAGCTTGGGGGGCCCGGGAGTCCTGCCCAGGCGGTGGTCGGTGCTCAAGGGGGGCCTGCGGGGGACAACAGCTCCCAATGGCCTCGGCACACCAGCCTTGCGGGGACGGGGAGTCCTGCTCAAGCGTTGGTGGGTGCTGAAGGAGGGCCTGCGGGGGGCAGCAGTTCCCAACGGCCCGGGCAGACCAGCTTTAGGGGGACGGGGAGGCCTGCCTAGGCGGTGGTGGGTGGTCTACGAGGGCCTGCGGGGGACAACAGCTCGCAACGGCACGGGCACACCAGCATGCGGGGCCGTGGAGTCCTCCCTAGGCGGTGGTGGGTGCACTAGGAGGGCCTCAGGGGACCACGGCTCCCAATGGCCCCGGCACCCCAGCTTGGGGGAACGGGGAGTCCTGCCCAGGCGGTGGTCGGTGCTCTAGAAGGCCTGCGGGGGACAACAGCTCCCAACGGCCCCAGCACACGAGCCTTGGGGGGACGGGGAGGCCTGCCCAGGCGGTGGTCGGTGCACAAGGAGGGCCTGCGGGGGACAAGGGCTCCCAACGGCCCGGGCACACCAGCTTTGGGGGGACGGGGAGTCCTGCCCAGGCGGTGGTGGAAGGCGGTGGTCGGTGCTCTAGGAGGGCCTGCGGGGGTCAGAAGCTCCCAACGGCCCCGGCACACTAGCCTGGAGGAACGGGGAGTCCTGCCCAGCTGGTGGTGGGTGCTCAAGGAGGGCCTGCGGGGGGTAGCATTTCCCAACGGCCCGGGACGGGGAGTCCTGCCCAGGCGGTGGTTGGTGCTCTAGGAGGGCCTGTGTCGGACAACAGCTCCCAATGGCCCCGGCACACCAGCCTGCGGGGCCGTGGACTCCTGCCCAGGCGGTGGTGGGTGCTCTAGGAGGGCCTGCAGGGGCTCTAACCCTTTAAGCATTATGTAAGGCAGTATTGGCAATTTGCTTGCGTTACTTAAATATTGTACACATGTACCCCGCAGACATGCCCCCTCCGGTGGTGCACTCACCATTGGGGCTGCCCTTGGGGGATCGGGGGCTGTGACCCCTCCCGGACGCCCTCCCTGCTGTGGGTGCCGGGGTGGTGGCCGGGGGGCCTTATACCTTACCCATACTCAAATGATTTTGGATACCGTTTCCAGGGGTGTCAAGCCAGACAGGTGCCCACAGGGGCTGGGCATTTTATTATTATAGTCAACACTTTCCAATTTTAGATAATCTTCTAATCATTCAAATACATTCCAATTCACCCAAACAAAATCCGGCACGAGTCAGCGAGCGCGCAAGGGCGGCGTGGCCTCAAACCGCTCCTCTAGCGAGGGGCGGGGAGTCTTGCTCGGGCCGTGTTCGGTGCTCAAGGAGGGCCTGCGGGGGACAACAGCTCCCAACGGCCCGGGCACACTAGCCTGGCGGGGACGGGGAGTCTTGCTCGGGCGGTGGTCCGTGCTCAAGGAGGGCCTACGGGGCACATCATCTCCCAACGGCCCGGGCACACCAGCTTGGGGGGACGGGGAGTCCTGCCCAGGCAGTGGTCGGTGCTCAAGGAGGGCCTGCGGGGGACAACAGCTCCTACCGTGCCGGGCATACCGGCCTGGGGGGACGGGGAGTCCTGCCGAGGCGGTGGTCGGTGCTCAAGGAGGGCCAGCGCGGTGTAGCAGCTCCCAATGTCCTCGGCAGACCAGCCTGGGGCGACGGGGGGTCCTACCCAGGCGGTGTTCGGTTTCCAAGGAGGGCCTGCGGGGGGCAGCAGCTCCCAACGGGCCGGGCACACTAGCCTGGCGGGACGGGCAGTCTTGCTTAGGCGGTGGTCGTTGCTTTAGCACGGCCTGCGGGGGACTACAGCTCCCAACGGCTTGGGCACACCAGCCTAGGGAGACGGGGAGTCCTGCTCAAGCGTTGGTGGGTGCTGAAGGAGGGCCTGCGGGGGGCAGCAGTTTCCACCGCCGGGCAAACCAGCCCGGGGGGACGGGGAGGCCTGCCCAGGCGTCGGTCGGTGCTCTAGGAGCGCCTGCGGGGGACAACATCTCCCCACGGCTCCGGCACACCAGCCTAGGGGGTCGGGGGGTCCTGCCTAGCTGGTGGTGGGTGCTCAAGGAGGGCCTGCGGGGGGTAGCAGTTCCCAACGGCCCGGGCACACCAGCCTTGCGGACGGGGAGGCCTGCTCAGGCGGTGGTCGGTGCTCTAGGAGGGCCTGCGGGGGACAGTAGCTCCCAACGGCCCGGGCACACCAGCCTGGTGGGACGGGGAGTCATACCCAGGCGGTGGTGGGTGGTCTACGAGGGGTTGCGGGGGACAACAGCTCCCAACGGCCCCGGCACACCAGCCTTGCGGGGACGGGGAATCCTGCTCAAGTGTTGGTGGGTGCTGAAGGAGGGCCTGCGGGGGGCAGCAGTTCCCAACGGCCCAGGCACACCAGCCTAGGGGGACGGGGAGTTGTGCACAGGCGGTGGTGGGTGGTCTACGAGGGCCTGCAGGGAACAACAGCTCCCAACGGCCCCGGCACACCAGCCTTGCGGGGACGGGGAATCTTGCTCAAGTGTTGGCCGGTGCTGAAGGAGGGCCTGCGGGGGGCAGCAATTCCCAACGGCCCGGGCACACCAGCCTGGCGGGACTGGGAGGCCTGCCCAGGCGGTGGTCGGTGCTCTAGGAGGGTCTGCGGGGGACAGCAGCTCCCAACGGCCCCGGCACACCAGCCTGGGCGGACGGGGAGTCCTGCCCAGGCGGTGGTCGGTGCGTAAGGAGGGCCTGCGGGGGGGTAGCAGTTCCCAACGGCCGGGGACACCAGCCTGGGAGGCCGTGGAGTCCTGCCCAGGCGGTGGTGGAAGGCGGTGGTCGGTGCTCTAGGAGGGCCTGCGGGGGTCAGAAGATCCCAACGGCCCCGGCACACCAGCCTGGGGGGACGGGGAGTCGTGCCCAGCTGGTGGTGGGTGCTCAAGGAGGGCCTGCGGGGGGTAGCATTTCCCAACTGCCCGGGACGGGGAGTCCTGCCCAGGCGGTGGTGGGTGCTGAAGGAGGGCCTGCGGGGGACAGCAGCTCCCAACGGCCCGGGGACACCAGCCTTGTGGGGACAGGGAGTCCTGCCCAGGCGGTGGTTGGTGCTCTAGGAGGGCCTGCGTCGGACAACAGCTCCCAATGGCCCCGGCACACCAGCCTGCGGGGCCGTGGAGTCCTGCCCAGGCGGTGGTGGGTGCTCTAGGAGGGCCTGCAGGGGCTCTAACCCTTTAAGCATTATGTAAGGCAGTATTGGCAATTTGCTTGCGTTACTTAAATATTGTACACATGTACCCCGCAGACATGCCCCCTCCGGTGGTGCACTCACCATTGGGGCTGCCCTTGGGGGATCGGGGGCTGTGACCCCTCCCGGACGCCCTCCCTGCTGTGGGTGCCGGGGTGGTGGCCGGGGGGCCTTATACCTTACCCATACTCAAATGATTTTGGATACCGTTTCCAGGGGTGTCAAGCCAGACAGGTGCCCACAGGGGCTGGGCATTTTATTATTATAGTCAACACTTTCCAATTTTAGATAATCTTCTAATCATTCAAATACATTCCAATTCACCCAAACAAAATCCGGCACGAGTCAGCGAGCGCGCAAGGGCGGCGTGGCCTCAAACCGCTCCTCCAGCGGGGCCACGCCGCCCATTCCGGGGGGGTTTTGGGGACCCCTTCCCCGTCGTTGGCGGCGTCTTAGCTGCCTCCCGGCAGCATGCATGGCTGTACTGCCGTAGCACGCTGCCACCGCTCTGCAGACAGCCTGGCCCCGGTCTGTCGCGCTGTGCTGTCTGGCCACTGCATTGGCCTCTGCAGAGCGACTGAGCGACAGACAGGCACTGTGACAGCCTACCGTCCGCAGTTGGCGTGGCAATGCCTCACCGCCACACTTACCCTCCCTCACCCACTCGCACACCCCACATACCCGTCCCGGTCCCCCCACGGTATGGGGGCCCCTACGCTGCTGGCTGCCATACCTGAGGCAGGGGGCGGCGCACCGGGGCATGGGAGGGGGGTGACAGGGACACAAGGGCGTGTCGGGGCACGGGGGGCACACGGGCGTCGGCAGGCGGCAGGGGGTCGCTCAGCGCGGCGGAGGCGCGTGCCAGAGCTCTGCGGAGGGCCCTATGTGCGGGGGGTGCGCGCTGGGGGAGAGGAGGGGGAGGCTGGGCTGTGCTGTGCTGAGCTGTGCTGTGCTGTGCTGTGCTGAGCTGTGCTGTGCTGTGCTGTATCGTGCTGTACTGTGCTGTGCTGTGCTGCGCTGGCCTGTGCTGTGGTGTGGTGTGGTGAGGTGTGGTTTGCTGTACTGTCGGTTCATTTGGGGTGTAAGTAGAATGCGTTACCTGCGTTTACGTACAGGGACCTCAAAGTCCATATGGAGGACCTCAGGGTCAATTTGGAGCAGGACCCCAAGCGCAGTTTGGATTGGGGCCACAGGGGCAGTTCGGAGGACCCCATGGAGGACTACAAGGGCAATTCTATGGTGGAACAATGCAAGGAGGACCACAAGGGTACCCTGGAGGAGGCCCACAAGGGCAAGGCGGAGGGGGAGGCCAATTCATAGGAGGACCACAAGGTGGACAGCAAGGGCAATGGGGAGGACAGCAAGGGCAATTTGTCGGAGCACCACAAGGAGGACAGCAAGGGCAATTTGTCGGAGCACCACAAGGAGGACAGCAAGGGCAATGGGGAGGACAGCAAGGGCAATTTGTCGGAGCACCACAAGGAGGACAGCAAGGGCAATGGGGAGGACAGCAAGGGCAATTTGTCGGAGCACCACAAGGGGGACAGCAAGGGCAATGGGGAGGGCAGCAAGGGCAATTTGTCGGAGCACCACAAGGAGGGCAGCAGGGGCAATTTGTCGCAGCACCACAAGGAGGGCAGCAAGGGCAATTTGTCGCAGCACCACAAGGAGGGCAGCAGGGGCAATTTGTCGGATCACCACAAGGAGCACTACAAGGGCAATTTGTGGGATTACCGCAGGGAGGCCCACAAGGAGGCCCACAAGGAGGACCCCAAGGTGGACCACAGGGGCAATTCGGAGGAGGAACAGGACAGTTTATGGGAGCACCACAAGGGCAGTTTGCGGGAGGCGCACAAGGGTATTTTGGGGGCGTACCAGGGCAGTTCCCAGGAGCACCGCGGGGTGGACCACACGGACAGTTTGCTGCAGCGCCGCAAGGGCAGTTTGGAGGGCCCCAAGGCCCCCATGGCGCGGGACCTCAAAGCCCCCTTTCACATCCTGGCGCTCCGGTGGGATGGGGCCCGCAAAGCCCGATGGGGTATGCCCGTCGCTGCCTCTGAGACGCCATGGGACCAGGCCACAGGGCCCGGGCGGGGGGTGCGGTGGAGGGGGGAGAGGCCCCGTGCCTCAGGATGGACACGAATGCAATGCTCTGGATCATGTCCGATGCATTCCAACACCGAAATTGTCCCTTGGCCACGCCCTTCACACGGGCCTCTATCACTGGGCAAGGCCGGAGACCGCACGATTGCCGTCCAATGTCCGTTGCACACAAGGGCACGCGAGGCCAGACGTTGCCGATTGCCACCCCCCGTGTCCCCGTGTTCGGATGCCAGGGATTACCCGGGCTCCACAAAGGTCAGCAAATGGGGCCATTTGGGAGCCTAAAACGCACGGGGGCTCTTTTTGCCTGGGACCTGACATCAGGGGAGGGGCGACCCCCCAACCGGACCCCAAACTGAAGTTGTTGGGCGGTGTTGTATGGGCTGTGGGCTCCTTGGTTTTGATCCCCCCTGTACCCCCCAAAGTGGACCCCTTGGCTTGCGGTCATGGGGCCATATCCATCTTTCCCCGCAATGGTGAACCCTTGGCTTGGGGTTAAGCGTGGGCTTGGGGTTGACTTTTCGCTACGGGGGGGGGGGATTGTGGTGGGCAGTAAATACTTGGGTGTGGGGGGGGGGGGGGGTGCCTCCCAAGGGGGCTAGGGCACAACCTGCTTGTGCAGTTTTCCAGCCTCGGCAGCTCAACAATGGTCCTCCCTCTCCCCTCTTCGGGGTGCCTTGCCGAAGGCAATAGAATTTTGGTGGGCAGTAAATTTGGTGCGGGAAATTTGGCGTTTCAATTTGGCTGCCAAATTTACCCGAAATCCAGGGGTCAAATCAAAATTTTGCCTCTACGCCTTCGCCGCAAGAGGAGTTAAGCGTGTTTTTTGGAAGTGTCTGCCAAATTTACCACGCGAAACCAAGGGGCTTCCGCCAAATTTCCCACGGCCAAATTAACCAGAGGGGGTGCCTTAAGCGCAGTGCGCGCGCAGTGCGCCCGCAGTGCGCGCGCAGTGCAACTATTTGGGCGTGTGGCCGTACTGGAGACCCATGCTTTGAGATCATAGGGGCATCATTGTTACCCTGTTGTGTAGGTTTTGATGCTCTTTCCACTTTGGGGATGTAGCATTTTTGTATTTTCACCCAATTTCACCCATTTCCACCCTTTTTCACACTTTATTTGTATTTGCAAGGGCTATTTGGACCATGTCTTTGTGCAAGATACTACCCATCTCTTTGAATTGTGCTATGCCTGTGATTCCAAGCCAAGTCGCATTCGAATTCGCCATCAAGTTCTCGTCTAGCCGGTCGCATCAACTTACGAGGGTTGATGTGGCTGGTGAAGCGAAAGACCCGCCAGGATGAGTAGTTCAACTCCGAATAATCTCGTAGCGGAAATTGCCTCCGTGGGGCTGTCGCCACAACGGTCGTCGTATTATGTCGACAAATATTTCGATGCACATACGAAAGGAGGTACCCCCGGCCGCCCCCCCCTCTACATTAGAGGCTGTTGAGGGTGGCAACCAATACGCTGTTCATGGCTTTTCCAGATGTGCATGATGTGTGTTATGTGAAGGGAAGGTAGTTTGCAACTTTCTTGAGCTGGGGCAGTTTGGGTCACCTAATTCTAAGGGCGTTTCCAAGGGGCGTGCCTAGGGGCTCTTCAGGGGGAACATAGTCTAAAAGTAGCGCGCAGTGTGCATGCAGTGCGCGCATAGTGCGCGCACAGTGCAAGGTTTCCCCCACAGCCAGTTTGACTTGGCACCGATTTCCCCCCCACCCTGTATTTTGGGGATCCCCGAGACCGCAGGGGTTATGCAGCCACTTTTGATTCCTTTCCCCTTCTTTGGGTGGCGTTTTCCGTGTGAGACAAGGGTCCCGAGTGTGAGGCTGCACCACCCGCCAGCCGGTAACACAGTCCAAGAGGGGGATTTGTGGGCGGACGGTGGCGAACAAGTCTTGTGGCCCCGGAATTCTTTTGGGCTTTCGCTCGATGGGTGCAGGGGTCTGTTTAGGTCCACCAAAGTGCTCGCCCTCGTTGGTGTCACATCCCACACAACAGTACCCAGGGGGTACACAGGGGGTACTAAAATGCAAAATGTGCAAACGGGGAACCGGTGGATTGTTTCTTGAAGGTGCCTGAGGGGCCGCATTTTCCAAGCACACCTCACGTGCATGGGACGGGCACACAGCGCTGATGTGCAAGTCAGTGCATAGCCATGGGTTGCAGACCCTTTTTGCCTTCTTTTGGGGTGGTAAAGTGTGTTCCAAACCACGTGTGAGATGATGCAACATCAATGCGCTGGCACAAGCACCTGTTTTTGGGAGGGGGACTTCGGCAGAAAAGGAGTACCGATTCCGTGTTTGAAGCGACCAAAACCAAAAGTTGCTTCTGTGTGGAACGAGCCTTGGTTTTGTTTGGGGGGGGCGCGTGGGAGGCCGGGTTTGGAGCTGCTTCAGGCAATATGTCCCAAACGTGCAAGTGCAAGGAAGCCCTGCCACGTACATGTTGATGAGCGACCACCACCCCTGCCCGGTACACCACCCCTGCCCGGCACACCACCCCTGCCCGGCACGCCACCCCTGCCCGGCACACCACCCCTGCCTGACACACCACCCCTGCCCGGTACACCACCCCTGCCCGGCACACCACCCCTGCCCGGCACACCACCCCTGCCTGGCACACCACCCCTGCCCGGCACACCACCCCTGCCCGGAACACCACCCCTGCCCGGTACACCACCCCTGCCCGGCACACCACCCCTGCCCGGCACACCACCCCTGCCTGGCACGCCACCCCTGCCCGGCACACCACCCCTGCCCGGCACACCACCCCTGCCCGGCACACCACCCCTGCCCGGCACACCACCCCTGCCTGGCACACCACCCCTGCCTGGCACACCACCCCTGCCCGGCACACCACCCCTGCCCGGAACACCACCCCTGCCCGGTACACCACCCCTGCCCGGCACACCACCCCTGCCCGGCACACCACCCCTGCCCGGCACGCCACCCCTGCCCGGCACACCACCCCTGCCCGGCACACCACCCCTGCCCGGCACACCACCCCTGCCCAGCACGCCACCCCTGCCCGGCACACCACCCCTGCCCGGCACGCCACCCCTGCCCGGCACACCACCCCTGCCCGGCACACCACCCCTGCCCGGCACACCACCCCTGCCCGGAACACCACCCCTGCCCGGTACACCACCCCTGCCCGGCACACCACCACTGCCCGGCACACCACCCCTGCCCGGCACACCACCCCTGCCCGGCACACCACCCCTGCCCGGTACACTACCCCTGCCCGGCACACTACCCCTGCCTGGCACACTACCCCTGCCCGGCATACCACCCCTGCCCGGCACGCCACCCCTCGGCACACCACCTCCTGTTCCCCAAATCACATTCCTGACTGTCATTCGTCCACCAGGTATCCCGCCCCAGCGCCAACATACTATTGTCCGCGATGCGGAGCCGTCATGCAGCCCAATTCAATGTACACAGGTGCGGTGTTTGCCGCGTCCGAAGGGCGTTCGGGGCCGTGCCCCGGCGGGTCAGAAGGTGGGCAGTGACCAATGGGAACCGACCAGCAGCGGACCAAACACAACGGGTGATGCCCCAAAACAGAAATGAGCCAGGCCCGGGGGCTCCTTTGCGGGGGGGGGGAGGGGGCACGGTTGCCCTTGCCGGGGGGTGTACGCCGAATCCAACATCAAAGTGTGAGCGCACGCCAGGCCCTGAGACCCATCGGGCCCTCATCGGGGGCGGACCGTGGCCGAGGCCCCCCCCTCCCCCCCCCCTGCGGCAGATACCGAGGCCTTGTGCCAAATCCCCCCCCCCGTCGGCAAACCCCCGCATGGACTCGGAATGTGCATCCGGATGCCCCTGGTCAACGGCAACAGCACGTCTCTGGGAAGGCCGACCCCCGGAGTAGTCAAACAGGACAAGTCATCCGGGGGCTCCGTTGACACAACCAAAACACGTTCGGTCCCACAGAGGGTCAGAATGAGCAGTGGCCAGAGGCCAGTAGGCGCCGCCAAAGGCAAACAACCTGATCCCGAGGCCTTGTGCCAGCCCCCCCCCCCCCCCCAAATGAGGAGCCGCACCTCGGGCTACGCTCCACGAGGCCCACAAAGCCCTACACACCCCAACATTTTGTGGGATTGTTCGTGACATTTCCCACCAACATTGGCCCCCCTCCGCCGTGTATGTGATGGTGCTGGTGATGGTGCGTGCCGCTGCGGTGCCATAAAGACCGGGCAAGTGTTGTGTCGGTCGGTCTTTGCGGGTGCATCCGCTCATTTCAGTTTTCAGGACCAAATCGTTGACATTGCGTCCAGCGCCCGGTGTACCACAGGGGCCCCCGCCAGCCTTTTCGGACCCCCCCCCCCGGCCCCCCCTCCCTCCGGTGACTGCCCTCCATGGCAAAGCACACAGACTGGGACAGTGCTCTCCATCTGCGTGCCAAACAATACACGTGGTCTACCCACGAATGGGGCCACAACACTTGACCTTGCGGCAGGTGCCCATGGGCCTGCCAAATGCAGCGCATTGGGATGACCCCCCCCCCCCCCACGTGTGGAGCTGAGGTGCCTTTTGCCCCCCCCAAACAGCCCTGAACGCTGGGACCGGGTTTTGGTACGCGGTACCCCTCCCGCCTTTCGAGAACGAACCCCCTCTCCCCTCCCTCGCCCCATTCACGTGGGCGATAGGGGGGGGGGGGCGTCTTGGGGTCCGGTGGTTGTGGTTGCGTATGTATTTCAACTGCGGTACCCCCGGCACCTCCGTCACACGTCTGTACCCCGTATTCGCAGGAGGAGGACCAAATCCCAACGCCGCAGTATGTCCCTGTGCCCCCCACGTGCCGCATGGTCTTCACTGCATGGCCTATGCCCCTGTGCCTATGCCCCTGTCCCCCTGTGCCCGTGCCAATGCCCCTGTGCCCGTGCCTGTGCCCGTTGCCTCGTTCTGACGGGCCACACCCCCAACAAAGTTGCGTGCGTCGGGTGTTTGCCTGTGCATCGGCCCCCAGTCCGCTCTGCCGGAGGGTGCCTCCCGCCGGTCCCCAGAGGATCAGCCGATGCGGTCATGGGAGATGGGGATAGCGGTACGGCTACGGGGGAGATGGGGGAGTGGCTGCAGGGAACATGCGGTGAAGGAGGGTACAGAAGGAGCAGAGGTGGGCACGGGGGTATATGACGGGGGTGTGCAGGAGAGTACAGGGGCAATGGGGGGTGGCACAGGCGCCGGCTGCAGTCCATGACCAGCGGGAGTGCAACCGCAGGGGTACTACGATCGGTACATCCGCGGGGTAAAGGGGCAACCGGGCTGTCAATTGAGAGGGGGGGGGGGGGTCGACACAGCCCCCTGGCTAGAACCCCCCCTCCCCTAAAAAGGGGCGCAATTGACGGGCCCCCCAAAATCCTACCGAGACTGACTCCCGGGCCTCGGAGGTGACCCAGACCCAAATATCGGCACAAAATGAAAATGGAATCAGCGCGTTGAGGGCGTTCAGAAAAGTCATCATTTGCCATGTATTTGGTGAAATAAAATTGACCATTTTTAATGGTCCAAAAAAAATTTTCAGCGCCTTTGGCGCGAGAGTTCATAATGACTGATTAATGGTCCTGCCACTTGAGCCCTTTCCCCAGACCCCCGCCCCCCAAGTTTTGGGGGGCTCTATTGACCTGCCCCCCCCCTTCAGTTGAAAGCCCGGTGGCCCAAGCCACAGCAGGGCACAGGTGATGTGGGCCCCAACGCAGCACGAAGCTCAGTGCAAATACCCCCGTCATTGTCAATGGGGTCATGGAGCGCACAGGGGCACTGGCACCGCCTGCGCCGTGTGGCAGGGCGGCGGCGCGGACAACGGCTTCATGGACGCGATGAGCTCCATCGAGCGGCTGGTGCAGGTGTCCGGGCAGCACCACCATCGGGCGGAGGGCCTGCAGCAGGCCCTAAGGGACGCCAACGACCTCATGCCCGGGCCCGACCAGCCCGATCAGTCCTCCAGGTCCCTCATGCCCCTGTGC
Organism: Eutreptiella sp. 'Long Island Sound 2002'; assembly: GCA_964036045.1. Lineage (NCBI taxonomy): Eukaryota > Euglenozoa > Euglenophyceae > Eutreptiales > Eutreptiaceae > Eutreptiella > Eutreptiella sp. 'Long Island Sound 2002'. The sequence continues at coordinate 162,223,384 of OZ038380.1, forward strand.
CCCCCCCTCCCCCTCCCCCGCCTGATGTCTGACTGACAGCCACTGACTGTGTCATGTCTGACTAATGTAGTCAGACATGATGTTCTGTGTTCTGTTTCAGATACCGTGTGTTTCTTGAGGGTTAACCGGGTTTGGCATAGAGAATACAGAGGCACGTATGCCTTACTGTAGAGTGCATTACCTCTGGTTTGTATTGGTCTGTTTTGTAATGAAGTCTCACCCTCTCTCCCCCGCCCCGTGTGTAAGGCCAGGGGTCGTTGACCGAGGGGGCCCTAGTCTCTGCTTGTGGGGCGCGGGGGGGGGGGGGGGGGGCTCCCATGTACCGGCCCCGAAAGGAGAAACAGAGCGTTCGTAACGCCGACAGAAACCCACGTTCACGGGCACGCTCTCCGCTTCGCGGTCAAGACATGGGCACCGCGTAAGACCAGAGAGGCAGAATTGAACAATGGGGGGCGGTCGGTGGCGGTTGGCGGTTGGTCGCTGGCGGTTGGTGGCGGGTGGCGGTGGTTGACGGTTGGCGATGGGTGGGTCCCTTGGGGTGGATTGATGAAGAAGGTGTCGATCGATGGCGAAGCAGTCGACGGATGAAGAGAGACTGCGGGCAGACAGTGCGCACATGAACTGTACTGATCACCCCCCCCCCCCCCAAAACAGGGGTCAACCCCCTTGGGCCGGGCACCGCCCTCGCTACAAAAGAGCGGTATGCCCCCCCCCCCCTCGACCAAACGCACCCTCAACCCTCTGCCCCCCCACCCCCCCTCTGTCGGAGTGTTCGTTTGCTTTTGGGACGAACACAATCCGTCGGTATACTCCTCGGCCCATCCCGTTGCCACTTGTGGAGGCGGAGGGTACAGGCGGGGGGGGGGGGGGGGGCATAGGCAAAGAGCGGGTCGGTGTCCCTGAAATGGGCCTCTCGTTTGGGGACCCTGGGCAAGCCCATCCCGCGCGGAAGGCCCAGGCCTTGGGATCAGGTGGGATGATCCTCGGTGGTGCATTGGCACGGCCGTACACCGTAGGAGCAGTAAGGTAAACCCCCCATCAATAATGTATACCCCCCCCCAAATTTTATACCCCCCTCGAAATTTATGCCCCCCCCCCAAGGCCTAGTGAGTGTTTGACCAAAATCTGTACCCCCCTTCAGCCATGTGCAAGCAGACTGAACACAGTGAAAAACCCACAGTTTGAACACCATTGTAAAAGTCATTTACGTGAAGAACGAATCAATAGTGGTTTGCTTCTTCACATTGTAGTTCAAAAACAGATTCGGAATCTGAATGATCCATGCAGCCAACGCAGATGAAAAGATGAAAACTGAATGACAAGCGAAAAGCAACATGCACCAGGTCACAACCCAAAATCGATACCCCCCCAAAATCTTTACCCCCCTGGCCGTATGGAGCATCCTGTCAAAATCTGTACCCTGGGGTATACATTTTTTTTAGGGGGGGGGTTAAGGGCCTTATATATCTGTACACAACTGTACATAGATGAGCTGTCACCCACCAGCCCCCCAAATCCCCTCAATCGCACTGGCGTCCAGGACATGAAAAGGCAGATGCTTCCCCTCTTCTAATACATCCTGGTGATCCTCTGTCGTTTGGTGATTCGACGACTGAAGGCTTCTGAAGAACTCCTTCAACCGCTCGATGTTCACTGTTTGGTCTGTAAGGGACCGAGGCAGGACAGTTCAGGCATTTACCGTACACCCGGTATACTCAACACGGGGCAATGATGCCTCAGCGATACGGTACCACCGGAGGGAAATTCAGATGAGGACAGTATTGACGTGGACACATTTGGAGGCCCCCTCATCCGACCAAATATTTGGTACCGTTAATCGTCCAGAACCCCCAAGAAATGCCAACAAGCGTCCACTAAACCGGAAATCGCAGTGATCATCCAGAACCCACTGGAACACCACAGCAGGACGCCCTGCACCAAAACTTCTCTTGATTTCTAAGGAATAGTGCCAAACCCCCCTCCCCTCTGATTCTGGACCTCCCCCCAAAACCCCCTTAAAATTGTTCCCCCAGTGGAGTATGGGGCGGAGTATGGGGCTGGTTGAACCCAACCCCCAAGCAGCTCCTATGCACCGCCCGCCCGCCCCCCAGTAAGCACAGCCCCGATGCACCGCCCGCCCGACCCGCGGAAAGCACAGCCCCTATGCACCGCCCGCCCGCCCGGCAGTCAGCACAGCCCCTATGCACCGCTCGCCCACCCCGAAGTAAGCACAGCCCCTATGCACCGCCCGCCCGCCCCGCAGTAAGCACAGCCCCTATGCACCGCCCTCCCGGCAGTAAGCACAGCCCCTATGCACCGCCCGCCCGCCCCGCAGTAAGCACAGCCCCGATGCACCGCCCGCCCGCCCCGCGGTAAGCACAGCCCCTATGCACCGCCCGCCCGCCCGGCAGTAAGCGCAGCCCCTATGCACCGCTCGGCCAGCCCGCAGTAAGCACATCACCTATGCACCCCCCGCCCCGCAGTAAGCACAGCCCCTATGCACCGCACGCCCGCCCCGCGGTAAGCACAGCCCCTATGCACCGCCCGCCCGTCCGGCAGTAAGCGCAGCCCCTATGCACCGCTCGGCCAGCCCGCAGTAAGCACAGCCCCTATCCACCGCCCGCCCGCCCCGCAGTAAGCACAGCCCCTATGCACCGCCCGCCCGCCCGGCAGTAACCACAGCCCCTATCCTCCGCCCGCCCGCCCGGCAGTAAGCACAGCCCCTATGCACCGCTCGCCCACCCCGAAGTAAGCACAGCCCCTGTGCACCGCCCGCCCGACCCACAGTAAGCACAACCCCTATGCACCGCCCGCCCTCCCGGCAGTAAGCACAGCCCCTATGCACCGCCCGCCCGCCCCGCAGTAAGCACAGCCCCTATGAACCGCCCGCCCGCCCCGCAGTAAGCACAACCCCTATGCATCGCCCGCCCGCCCGGCAGTAAGGACGGCCCCTATGCACCGCCCGCCCGCCCGGTAGTAAGCACAGCCCCGATGCACCGCCCGCCCGCCCCGCGGTAAGCACAGCCCCTATGCACCGCCCGCCCACCCCGCAGTAAGCACACCCCATATGCACCGCCCGCCCGCCCCGCAGTAAGCACAGCCCCTATGCACCGCCCGCCCGCCCGGTAGTAAGCACAGCCCCGATGCACCGCCCGCCCGCCCCGCGGTAAGCACAGCCCCTATGCACCGCCCGCCCACCCCGCAGTAAGCACACCCCATATGCACCGCCCGCCCGCCCCGCAGTAAGCACAGCCCCTATGCACCGCCCGTCCCCCCGGCAGTAAGCACACCCCCTATGCACTGCCCGCCCGCCCCGCAGTAAGCACATCCCCTATGCACCGCCCGCCCGACCCACAGTAAGCACAACCCCTATGCACCGCCCGCCCCCCCGCCGTCAGTAAGCACAGCCCCTATGCACCGCTCGCCCACCCCGCTATAAGAACAGCCCCTATGCACCGCCCGCCCGACCCACAGTAAGCACAGCCCCTATGCACCGCCCGCCCGCCCCGCAGTAAGCACAGCCCCTATGCACCCCCCGCCCAGCCCGCAGTAAGCACACCCCATATGCACCGCCCGCCCGCCCCGCAGTAAGCACAGTCCCTATGCACCGCCGGTCCCCCCGGCAGTAAGCACACCCCCTATGCACTGCCCGCCCGCCCCGCAGTAAGCACATCCCCTATGCACCGCCCGCCCGACCCACAGTAAGCACAACCCCTATGCAACGCCCGCCCCCCCGCCGTCAGTAAGCACAGCCCCTATGCACCGCCCGCCCGACCCACAGTAAGCACAGCCCCTATGCACCGCCCGGCTGCCCCACAGTAAGCACAACCCCTATGCATCGCCCACCGCGCAGTAAGCACAGCCCCTATGCACCACGCGCCCACCCCGCAGTAAGCACAGCCCCTATGGACCGCCCGCCTGCCCGGCAGTAAGCACAGTCCCTATGCACCGCCCGCCCGCCCCGCAGTAAGCGCAGCCCCTATGCACCGCCCGCCCGCCCCACAGTAAGCACAGTCCCTATGCACCACCCGCCCAAGCAGTGAGCACAGCCCCTTTGCACCGCCTGCCCACCCCGCATTAAGCACAACCCCTATGCACCGCCCGCCCGCCCCGCAGTGAGCGCAGCCCCTATGCACCGCCCGCCCGCCCGGCAGTAAGCACAGCCCCTATGCACCGCCCGCCCGCCCGGTAGTAAGCACAGCCCCTATGCACCGCCCGCACGCCCCGCAGTAAGCACAGCCCCTATGCACCGCCCGCCCGCCCCACAGTAAGCACAGTTCCCATGGACCGCCCGCCCGCCCCGGCAGTAAGCGCAGCCCCTATGCAGCGCCCGCCCACCCCGCAGTAAACACGGCCCCTATGCATCGGCCGTCCCCCCGGCAGTGAGCACAGCCCCTATGCACCGCCCGCGCGACCCACAGTAAGCACAACCCCTATGCACCGCCCGCCCGCCCGGCAGTAAGCACGGCCCCAATGCACCGCCCGCCCGATCCACAGTAAGCACAACCCCTATGCACCGCCTGCCCGCCCGGCAGAAAGCAGAGCCCCTATGCACCGCCCGCCCACCCCGCAGTAAGCACAGCCCCTATGCACCGCCCGCCCACCCCGCATTAAGCACAGCCCCTATGCATCGCCCGCCCGCCCGGCAGTAAGCACAGCCCCTATGCACCGCCCGCCCGACCCGCAGTAAGCACAGCCCCTATGTACCGCCCGCCCGCCCCACAGCAAACACAGTCCCTATGCACCGCCCGCCCGCCTCGCAGTGAGAACAGCCCCTATGCACCGCCCGCCCGCCCGCTCCGCAGTAAGCACAACCCCTATGCACCGCCCGCCCGCCCCACAGTAAGCAAGCCCCTATGCACCGCCCGCCCGACCCGCAGTAAGCAAATCCCCTATGCACCACCCGCCTGCCCGGCAGTAAGCACAGCCCCTATGCACCGCCCGCCCACCCCGCAGTAAGCACAACCCCTATGCACCGCCCGCCCGCCCCACAGTAAGCACAACCCCTATGCACCGCCCGCCCGCCCCACAGTAAGCACAACCTCTATGCACCGCCCGCCCCGCAGTAAGCACAGCCCCTATGCACCGCCGGCCCGCCCCGCAGTAAGCACAGCCCCTATGCACCGCCCGCCTGCCCGGGAGTAAGCACAGCCCCTATGCACCGCCCGCCCGCCCCACAGTAATCACAGCCCCTATGAACCGCCCGCCCGCCCCGCAGTAAGCACAACCCCTATGCATCGCCCGCCCGCCCGGCAGTAAGGACGGCCCCTATGCACCGCCCGCCCGCCCGGTAGTAAGCACAGCCCCGATGCACCGCCCGCCCGCCCCGCGGTAAGCACAGCCCCTATGCACCGCCCGCCCGCCCGGCAGTAAGCACAGCCCATATGCACCGCCCGCCCGCCCGGTAGTAAGCACAGCCCCTATGCACCGCCCGCCCGCCCGGTAGTAAGCACAGCCCCGATGCACCGCACGCCCGCCCCAGAGTAAGCACAGTCCCTATGCACCGCCCGCCCTCCCGGCAGTAAGCACAGCCCCTATGCACCGCCCGCCCGCCGCGCAGTAAGCGCAGCCCCTATGCACCGCCCGCCCGCCCCGCAGTAAGCACACCCCCTATGCACTGCCCGCCCGCCCCGCAGTAAGCACAACCCCTATGCACCGCCCGCCCGCCCGGTAGTAAGCACAGCCCCTATGCACCGCCCGCACGCCCCGCAGTGAGCACAGCCCCTACGCACCGCCCGCCCGCCCCACAGTAAGAACAGTCCCTATGCACCGCCCGCCCGCCCCGGCAGTAAGCACATCCCCTAAGCAGCGCCCGCCCACCCCGCAGTAAGCACGGCCCCTATGCACCGGCCGTCCCCCCGGCAGTGAGCACAGCCCCTATGCACCGCCCGCGCGACCCACAGTCAGCACAGCCCCTATGCACCGCCCGCCCACTGCGCATTAAGCACATCACCTATGCACCGCCCGCCCGACCCACAGTAAGCACAACCCCTATGCACCGCCTGCCCGCCCGGCAGAAGGCAGAGCCCCTATGCACCGCCCGCCCACCCCGCAGTAAGCACAGCCCCTATGCACCGCCCGCCCACCCCGCAATAAGCACACCCCCTATGTACCGCCCGCCCGCCCCGCAGTAAGCACAGCCCCTATGCACCGCCCGCCCACCCCGCAGTAAGCACAGCCCCTATGAATCGCCCGCCCGCCCGGCAGTAAGCACAGCCCCTATGCGCCGCCCGCCCGCCCCACAGTAAGCACAGCTCCTCTGCACCGCCCGACCGCCCCGCAGTGAGCGCAGCCCCTGTGCACCGCTCGCCCGCCCCACAGTAAACACAGTCCCTATGCACCGCCCGCCCGCCTCGCAGTGAGCACAGCCCCTATGCACCGCCCGCCCGCCCCGCAGTAAGCACAGCCCCTATGCACCGCCCGCCCCACAGTAATCACAACCCCTATGCACCGCCCGCCCGCCCCGCGGTAAACACATCCCCTATGCACCGCCCGCCCGCCCCGCAGCAAGCGCAGCCCCTATGCACCGCCCGCCCGCCCGGCAGTAAGCACAGCCCTTATGCATCGCCCGCCCGCCTGGCAGTAAGCACAGTCCCTATCCGCCGCCCGCCCGCCCGGCAGTAAGCACAGCCCCTATACACTGCCCGCCCGCCCCACAGTGAGCACAGCCCCTATGCACCGCCCGCCCATCGCGCAGTAAGCACATCACCTATGCACCGCCCGCCCGCCCCGCAGTAAGCACAGCCCCTATGCACCGCCCTCCCGCCCGGCAGTAATCACAGCCCCTATGCACCGCCCGCCCACTGCGCAGTAAGCACATCACCTATGCACCGCCCGCCCGCCCCGCGGTAAGCACATCCCCTATGCACCGCCCACCCGGCAGTCAGCACAGCCCCTATGCACCGCCCGCGCGCCCCGCAGTAAGCACATCCCCTATGCACCGCCCGCCCCCCCGCAGTAAGCACAGCCCCTATGCAACGCCCGCCCGTCCGGCAGTAAGCACAGCCCCTATGCACCGCCCACCCGCCCCGGCAGTAAGCACAGCCCCTATGCACCGCCCGCCCGCCCCGCAGTAAGCGCACCCCCTATGCACCACCCGCCCACCCCGCAGTAAGCACAGCCCCTATGAATCGCCCGCCCGCCCGGCAGTAAGCACAGCCCCTATGCGCCGCCCGCCCGCCCCATAGTAAGCACAGCTCCTATGCACCGCCCGACCGCCCCGCAGTGAGCGCAGCCCCTGTGCACCGCTCGCCCGCCCCACAGTAAACACAGTCCCTATGCACCGCCCGCCCGCCTCGCAGTGAGCACAGCCCCTATGCACCGCCCGCCCGCCCCGCAGTAAGCACAGCCCCTATGCACCGCCCGCCCCACAGTAATCACAACCCCTATGCACCGCCCGCCCGCCCCGCGGTAAACACATCCCCTATGCACCGCCCGCCCGCCCAGCAGCAAGCGCAGCCCCTATGCACCGCCCGCCCGCCCGGCAGTAAGCACAGCCCCTATGCATCGCCCGCCCGCCTGGCAGTAAGCACAGCCCCTATCCGCCGCCCGCCCGCCCGGCAGTAAGCACAGCCCCTATACACCGCCCGCCCGCCCCACAGTAAGCACAGCCCCTATGCACCGCCCGCTCACCGCGCAGTAAGCACATCACCTATGCACCGCCCGCCCGCCCCGCAGTAAGCACAGCCCCTATGCACCGCCCTTCCGCCCGGCAGTAATCACAGCCCCTATGCACCGCCCGCCCACTGCGCAGTAAGCACATCACCTATGCACCGCCCGCCCGCCCCGTAGTAAGCACATCCCCTATGCACCGCCCACCCGGCAGTAAGCACAGCCCCTATGCACCGCCCGCGCGCCCCGCAGTAAGCACATCCCCTATGCACCGCCCGCCCCCCCCGCAGTAAGCACAGCCCCTATGCACCGCCCGCCCACCCCGCAGTAAGCACAGCCCCTATGCACCGCCCACCCGCCCCGGCAGTAAGCACAGCCCCTATGCACCGCCCGCCCGCCCCGCAGTAAGCGCAGCCCCTATGCACCGCCCGCCCGTCCGGCAGTAAGCACAGCCCCTAAGCATCGCCCGCCCGCCTGGCAGTAAGCACAGCCCCTATCCTCCGCCCGCCCGGCAGTAAGCACAGCCCCTATGCACCGCCCGCCCGCCCCACAGTAAGCACAGCCCCTATGCAGCGCCCGCCCACCGCGCAGTAAGCACATCACCTATGCACCGCCCGCCCGCCTGGCAGTAAGCACAGCCCCTATCCACCGCCCGCCCGCCCCGCAGTAAGCACAGCCCCTATGCACCGCCCGCCCGCCCGGCAGTAAGCACAGCCCCTATGCACCGCCCGCCCGCCCCGCAATAAGCACTGCCCCTGTGCACCGCCCGCCCGACCCACAGTAAGCACAGCCCCTATGCACCGCCCGCCCTCCCGGCACTAAGCACAGCCCCTATGCACCGCCCGCCCGCCCCGCAGTAAGCACAGCCCCTATGAACCGCCCGCCCGCCCCGCAGTAAGCACAACCCCTATGCACCGCCCGCCCGCCCGCCCGGCAGTAAGAACAGCCCCTATGCACCGCCCGCCCGCCCGGTAGTAAGCACAGCCCCTATGCACCGCCTGCCCGCCCGGCAATAAACACAGCCCCTAAGCATCGCCCGCCCGCCTGGCAGTAAGCACAGCCCCTATCCGCCGCCCGCCCGCCCCGCAGTAAGCACAGCCCCTATGCACCGCCCGCCCGCCCCGCAGTAAGCGCAGCCCCTATGCACCGCCCGCCCACCCCGCAGCAAGCACAGCCCCTATTTTTTGAATTGTACAGCCACTTTAATGTCCGGACAGGGACACAGCCCTCAATCAGAGTGATGCGTATAGACAAATGTGCTTGGCTCTCCCTAGCACTATGTGAGGGTTGTAGCCATGGAGGAACCTCGGGACTCACCCTGTCATGGATGGGTAGGGTTGCAGAGAACTAGGTTGCCTTGGCATGCGCCCGTGTGGGTGCCTGGTTAGTTGCACATAGAACTGGCGGATTGACAGAATGAGATCAGGATCGAGGGGAGGGATGGAGGCGTTGTGGTGTGAGACGTGGTGAGACGTGAGACGTGGACGGAATTAGCCGAGGCTTACTCAAGTGTTGGAACAAATCAGAAGTACTGAGAAGTGAGGACGGGGTTCACTATGTGTTTGGCCGAGAATAAACCGAATGTTGAGGGGGGGTAGGGCAAGCGATGGGGGGGGGGTGAAAAAGACTCTGGTGTTGAACTCACTGATGGGGGCGGCTCGGCCGGAGGCCGGGGGGGGGCTGGAGCTCGGAAGAAATCTGTAATCCGTCGGTTGGAACTGTCAGCGCCGGGGGGTTGGGGGGGTGCCACCGGTTTAGGGGCGTAGGTGTCACTACGTGTTTTGCGTGGTGGAGGGTCTTCAGTGTCCCGGCTGCGTTTCGTGGGTGGTTGTTTGGGACGCATGGGCATTTTGTTTTTGTGGGTGCGTGGTTTTTTTTTTGGGGGGGGTTGGACTGAGTCTGGCAGGTGGTCTGGAGGCAGGGGATAGCGGTAATCGCTGTGCGCCGGTGGGGTGTGTGACGTGTTGTAGGTGCTGTATGGTTGGCCCCAGGTGTTGGGACCTTGGGGGGGGGGGGGGGCGTGGAAGGGGGGGGGGTCTTCGGCTAGCCAAGTGAGTGCTTTAGACAGAGCGTCTTTCAACTGTCGCTGGCGCTGGGGGAGTGCATTTTTAAAAGCCAAAACGCGCTGGGGTTTTGTTTCGCCTGTGGTGGGTGTAGTCATGGCTTCGTATAGGGTGGAGGGCACCAGAAATTTGACGAAATTTCGTTTGTCTCCTGGGTGGGAGCACTGGGCCCACCAGATGCTTGCTACCTGGTTGAAGGGCGGAGGCCACGCATGTATGAAGCTTTGCACAATGTGGTCAGCGCCGAGGCAATGGGACAAGAAGGAGGCTACATCGAGGGGGTGTGACTGTGAGCATTTGTGGCAAAATCGGGGGGTCAAGTCGTTGTGGAATGCATATGTAAGAAAATTCATGTTGCCTGATGACCATTTGAAGGGGGGTCCGGAGAACCATGATGAGTGATTGTACAAGAAAAAACTGGACGGCACGTGGATGTTGTAGTGGTGATGACGGGGGATGAGGGCCCTCGATACAGAGGTGGTCAGGCGATGACAGACGGGCAAGCTACCGAAGGATACAGTTCCCAGGGGGGGTGGGGGCAGTAACTCAGGAGAGGATGATGAGCTGTATGCAATCCACTTGGAGAACAGATCCGAACATTCATACCCCTGAAATCCTGCATGTCCTTTCATCCATGCAAATTGCGTTGACACAAATGTAGGCATTTGAGCTTGGAGAGAGGAGTAAGCTTTAACCCATGTGCCATGCGATGAGCGTGATGCCATCACGTTCGATTGGACGTTCGCAGTGCGAATCACTTGTTCGTTGTCTCCAAGAATGATGCACTGCACCGCCCGCCCGCCCGCCCCGCAGTAAGCACAACCCCTATGCATCGCCCGCCCGCCCGCCCGGTAGTAAGAACAGCCCCTATGCACCGCCCGCCCGCCCGGTAGTAAGCACAGCGCCTATGCACCGCCCGCCCGCCAGGCAATAAACACATCCCCTAAGCATCGCCCGCCCGCTTGGCAGGAAGCACAGCCCCTATCAGCCGCCCGCCCGCCCCGCAGTAAGCACAGCCCCTATGCACCGCCCGCCCGCCCCGCAGTAAGCGCAGCCCCTATGCACCGCCCGCCCGCCCGGCAGTAATCACAGCCCCTATGCACCGCCCGCCCGTCCGACAGTAATCACAGCCCCTATGCACCGCCCGCCCACTGCGCAGTAAGCACATCACCTATGCACCGCCTGCCCGCCCCGCAGTAAGCACATCCCCTATGCACCGCCCACCCGGCAGTAAGCACAGCCCCTATGCACCGCCCGCGCGCCCCGCAGTAAGCACATCCCCTATGCACCGCCCGCCCGCCCCGCAGTAAGCACAGCCCCTATGCACCGCCCGCCCACCCCGCAGTAAGCACAGCCCCTATGCACCGCCCACCCGCCCCGGCAGTAACCACAGCCCCTGTGCACTGCCCGCCCGCCCCGCGGTAAGCGCAGCCCCTATGCACCGCCCGCCCGCCCGGCAGTAAGCACAGCCCCTAAGCATCGCCCGCCCGCCTGGCAGTAAGCACAGCCCCTATCCGCCGCCCGCCCGCCCGGCAGTAAGCACAACCCCTATGCACCGCCCGCCCGCCCCACAGTAAGCACAGCCCCTATGCAGCGCCCGCCCACCTCGCAGTAAGCACATCACCTATGCACCGCCCGCCCGCCTGGCAGTAAGCACAACCCCTATCCACCCCGCCCACCCCGCAGTAAGCACAGCCCCTATGCACCGCCCGCCCGCCCCACAGGAAGCACAGTGCCTATGCACCACCCGCCCGCCTCGCAATGAGCACAGCCCCTTTGCACCGCCTGCCCACCCCGCAGTAAGCACAGTCCCTATGCACCGCCCGCCCGCCCCGCAGTGAGCGCAACCACTATGCACCGCCCGCCCCGCAGTAAGCACAGCCCCTGTGCATCGCCCGCCCGCCCTGTAGTAAGTGCAGTCCGTATGCACCGCCCGCCCGCCCCGCACTAAGCGTAGCCCCTGTGCACCGCTCTCCCGCCCCGCAGTAAGCACAGCCCCTATGCACCGCCCGCCCGCCCGGCAGTAAGCACAGCCCCTATGTACCGCCCGCCCACCCCGCAGTAAGCACAGCCCCTATGCACCGCCCGCCCGGCCCACAGTAAGCACAGCCCCTATGCACCGCCCGCCCGCCCGGCAGTAAGCACAGCCCCTATGCACCGCTCGCCCCCCAGTACGCGCAGCCCCTATGCACCGCCCGCCCGCCCCGCAGTAAGCGCAGCCCTTGTGCACCGCGCGCCCGCCCGGTAGTAAGCACAGCCCCTATGCCCCGCCCGCCCGCCCCGCAGTAAGCACAACCCCTATGCACCGCCCGGCCGCCCGGCAGTAAGCACAGCCCCTAAGCATCGCCCGCCCGCCGGGCAGTAAGCACAGCCCCTATCCGCCGCCCGCCCGCCCGTCAGTAAGCACATCCCCTATGCACCGCCCGCCCACCCCACAGTAAGCACAGCCCCCATGCACCGCCCGCCCACCGCGCACTAAGCACATCACCTATGCACCGCCCGCCCGACCCACAGTAAGCACAGCCCCTATGCACCGCCCGCCCTCCCGGCAGTAAGCACAGCCCCTATGCACCGCCCGCCCGCCCGGTTGTAAGCACAGCCCCCATGCACCACCCGCCCGAACCACACTAAGCACATCCCCCATGCACCGCCCGCCAAGCCCGCAGTAAGCACAGCCCCTATGCACCGCCCGCCCGCCCCACAGTAAGCACAGCCCCTATGAACCGCCCGCCCGCCCGGCAGTAAGCACAACCCCTATGCACCGCCCGCCCGCCCCGTAGTAAGCACAGCCCCTATGCACCGCCCGCCCGCCCCGCAGTAAGCACAGCCCCTATGAACCGCCCGCCCGCCCCACAGTAAGCATAGTCCCTATGCACCGCCCGCCCGCCCCGCAGTAAGCACAGCCCCCATGCACCGCCCGTCCCCCCGGCAGTAAGCACAGCCCCTATGCACCGCCCGCCCGCCCCGCAATAAGCACATCCCCTATGCACCGCCCGCCCGCCCCGCAATAAGCACATCCCCTATGCACCGCCCGCCCGCCCGGTAGTAAGCACAGCCCCTATGCACCTCCCGCCCGATCCACAGTAAGCACAGTCCCTATGCACCGCCCGCCCGACCCACAGTAAGCGCAGTCCCTATGCACCGCCCGCCCGCCCCACAGTAAGCACATTCCCTATGCACCACCCGCCCGCCTCGCAGTGAGCACAGCCCCTTTGCACCGCATGCCCACCCCGCAGTAAGCACAGCCCCTATGCACCGCCCGCCCGCCCCGCAGTGAGCGCAGCCCCTATGCACCACCCGCCCGCCCCGCAGTAAGCACAGCCCCTATGCACCGCCCGCCCACCCCGCAGTAAGCAAAGCCCCTATGCACCGCCCGCCCGCCCCGCAGTAAGCACATCCCCTATGCATCGCCCGCCAGCCCTGCAGTAAGCGCAGTCCCTATGCACCGCCCGCCCGCACCGCACTAAGCGTAGCGCCTGTGCACTGCCCGCCCGCCCCGCAGTAAGCACAGCCCCTATGCACCGCCCGCCCGCCCCGCAGTAAGCACAGCCCCTATGCACCGCTCGCCCCCCAGTACGCGCAGCCCCTATGCACCGCCCGCCCGCCCCGCAGTAAGCGCAGCCCTTGTGCACCGCGCGCCCGCCCGGTAGTAAGCACAGCCCCTATGCCCCGCCCGCCCGCCCCGCAGTAAGCACAACCCCTATGCACCGCCCGGCCGCCCGGCAGTAAGCACAGCCCCTAAGCATCGCCCGCCCGCCGGGCAGTAAGCACAGCCCCTATCCGCCGCCCGCCCGCCCGTCAGTAAGCACATCCCCTATGCACCGCCCGCCCACCCCACAGTAAGCACAGCCCCCATGCACCGCCCGCCCACCGCGCACTAAGCACATCACCTATGCACCGCCCGCCCGCCCTGCAGTAAGCACACCCCCTATGCACCGCCCCCCCCCCCGGCAGTAAGCACAGCCCCTATGCACCGCCCGCCCGCCTGGCAGTAAGCACAGCCCCCATGCACCCGCCCACCCGGCAGTAAGCACAGCCCGCCCCGCAGTGAGCGCAGCCCCTATGCACCGCTCGCCCGCCCAGCAGTAAGCACAGCCCCTATGCACCGCCCACCCGACCCACAGTAAGCACATCCCCTATGCACCGCCCGCCCGCCTGGCAGTAAGCACAGCCCCTATCCGCCGCCCGCCCGCCCGGCAGTAAGCACAGCCCCTATCCGCCGCCCGCCCGCCCCGCAGTAAGCACAGCCCCTATGCACCGCCCGCCCGCCCCGCAGTAAGCACAGCCCCTATGCACCGCCCGCCCGGCAGTAAGCACAGCCCCTATGCACCGCCTGCCCACCCCGCAGTAAGCACATCCCCTATGCACCGCCCGCCCGCCCCGCAATCAGCACAGCCCCTATGCACCGCCCGCCCGACCCGCAGTAAGCACATCCCCTATGCACCTACCGCCCGCTCCGCAGTAAGCACAGGCGCTATGCACCGCCAGCCTACCGCGCAGTAAGCACATCCCCCATGCACCGCCCGCCCGCCCCGCAGTAAGCGCAGCCCCTATGTACCGCCCTCCCGCCTGACAGTAAGCACAGCCCCTATGTACCGCCCGCCCACCCCGCAGTAAGCACATCCCCTATGCACCGCCCGCCCGCCTTGCAGCAAACACAGCCCCTATGCACCACCCGCCCGCCCGGCAGTAAGCACAGCCCCTATGCACCGGCCGCCCGCCCCGCCGTGAGCACATCCCCTATGCACCGCCCGCCCGCCCGGCAATAACCACAGCCCCTATGCACCGCCCGCCCGCCCCGCAGTAAACACAGCCCCTATGCACCGCCCGCCCGCCCCACAGTAAGCACGGCCCCTATGCACCGCCCGCCCGCCCCGCAGTAAGCACAGCCCCTATGCACCGCCCGCCAGGCAGTAAGCACAGCCCCTATGCACCGCCCGCCCGACCCACAGTAAGCACAGCCCCTATGCACCGCCCGTCCGCCCTACAGTAAGCACAGCCCCTATGCACCGCCCGCCCGAACCACAGTAAGCACAGCCCCTATGCACCGCCCGCCCTCCCGGCAGTAAGCAGAGCCCCTATGCACCGCCCGCCCGCCCCGCAGTAAGCACAGCCCCTATGCACCGCCCGCCCTCCCGGCAGTAAGCACAGCCCCTATGCATCGCCCGCCCGCCCTGCAGTCAGCGCAGTTCCTATGCACAACCCGCCCGCCCCGCACTAAGCGTAGCCCCTGTGCACCGCCCGCCCGCCCCGCAGTAAGCACAGCCCCTATCCACCGCCCGCCCGCCCGGCAGTAAGCACAGCCCCTATGCACCGCCCGCCCGACCCACAGTAAGCACAGCCCCTATGCACCGCCCGCCCTCCCGGCAGTAAGCACAGCCCCTATGCACCGCCCGCCCGCCCGGTTGTAAGCACAGCCCCCATGCACCGCCCGCCCGAACCACACTAAGCACATCCCCCATGCACCGCCCGCCAAGCCCGCAGTAAGCACAGCCCCTATGCACCGCCCGCCCGCCCCACAGTAAGCACAGCCCCTATGAACCGCCCGCCCGCCCGGCAGTAAGCACAACCCCTATGCACCGCCCGCCCGCCCCGTAGTAAGCACAGCCCCTATGCACCGCCCGCCCGCCCCGCAGTAAGCACAGCCCCTATGAACCGCCCGCCCGCCCCACAGTAAGCATAGTCCCTATGCACCGCCCACCCGCCCCGCAGTAAGCACAGCCCCCATGCACCGCCCGTCCCCCCGGCAGTAAGCACAGCCCCTATGCACCGCCCGCCCCGCAATAAGCACATCCCCTATGCACCGCCCGCCCGACCCACAGTAAGCACAACCCCTATGCACCGCCCGCCCGCCCGGTAGTAAGCACAGCCCCTATGCACCTCCCGCCCGATCCACAGTAAGCACAGTCCCTATGCACCGCCCGCCCGACCCACAGTAAGCGCAGTCCCTATGCACCGGCCGCCCGCCCCACAGTAAGCACATTCCCTATGCACCACCCGCCCGCCTCGCAGTGAGCACAGCCCCTTTGCACCGCATGCCCACCCCGCAGTAAGCACAGCCCCTATGCACCGCCCGCCCGCCCCGCAGTGAGCGCAGCCCCTATGCACCACCCGCCCGCCCCGCAGTAAGCACAGCCCCTATGCACCGCCCGCCCACCCCGCAGTAAGCAAAGCCCCTATGCACCGCCCGCCCGCCCCGCAGTAAGCACATCCCCTATGCATCGCCCGCCAGCCCTGCAGTAAGCGCAGTCCCTATGCACCGCCCGCCCGCACCGCACTAAGCGTAGCGCCTGTGCACTGCCCGCCCGCCCCGCAGTAAGCACAGCCCCTATGCACCGCCCGCCCGCCCCGCAGTAAGCACAGCCCCTATGCACCGCTCGCCCCCCAGTACGCGCAGCCCCTATGCACCGCCCGCCCGCCCCGCAGTAAGCGCAGCCCTTGTGCACCGCGCAAGCACAGCCCCTATGCCCCGCCCGCCCGCCCCGCAGTAAGCACAGCCCCTAAGCATCGCCCGCCCGCCGGGCAGTAAGCACAGCCCCTATCCGCCGCCCGCCCGCCCGTCAGTAAGCACATCCCCTATGCACCGCCCGCCCACCCCACAGTAAGCACAGCCCCCATGCACCGCCCGCCCACCGCGCACTAAGCACATCACCTATGCACCGCCCGCCCGCCCTGCAGTAAGCACACCCCCTATGCACCGCCCCCCCCCCCGGCAGTAAGCACAGCCCCTATGCACCGCCCGCCCGCCTGGCAGTAAGCACAGCCCCCATGCACCCGCCCACCCGGCAGTAAGCACAGCCCGCCCCGCAGTGAGCGCAGCCCCTATGCACCGCTCGCCCGCCCGGCAGTAAGCGCAACCCCTATGCACCGCCCACCCGACCCACAGTAAGCACATCCCCTATGCACCGCCCGCCCGCCTGGCAGTAAGCACAGCCCCTATCCGCCGCCCGCCCGCCCGGCAGTAAGCACAGCCCCTATCCGCCGCCCGCCCGCCCCGCAGTAAGCACAGCCCCTATGCACCGCCCGCCCGCCCCGCAGTAAGCACAGCCCCTATGCACCGCCCGCCCGGCAGTAAGCACAGCCCCTATGCACCGCCTGCCCACCCCGCAGTAAGCACATCCCCTATGCACCGCCCGCCCGCCCCGCAATCAGCACAGCCCCTATGCACCGCCCGCCCGACCCGCAGTAAGCACATCCCCTATGCACCGACCGCCCGCTCCGTAGTAAGCACAGGCGCTATGCACCGCCAGCCCACCGCGCAGTAAGCACATCCCCCATGCACCGCCCGCCCGCCCCGCAGTAAGCGCAGCCCCTATGTACCGCCCTCCCGCCTGACAGTAAGCACAGCCCCTATGTACCGCCCGCCCACCCCGCAGTAAGCACATCCCCTATGCACCGCCCGCCCGCCTTGCAGCAAACACAGCCCCTATGCACCACCCGCCCGCCCGGCAGTAAGCACAGCCCCTATGCACCGGCCGCCCGCCCCGCCGTGAGCACATCCCCTATGCACCGCCCGCCCGCCCGGCAATAACCACAGCCCCTATGCACCGCCCGCCCGCCCCGCAGTAAACACAGCCCCTATGCACCGCCCGCCCGCCCCACAGTAAGCACGGCCCCTATGCACCGCCCGCCCGCCCCGCAGTAAGCACAGCACCTATGCACCGCCCGCCCGCCCCGCAGTAAGCACAGCCCCTATGCACCGCCCGCCAGGCAGTAAGCACAGCCCCTATGCACCGCCCGCCCGACCCACAGTAAGCACAGCCCCTATGCACCGCCCGTCCGCCCTACAGTAAGCACAGCCCCTATGCACCGCCCGCCCGACCCACAGTAAGCACAGCCCCTATGCACCGCCCGTCCGACCCACAGTAAGCACAGCCCCTATGCACCGCCCGCCCGCCTTGCAGTAAACACAGCCCCTATGCACCGCCCGCCCGACCCACAGTAAGCACAGCCCCTATGCACCGCCCGCCCGACCCATAGTAAGCACAGCCCCTATGCACCGCCCTCCCGGCAGTAAGCACAGCCCCTATGCACCGCCCGCCCGCCCCACAGTAATCACAGCTCCTATGCACCGCCCGCCCGCCCCGCAGTAAGCACAGCCCCTATGCACCGCCCGCCCGCCCCGCAGTAAGCACAGCCCCTATGCACCGCCCGCCCGCCCCGCAGTAAGCACATCCCCTATGCACCGCCCGCCCGCCCCGTAGTAAGCGCAAGCCCCTATGCACTGCCCGCCCGACCCACAGTAAGCACAGCCCCTATGCACCGCCCGCCCGCCCCGCAGTAAGCACAGCCCCTATCCAACGCACGCTCCGCAGTAAGCACAGCCCCTATGCACCGCCCGCCCGCCCCGCAGTAAGCACATCCCCTATGCACCGCCCGCCCGCCCCGTAGTAAGCGCAAGCCCCTATGCACTGCCCGCCCGACCCACAGTAAGCACAGCCCCTATGCACCGCCCGCCCGCCCCGCAGTAAGCACAGCCCCTATCCAACGCACGCTCCGCAGTAAGCACAGCCCCTATGCACCGCCCGCCCGCCCCGCAGTAAGCACAGCCCCTATGCACCGCCCGCCCGCCCCGCAGTAAGCACAGCCCCTATGCACCGCACGCCCCACAGTAAGCGCAAGCCCGGCATCAAGAAGGACCAGAAGGCCATCGAACGCTTTGAGAAGTGGCAGCAGAAGCGGAAGGCGGTGCTCGAGAAGCGCCAGCGGGTGCTCGAGAACCTGAACTCTGCGCTCCGGGGTTGGGTCCTGGAGGACTCGCAGGAGGCCCAGGCCGCGGCGGCGGCCCCGTCGCCCCAGTCCCCCCAGACCGCCGCCCCCCCGCCTCCGAAGGTGTGTCCACGGCGCTTGGGACGGGGCTCGGGCCGAGGCAGCCTCAGGGCCCCCTCTGACAACTCGGCACCTCCGGGGGCAGTTTGGGGGGGGGGGGGTAGGGGGCGAAACGGGTCCGATGGTGACCGCTTGGCGGTGGTGGTCTGTGACGTTCTGCTGCGCCCCATTGCTCTGCGCGTTGGTGGCTTGTCCACTGGCATCCCCATGTCCCTCTTGTGACAGAACAGTACTTCTGGTCTTGTGGGCCACGGCCTTGGTATCTGATTCTTTGCCTTTGGCGGCGCCCATTGGCCTCTCGCCACTGCTCATTCTGACCCTCTGTGGGCCTGAACGGGTTTTGGTTCTGTCAACGGAGCCCCCGGATGACTTGTCCTGTTTGACTACTCCGGGGGTCGGCCGTCCCGGAGACGGGGCTGTTGCCCGTGCCGTTGACCAGGGGCATCCCGATGCACTCCCCCAGTCCATGCGGGGGTTTGCCACCCCAGCACTGACTTGAGCGCGCTGGGGTGTGCATCTGCGGGATCATTGTCCTGACAGGGGCTTGTAACAACCACAAATGATTCTTTCCCGTTTTTCCTTTCCTTGTTCTGCTTGTGCGCTCTCTTCCGTCTGCCCTGTCCTGTTACCCTCCTTGGGTCGTCCCCCTGCCCTGTTTCTTCCCCCGGGGGGCTGGGGGCTCACCCCCTCCCCTGGACCCCGTCCACCCTCAAAAGGGGCTTTGGGCAGCCTTTCAGATCGCGAAGCCCCAAAAGAGGTATTTCCCCCGCATCCCCCAGTGCGTCCCGGTGGGGGCTCATGCACAACGCCTCCGACGCCCACTGAATCCCAATCCTGTTGCGGTTGAGGCCGGGGCCGTCGTCTGCGTCCCGCAACACAGCGACGGCATCTCCAGATCAACAGCACAGCCACACACCCCAAACGTCCGTGTCCACACCCACGCCCTGTGCCCCCGCAAGTCCCCGGCAATCCCCCCAAAACATCTCCCGTTGACTCCCAAACAATACATTTGTGACCCCCGTGCCATCGGGCGTCGCACGCGCTGAAGCTCTGGGCCGAGGGGGACGACCCGGAGCCCTGGATGCCTCCGGACGTCCGAAGCGAGGCAATGCCGGGAACGGCGGCCGTCGGAGGGGCGGACCAGGGCCTGTGGGCGCACGCATCGCGGTCCGCGCCCACCGGCTGGGGGAGTGGGGGAGGGGGAGCGGGCGACCTCCAGAAACCAGGGGACCGATGTCAGGCCGGCAGGGGGAGCGGGGGAGGGGGAGCGGGCGACCTCCAGAAACCAGGAGACCGATGTCAGGCCGGCAGGGGGAGCGGGGGAGGGGGAGCGGGCGACCTCCAGAAACCAGGGGACCGATGTCAGGCCGCGGAGGACTGCCGAGCGCCGGGGCTTTGCATTGTGGCGTTGGTACTCGGACTCGAACTCGGGACCTCCTGGTCAGGCGTCAGGCGCTATGGCCGCTGAGCCACGTGTGTGGGCGGGATGAGGGGATGGGGCAAGGCTGTACTAAAAAGGAATAGGGCCCGAAACGCTCGACTTTTCGCAGTCTAGAAAATTCCTCCGAAACTCCATCCGGTCGCGTACCCGGGCCAGCCGAGCATTCCGGGCCCTTCGTTCCTTTTTGGGGTAGAAAAGGACGGAGCTCCAACCTTTTTCTAGGCCTAGAGCCTCACGTCGAACCCCCCGTAGAAAGTTCCAATTTTTCTGGCTCCCGTTCCATTTCTAGGAGCCAGAAACGTTGGAACTTTCTACGGGGGGTTCGACATTTCCAGGCCTGGAAACGTCCAATTTCGTCCTTTCTACAATAAGAAGAGAGGAGGGGGGGGGTCTGGGGCCCAAAGGTTTGTGTACCAACAGAGGCCCGAATCCATATTTCCTTTTGTAGATTTCATCTTCTTTCACTGCCATCCACGTCCGAGGCCACGGGGGGAACGTCCTTCGGGTGCGCGGGAGTGGGACGGCCGTCCCTCTGCCCACGGGCGCTGCCTCAGCCCCTGGGCGTCCCTCCCGCGCCGGCGCCGGCGCTGCCTCACATTCGGTTGTGCCCGTGCCCGTGAAGTCCGGGGGGGGCCTTGCACAGCGGATGTGGGAACGGCGGTGGGTGGGGGCGTGCGGTGCGGAGTTTGGCGGTGGGTCCCAAAAAGACCATCGCAACGGCGACGGCCGATGCCGATCGGGCGCGGGCCCTTTGGGCGGCCGACTGGAGGACCCTCCGGTGGTGCGTTCATCGGCTCCGAAGAACATTTTTGGTCGAATCCAATCGGTGCGGGAGGCGCCAGAGAAAACGTTTGGACTGGCCAAAGGCCCGGAACAAAACTTTGGCCCGATATTGTTAGGGGGTCATAAGGTGGCGTGGGACCCTCCCAGTCCCCCCCCCCCTCCCCCAAAAAGGAATTGGTGCCGAGTTGTTAAAAGGAGCACTGCCCTCTGCATCGACTGCACTGCAGAGGGAGGGGGAGGGGGAAGGGGGGGGGCGAACAAGCCGTTGTCCACTCATCATCAGCGGGGGCGGATAACAGGGCCAGTGCCCCTCCCAAAGCCCCCACAACCCGTGATCTTGTTGGCGGCCTCACTTGCGGACAGGGCGCCACTTGCTGGGGGGGGGGGGGGGGGGCAGAGAGGGGGCGCTTGGGGGGCGCAAACGGCACACCATGCCACATTCAGCACAGCCCCAACACACCAACGACTGGGCTCCGCGAACGCGGAAACGACACCAGCAGGAGCACCGGCCGCAGCGGCCGACAGAACGCAGCGACCCAACGCAACATGCGAAGGGAAGAACGGGTGACTGTCCAGGGCCCCGTAAAGGAGCAACAACCCGACGGAGTGTCACACGGGGGGGGGGGGGAGAAAGGGGGCGTGTGGGGGGTGTTGGAGGTGAAGGTCACGGCGGGTGGAGGCAGGGCTGCGGGGGGGGGGGGGGCAGAGGTGCGGTGCGCCAGGGCGCCGAGGCTGTGGTGCTGCGGGGGGGGGGGGGGGGGTTGCCGGTGGACGGAATGGGTGTGTGTGTGTGTGCCAGTGCAGCGGAACGGAGAGCCGGGCTGACGCTGACACTGAGCGCGGAGGCAGGGGGGGGGGGGGGGGGCTGGACCCCCCCCCCCCCCCCATTTGACAGGAGCTCTGGCGCAGGGGCGGGCGTTTCGGTTCGAGACGCTTCCCATGGCTCGACTGCCGGCGAATGCAGAAGGTAAAGGCAAAGCGTGGGGAGCGGGGGTACACGTGTGTAGAGGGGCTGGGGACGGGGAGGGGGAGGGAGGCCATCGTCGGCGGTGCCGCCGCTCCTGAAGGCCGTGGGGCCCATGTTCCATCGCCCCGTCGTTCGTGCTCAGGGCCCCACTCAGCCTCAGCCTCAGCCTCAGCCTCAGCCTCAGCCCCAGCCCGGGCCCCAGTCGCTTCGCGTCTACGAACCGGAGCTGACGGCCACGTCGTTGACGAGAGGCCCGGAGCTGACGGCCACGTCGTTGTCGAAGGGCAATGCCAAGCCCCCGAACCTGAACACCTCCATCGGTCTGTGCCCCGTGCCGTGGCGGTGCTTGTGTGTTGCCGGGCCAGCCCGCCTGCACCGGGTTTGGGCGAGAGTACTGGGGGGTGGGGGTGGGTTGGGTCAAGGCCTCATCCGGACCTCCGGGACCACGGATGTCGCCCTTCCCTGCGCGTCACAACTGGTCCGGCGGGTCCACGGTTGTCCGGTCTCAAGGCCTACCGGACTGATGCCGCCGTGCCTGTGTGTGTGGGGCGCGCGTGCTGCCTGTGTGTGAGGGGCGTGTGCTGGTGGGGCTGCGAGGCCCGTTGCTGGGGGGTGGGGGTGGGGGGCGAAGGGGGGGGCGATGGGCTGCTCCCGCCCACTGGTCCACTGGCCCACTGGTGGGGGGCGTTCACGCGCCGGGTGTGCCGGGCAAAGTTTCAACGGTCATCGTGCCACCTCCGACCGTTTTGGGGGCATGTGTCTGTACGGGAGTTTCTGACCCCGCCTCGCACGGTGGGATTTGGGCACTTCTTGTAGGGTCCAAGAGAGCAAGCAATGACCCCAATTGTCATTGCACTCCCTCGCCACCACGTCTTCCAAACACGCATGAATGAGTTGTGCTTTTGCAATTGTGAAAAGGGAACCCTTTGATTCCTCATCATGGGGAAGCTGCCTTGGATATCTAAGACGGTTTTACGGCGCATCCTGGCTGGCGCACACGGCATGAGCGGTATGCCACATATTAGTTCACCCCTTGCGGTGCTCCAGGGATCGCCGTGTGCAGGGTGTTCATATCAGCGGCAGATTGGGGCGTTTGCAAGCGGCGTCTTAGAGGCCCTCTTTCACAATTGGTGTGATCCTTTTAGAGTCCCTGTGGTGTCTGTTTGGTTGTTGACAAGATCGATGAAGCCACTGAGGCGCTCTGAGGCACAAACTGAGAGGAGCACAATGACCCCACAGATCGTTGTGTCCTGGAGTGTTGTGTTGCCACGGTTGCAACTGGAATACAGCATCTGTTGCCCTCTGACAAGGGCCATGCTTTGCACATTGCAACCTGTAAGCTTGCCCGGCGTCGGTGCGTGGGGCCTCGGGCGTAGGGGCTCCGGCCACGCCACGTCAGCGTTGGGTATCTCATGGTCCCCGTCCACGAGGACGTAGCGGAGGATATACATCACGGCCACTGATGAGTGATACGCCATGCCCCTCATGGGGGGGGGCAGGTTGCCCACACGGCGGCATCCCCCTACACGGAGGTGCCAGCCATCCGTGGCCACCCGCTGCCAGTTCAATAGTGATTCAGGACCCACCGTTTGGTCACACTCTGTCCACAAAAGTTTGGGACGGTATGGCCACCGGAAGTGCCCTATTTCTAGCGTGGGCAACACACATGTGGGGACAACGCCGTAGTTGTTCTCAGGGCACTTTCCGTTTTGCATGTGGACGGCGCACGTACTTATCGTACCACAAAGGATGCACTTTGCAATGGCGCATGCGACCCCAGTCTCGGGTCAATTTTCAATTCAATGACCCTAAAATGTTGCGGTCAACCGGCCAATTTGGGTTGCAACGTGAGATTCAATGTAGACATCTGCTACTTCTGGGCTTCTGCCCAAGTTGAGGTGTTTGCTTGGGCCCGAGTTGAGGTGTTCCCCGCAATATACCCAAATGTTGCCAAAATGGCACCTGGCCGGTCCACTGGCCAGAACTGATTTTTTCAACACGCGTGTGCGGCGCGACACGCAGAACCGTTTCCGCTTTCGCCGGGAGCAAATTTGGGTGGACTTGGCTTGCTTGAAAATGGAGGGGAAAACCTTTGCAGATATGGCTCAAGCTGGGGTGTTCCCCGCGGTATTCCCAGTTGATTGGCTGCCTCTAGTCTCTCTTCGAGGTGCCTTGCCAAAGGCAATAGAATTTGCTTGGAATAACCTTGAAGGGAGGTTGTTAGATCAAGCGTAGGCGCGGACGCCATACAGCCCCCATTTTGGGGGTCGTTCGCATCGCATGCCCCCATAGCCCACTATCCCTCCGAAACTGGATACCACTTTTTTTTTTGGAGGGGGCGGGGTCAAAAGGTTGTGCTTAGAAGGATTAGAACCAGGGCCGTGTAAAGAAAACTGATAAGTTCATGAAACGATGCCACCAGCCGCCGGCCAGGATTGGAACCAGCGCCGGGCGGATCGTCCGGCAACTGTTTTACCACTCAACCACTGGTTTGTCCTGCATAGAAGGCCGTCCCCACTGCTTTTATCTCCTGGTTGCCACCAAGCCAAATTGTGTTTTTCCGCTTGCCTGACTGACTGTCTGCCTGACTGACTGACTGACTGACTGCCTGACTGACTGACTGATTGGCTGACTGTCAGCCTAATTGACTGACCCCCGTCTCTCTTGGAGGTGTCTTGCCGAAGGCAATACAATTTTTTGGAATTTTTATTTGCAAACTTTTTTGAAAACCTGGGCTCAAGAAGCACGACACCCCCTGCGCACTCCTGACCGGCCGCCCCCCCCCCCCCCCCCCGCCACATCGCCCGTCGTCCGTCGCAGGCCCCAACACGGCCACCTCCGGGGGCACGCCCTTCGGCAGTCCCCTGCTGCCCACGGCGCAGGGCCGCGTCGTGAAGGCCTTCACGTCGCGCCCCCCCGCCCGCCACACGCCCTCCCCGGCCCCGGACGACCCCCCGGAGGCCGCGGCCATTGACACCATCCCCCTGACGCCCCTGAGCACGTCCCTGGGCAAGTCCGCCGCGGTCCGCAACACGTTCAAGACCCAGACGGCGATGATGGACCTGCCGCCGAAGGGCACGCCCGGCGCCTCGCGGCTGCAGCCGCTGCAGCGCGTGGGCACGCCGGAGCTCGTGGCGTCGGCGGTGGGGGCGGGGGAGGGCGACGGCGGCATTCGGCCGGAGGACATGCCGATCCCGGCGAGTATGTCAGGGGGGGGCAGGTGGGGGTGTTGGGTTGGGGTGGGGTGGGGGGGAGGCAGGAGGGGGTGTTCGGGGGGCAGCCAAATTTCTCTCTGCGTTTTTGTACGGACTGCACACCGTGCTCACGTGCAATAACTCGGCATTCCACCCCCCCTCCCTCTACAAGGTGCCCACGTACTCCACAAGGGCGGGAGCTGCGCCCCGCGCGCCGGGAGGTGCCTGCCATGGGGCCGGCAACAGGGCCGTGACCAGCCAACCGGGCACGGGACAGTCCACGTCGTACGGAGATGTGAAACCCTCGTACCGGGGGGGCAGGCGGGTGGGACAGGAGGGGGTGCGCGACATGGGCACCCAGGAGCGCCATCAGACAGGGGGGGGGGAGCAACACAGACACACAGAACGCGGGAGCCACACCAGGAGGGGCAAGGGCGAGCACAGCAGACAAGGAGGAGGGGCACAGCAAGGCAGGAGAGGCAACCAGAACAGCGGGAACAGGGAACCAGAATGGAGCGGATGGCAGAGCGTGCGCATGGGAGGCAGCGACAATAAAGGGGATGGCTTGGCCAGCCAGCCCCTACCGGGTGCCAGGGCAACCCCTGCTCAACCGGCATCAGATGGGGGGTGTCTCCCGCAGCCCAGATGGGCTGTTTGCGCAACAGGAGCGGGAGCCCATCAGGGGCAGACCAGCCGTGAGGGGGAAAAGGACATATGGTGGACGGCCGGGACAGCGCGTGGAGGAGCAGGGCACCTGGGCCTCACGCACACGGAAACATAGCAAGGCAGGCTACAGACGGCCTGTGGACAGAGGCGCATGGACAGCAAAAACAGTCAAACGACACCGGCAGCAACCAGCACATCCTCAATATCTCTCGGGGACGACGCTGATCCTTCCAACTTTCTGGGTTTTCGCGGGTTGGCGACCTTGTTGCCTCATTTTTGCCAACTGAGTGTTCCGGAGGTAGGGGTATGTGGGGTATATCCGGAAAGCCCTTGAAAAGGGCTATTTGGAACACCCCAGGTCTGCTTGCTGGACTGACGACATGTCTGAGATTTTCGTCCGTTTCGGACGGTGCATGTGTTGCTTGCTGCCTCCTTTTGTTAACAGGCAGCTGCCATGTCCTCATACAAATTTACACCACGGGCTGTTGCTTCCCCGGACGCACCACAAAAGCCTTTGGCGCGCAAAAGGGCTCGCTCTGGGGGTGCACAGTGGGTGCGGGTGACTCGACATGAGCCCGGTAGCCAGGCAAAAAATCCCCGTACCGCCCGCTCACAGCCACCCGCATGCTCCCACAAGGAGCACGACATTCTGACGACCGCTGAGGCCACCGCTTTTGCTGCCCAGTTTTGGGATCAAAAGATGCACCCCACCCAGGCTTCGCAACATGAATTTTTGGCCACAAACAGGTCCACAAACAGGGGGATGTCTGCCCTATTGGGGTCCCTGCCCTGCCTGAAAAAAGGAATGCTGACGATGACAGGGATTCTGAATAAAAATGGTTGAACGGTGCAGTGCCGTGTTTGTGTGCACCGTCCCATGTGTCGTGCTGTGCTGAAAAATGTCAAGCCCTCCCCCCCAAACCCATACATTTCTGAAACGGCGTTTTCATGCAGATTTCAAAAAGTATACACCCCCCCCCCCCGGTGACGACATGTTTGCTCGCGGAAGCAAAAGTTGCAGAAACTACCGAAAAGTGCCAAAACCCAGAAAGTTGGAAGGTTATGAATGTCCCCGAGAGATATGCCAATTATTGGGCGCCGCTGACGCGCAAACGGCACACCATGCCACATCCAGCACAGCCCCAGCACACCAATTACTGGTGTGCTGGGCTCCGCGAACGCGGAAACGACACCAGCAAGAGCACCGGCCGCAGACGCCGACAGAACGCAGCGACCCGACGCAACATGCGAAGGGAAGAACGGGTGACCGTCCAGGGCCCCGTAAAGGAGCAACAACCAGACGGAATGTCACACGGGGGAGGCAGGAGGGCGCCGCAGGGCTGCTGCTTGCTTTTCGGTGTCCCACCCGCGTGTTGTCTTCGTGTTGCACCCTTTGTGACGGAAAGGTACCGATGGTCTTGTAGGCCAGTGCCGGGCCATCTTCGTCCTGCGCTTTTGTGCTGATCGCCTCTTGTGCGCACGTGCAATAGCACAGGCTTCCTCCGGAGGGGGGGGGGGTCCGAATCACCCCCTCCCCGTTTTGATGGCCCATGAAACAGCCCGTAGTTGTGGAGGATAGAAGAGGCCCAATGGTCAACAGTCAAACTGGGGCCCGCTGCTGCGTGGACCCCCCGATTATGGTTCATTCCATGTTGGGCACAAAACGTGGTGTGGGGCGTCATGGGTCCCTCAGAGGCATGTTGAGGTTGAGGGTTGACGGTGGGAGAACACCTACGCAGCAGCGAATTCGCTCCATCGTCTTAGCGGGTTCTACGCCGGATGCGTCGTGTGCCGTGGTTTGTGGTACCCTCATGGTCCCTGACACATTCGATGGCTGCAGCGGCAGTGAAGTCAAGGCAACACTCGGTCCTGTTCTGAAGAGCCACACGGGGGGGGGGGGGGGGTTTGTGGCACTTTAATTTCGCGTGGGAAATTGACCGCGAAATTTCCCACGCGAAATTCCGGGTTCTCCGCGAATGTCTCGCACACCGGCAG
>OZ038380.1:162253432-162261278 GCA_964036045.1 Eutreptiella sp. 'Long Island Sound 2002'
GGCCTCCGGAAGGGGGAGCGCCTGCGGGGCACGTCGCCGGTCGCCCGCCGTAGCCGCTCCACGGACCACGGGAAGAACCCCCGGGGGCTGTCCCCCCTGCAGCAGCTCTTTGCCCAGCAGCCGCGCCCCCAGTCCCTCAGGGACCGCGCCCATGAGGCCACCAAACTCCGCCTGGGGCCCATCGAGGAGGCCCCCTCGCCGCCGCCGCCGCCGCCGCCGCCGCCGCCGCCGCCGGACGTGTGCCCGGAGGTCGGGCTCCCCATCGAGAGGCTGTAGTGCGGGCGACCGACCAGAGCGCCCGAATTCGGGGGCCGACTTCCGCCGATTGGTTCTGCCGATTTGTTGGGGTTTCTGGGGCACCTGATGAGCAACACAGGGAACGTGCTCTGAGATGTGCAGCAGCCGATTTGGGCCATCGGAGAGTCCGTGTTACTTTTGTGTTCGTTGTTCGGACTGACCTCCTGAAGTGTCGTGAGTGCGCGCCAAAACGGTGTGGGATGGGGTGGGGGTGGCGGGGGGAGGGGGCGGTTGGAGAGGGGGGGGGGGTCATGGGGTGCCGCGACCCTCGCCGAGGACCGCCGGGTGGGGGGTAGGGGGCAGGACCGTGCGGCGGGCGGGCGGGGGCAGGGGAGGTGGGCGGTCCGTCCGCAGCGGCCGCTGGCGGAGGCGGAGGGGCACGTGTCCCTGGCGCTCTCCCCCCGGGTAACGGTACGCCCCCCCCCCCCCCCACGCCTTCGTGCGGCGTCTGCCCCTCTGACAAAGGGCACCATCACCCGTTGGGTCTCGGTGCGATACCACCGCTGAGCCGTCCAGCCCCGTCACGGCCGTTGCTGCCGGTCGCAGCCTCTGCTCTGTCGAGGCGCCCGCAGCGTGTGGCCGATGGCGGTGGCGGGGGGGGGGGGACGGCGGTGGCCGCAGGGCAGTCCGCACTGCGCTCCTCCCCCCAATTGCCTTTCTGCAGAGGACCGCTGCGTTGGGGGCGTCCCGGTGTTGATAGGGCCAACCACAGCCACGTCCCCCGGGGGTCCGCCACCGCCGGTGGTGCGCCGTGGGGGGCCAGAGTACCCGTTCCCAAATGATGACCCCAGCCCCATCCCAAAGGCCGTCGGAGGGTGTCCCCCGGCCGTCGAACTCCCCCACAATGCCCAAGTGCCACTGACCCGCCTGCGAAAACCAGCCCTTCAACAACGTCCTCTGCACTCAAACCACCACCACTGACCCACTTTACCCCCTTCACCCCCGGTTCTTGCCTTCCCCATGAAGGCGTGGCTGAGATCAGGCCGCTTCCGCTGGAGGATGGGAAGGAGAAGACAGTGCCCCCTCCCTCTTTGTGAGGGGGTAGGCCCGGGTCAAAGACACCGTATGACTCTGGCCCAGAGCTTTGCTTAACAACGCAGCATCTCCTGAGGGGCTGGGGGATCTGACACCCCCACCCCCTCGGACCCCCCCCCCCCCCTCTTAAGTGATTGGGCGAATTTTCTCCGGGTCTTCGGCCAATCAAACTTTTTCTCTGGCGCCTTCAGCGCAAGTCAGTTTAGGCCAAAAAATTTCTTCGGCGCCTTCGGCGCCTCTAACAACTCAGGGTCTCCTGCGGGGGGGGGGGGGGGGGCAGCCCCACCCACCCACCCCCCTTGGACCCTCCCCCCCCCCCCTTTTAAGCAAAACTCTGCTCCGGCCCCGCGCCCAAATGTAACATACCCCTCCTCAGACCTTCGCAGCCGTCAGACCATGTTCACGGAACGCAAGACTAAGAAAACCACCACCACTGACCCATCTCAACACCGCTGACCCACACCGCCACCACCGACGGGCACCACCAACAAAGGCGCACATCAGAATGGCCTGGTACAGCGGCAGTGCGCCGTGCGGGATGCGGATCACGGACTGCGCGTTGCTCTGGTTTGGACAAAAGACTGGGGCACAGCACCGCAGGACCATCAGTCCCCTCAACACCACGTGCCCATCCCCCTGGACGCCTCTCCGCCCCTTCCCCATGTGATTGTCGTCGTATGCCCGAGTCCCCGCCGGAGTGGCAGTAGTCCCATGGGGAAACAACTCAGTTCTGTTGTCTCTGCTCCTTCGGCACGTTTGTTCACTACGCCCAAACGGTTCCGATCAGGCCTTTGCTAAGTGGGGGTGGGGGCTGGGGGTGACCCCCTGCCCCGGTCAGGGGATCTCAGTAGGATCCAGCCCCGCGTGCCAGTCAGCTCAGTAGGAAGGAGCCCGCCCTATGGGCACATGAGTAGGACCCAGCGCCATCCACAAGACTCCTCGTTAGGAACCCGCCCTGGACCCCCCCCCCCCCCCCCTAAGCAAAGGCCTGGTTCCGATCAGAGGGCCAATGGAACGCTGCAGTCGGTTGTGTGTCCCTAACCGTTCATTGCATGGGCACACGGGGGTAAACCACACATGACACGTGTTTGAGACATGAAGCATCGGGGGCTGCATTGGTATACCACCCAATTGATTGCCATGGCACCGCGGATTTGGTTTGTGTTTGTGGTGGTGGGGTCTGACCTGCTCTGCTTTGGATTCGAGTAGTGCTCTGTATGCCCCGCCGTAGTGCCACAGACTTTGTTGGACCCACAGCTCGCCTTTGCCCGGGGCAGTCTACATCTGCCACTCTCCCGAATGTCATCCGTTGCTAAGCCGCCGCCCCCCCCCCCCCCCGCCCGCCCGCGGTGACCGCCGTGACTTGCCATCCGGACGAGTGACGTGCTGGACCAAGCGACCGTTTGGGGGGCCTTGCCTCTCTGTCCTGTTGGGGTCAACCCCCTTTGATGAACCCTCGAAGTCGTTGCGCTGACATTGCCCCCCCCCCCCCCCCCCCCACAATACATCTGTGGGCAGTGCCACAGCCGATCCCCTACAGCCCCCTTCCCCATGTGATTGTTGTGGTCGTATGCCTGAGTCTCCGTGTGTCTGAGGGGTCGTTGGGTTTGTATGTTGATAGACAACGATGGACATGACCGCTCATATTGCTTTGCTTTGTCAGTCCACCCCCAACCTCCGATTGCCTCTGTGCCCTCCTGCCGATGCACTGCATCCCCTGTGCACCCGGTGGCCCAGTAGCCGGCTGCGGTCCCGATGGATGGAGGCATCACGCCCCATCCCCTGTGCACGAGGGAGCTCTGTGCGCGGCTGAGTCATTGCCTCCCTGGGGACTCCGCGGGTCCAATGACGCACATCCCCCTCTCCCCCCCCCCTGGGCCTCCTGCCATAGTCAGTCCCAAAGGTCACTTGCCTCGGCCGAGTTGGGCCCTGACATGCCGTTTGGCACCAAAGGCGCCGGAAGGAGAAGTTATCTATCGAGTCTATGGTCCTTCCTGCACAGGGGCTACGGTGGCCTACCGCCACCATGTCCATGATGCATGCACGTCCCTTCGCTGTTGCTAAGATGACGGTGCTTCCGAAGGTGTGTGTATACAAGACTACCGCTGACCCCTGGGCCTCACCCGAGGGTTGTTGTACGAGGGTTGGGGTTGGGGTGAAACCCCTGCATTGGAGGGCGTACGGTGCTTGCATTTCGTTTGGCGTGCGGATTTCTTTGATGGCGCCATCATGAGGCGTTGGCACAGGATGCTGCAGAGTGAGAGCCCAGGGAGTCTTGCTGGAGGCTTACTGGAGGAACAATGTGCAGCCCAGAGTTTGTTCAACCCTTATTCATGCAATAAACAGCAGTTTGATACACTGGTGTGACCCCTGGTCTTCCTTCGAACTCACTGAGCCCCCGAATATGCAGATGTGGATTTCACTGTGCCTGCGAGGTGGGGAAGGGAAGCACAACCATTAAACTGCATTGCAAGGCCCCGAGCTCCAATGCCCACTCTCGTTCAACTCCTTGATCCTCCCAACACCCACCCCAAGCCACCCTCCCGTACAGGAGCCCCCCCCCCCCCCATGACCCGCCTCTCTAACGTGCTGCCTGCACGCGCATCTTATACCTCCTGGTCACGCCTGCCGTACGGTGCGCAGGCGGACTTACGTCTTCGGGGGAAGGCCAGACCTTCCTCCGTTTGCCGTACCTCCGTGTCTGAGTGAGTCCAGGCGTCCCGTCGGACGTCGGTTGGCGGCGCAAGGCACAAGGCCCTGAGCACAGCCGCGTTGCCCCCAAACCCATCGCCCCCGCGTGCCGCACTGAGTCACGCGGGGGGGGCCTGCGCAGGCCGCGCGCATGCGCTGCGCGGCTTCGTTTGGGTTGGCGGCGGGGAAAACGTGTGCCATGGCCCCGCCAACAACGGGACAGTGCGAACGGGGCCTGGGACGCTTGGCATTGGAAGTGCTGCCTCTATATTGGGCCATTGCTTCGTGTGGCGGGCACCCTCCCCCCGGGGGGTGAATGGGGGGGGGGGGGGGACGGGTCAGAGGCCTACCAAAAGATTTGTGTATCTAAAATCGGCCTTGAATTCCCGGCCGCTTCAATAAATGTTATTTTTGCCCGAAGGAAATCACCTCGAAGAGAGGTTGTTAGATCAAGCGCAGGCGCGAGCGGCGTATACCCCCCTTTTTTGGGGTCATTCGCGTAGCATACCCCAAGGCATGATATTGGATGTCCAACCCCTTGTAAAATCATTATTTTGCCCAATAAGACCATCCCCCAATGGATTTTTTGATTCTGAGGCCTCTATCCCCTAAAACTGGATATCACTTTTTTGGGGGGGGGGTGGGGGGGTGGGGGGTGGGGGGGGGGGTCAAAAGTTTTTGCTGAACAGGCTTCAAGCAGTGGGGAAGCTGAATGCTATCGCACGACCGCTGGTCCAATGGTAACGCGGCCGACGTGTAGCTCGAAGTCGGTGGTTCGTATTCCGGTTTGCTGACTTTTGCAGCGGCGGGCCCGCTGCACACATTGACCGTGCCAGGGTTCGAGCCGCCGGCTTAGAACCTGCGGTCGCATGCATTACCATTCGGTCACCACCGATTCTAGCAACCAGAACGGTCCCGACTGCTTCATAAAGTGTCTGCTACTAACAAAAAACCCAAAGTGTGTGTTTCTGTCTGACAGACTGCTGGCCTGTCTAACTGACTGATTGGCTGACTGTCAACCTCTCTTCGAGGTGCACTGCCGAAGGCAATAGAATCACCTCGCAGAGGTTGTTAGATCAAAGCCAGGCAGGCGTATATATGGGGAAAACGCCACATACCCCCCCATTTTGGCCTTTTTGGGCCTATTCGCGTACCCTACCCCAAGGGGTTGAATTGTTAGCTTAACCCCTTGTAAAATCATTATTTTGTCCAATAAACGCATCCCCCAATGAGTTTTTGGTCCGGACCCCCCCAGACCCCCCCCACTTGAAACCCACTTTTTTGAGGTTTTGAGGGAGGGGGGTGGGGGGGGGGGGGTCAAAAAATGACCCCCCCTTTTTTTGGGTCGAAAATCACGAATCTTTTGGTTTTTTTCGATTTTGAGCCGAAAAAGTGTTTCCGGGTCCCGACTCTATGGGGTTTGTATGGGGCGGAGTGGGACGAGCGCTTATGCAGTTCATGCACTTTTCAGCCATTTTTGCTATGTTGGCGGTTTTGGCGACCTTGGTGACCCCGTGGTACCCACTCTGAGGGGTGTGAGTGGGGATGTTGTGACAGTATATGCCTACTAGGATACGGAAGGACGTTTTGTGCAGTCTGTAGCTTTGCCGAGGGCCGGTCAAATGCCCGTGCCAAAGACGCGAATTGGCTATTTCCACCAATAAAGGCCTAGTGAATGGGCCAGTACACAACCTGCTTATGCAGTTTTTCACCCCGGGCAGCTCAAAAATCGAAGTTTTCGAACTTTGTTTTTTTGACATTGTGACCACTCAAAATGATCATCCAAGGTATGTAAAGCATGTTTTAGGCCGTGTTTACATGTTCTTCACCCTATTTGGGTATTGGCCGCATGGGGGGGGGGGGGTCTCCCAAGAGATTGGTACACAACCTGCTTATGCAGTTTTCCACCCTAGGCAGCTCAAAAATCGAAGTTTTCGAAATCTGTTTTAATGATATTGTGGCCACCCAAAATGACCATCCAAGGTATGTAAAGCATGTTTTAGGCCGTATTTACATTTTTTTCACCATATTTGGGTATTAGGTCCGGGGGTGGGGGGGTCCCAAGGGATGGGTACACAACGTGCTTATGCAGTTTTTCACCCTGGCCAGCTCAAAAATCGAAGTTTTCGAAAGTTGTTTTTATGATATTGTGGCCACCTAAAATGACCATCCAAGGTATGTAAAGCATGTTTCAGACCGTATTTACGTGTTTTTCACCCTATTTGGGTATTGCGCGCACGGGGGGGGGGGTCCTCCCAAGGGATTGGTACACAACCTGCTTATGCAGTTTTCACCCCGGACAGCTCAAAAATCGAAGGTTTCGAAATCTGTTTTTTTGATATTCTGGCCACCTTATAAATGACCATCCAAGGTATGTAAAGCATGTTTTAGGCCGTATTTACATGTTTTTCACCCTATTTGGGTGTTAGGTTCGGGGGGGGGGGTCCTCCCAAGGGATTGGTACACAACCTGCTTATGCAGTTTTTCACCCTGGGCAGCTCAAAAATCGAAGTTTACGAAACTTATGTTTTTGATATTGTGATCACCTACAATGACCATCCAAGCTATGTAAAGCATATTTTAGCTTGTATTTATATAGTTTTTACCCTATTTAGGGTGTGTTTTGCCTGGGGTAGATTCTCTGCGAGGTGGACTTGCCGAAGGCAATAGAATCACCTCGCAGAGGTTGTTAGATCAAAGCCAGGCAGGCGTATATATGGGGAAAACGCCACATACCCCCCCATTTGGGCCTATTCGCGTACCCTACCCCAAGGGGTTGAATTGTTAGTTTAACCCCTTGTAAAATCATTATTTTGTCCAATAAACGCATCCCCCAATGAGTTTTTGGTCCGGACCCCCCCAGACCCCCCCCACTTGAAACCCACTTTTTAGGGGGGGGGGGGGGGGTGGGGGGGTGGGGGGGGGGTCAAAAATGTCAAAAATGACCCCCCCTTTTTTTGGGTTGAAAATCATGAATCTTTTGGTTTTTTTCGATTTTGAGCCGAAAAAGTGTTTCCGGGTCCCGACTCCATAGGGTTTGTATGGGGCGGAGTGGGACGAGCGCTTATGCAGTTTATGCACTTTTCAGCCATTTATGCTATGTTGGGGGTTTTGGCAACCTCGGTGAACCCGTGGTACCCACCCTGAGGGGTGCGAGTGGGGATGTTGTGACAGTATATGCCTACTAGGATACGAAAGGACGTTTTTTGCAGTCTGTAGCCTTGCTTATGGCCGTTAACAACCCGTGCCAAAGACGCGAAATGACTGTTTCCACCAATAACGGCCTAGTGAATGGGGAGGTACACAACCTGCTTATGCAGTTTTTCACCCTGGGCAGCTCAAAAATCGAAGTTTTTGAAACTTGTTTTTTTGATATTGTGACCACCCAAAATGACCATCCAAGCTATGCAAAGCATGTTTTAGGCCGTATTTACGTGTTTTTCACCCTATTTGGGTATCAGGTCGGGGGGGGGGGGTCTCCCAAGGGGCGGGTGCACAACCTGCTTGTGCAGTTTTTCAACCCGGACATCTCAAAAATCGAAGTTTCGAAACTTGTTTTTTGATATTGTGATCATGCAAAATGACCACCCAAGGTATGTAAAGCATGTTTTAGGCCGTATTTACGTGTTTTTCACCCTATTTGGGTACCAGGTCGGGGGGGGGGGGTCTCCCAAGGGACGGGTGCACAACCTGCTTGTGCAGCTTTTCAACCCGGACAGCTCAAAAATCGAAGTTTTCGAAACTTGTTTTTTTGATATTGTGACCACCCAAAATGACCACCCAAGCTATGTAAAGCATGTTTTAGGCCGCATTTACGTGTTTT
>OZ038380.1:162261478-162271478 GCA_964036045.1 Eutreptiella sp. 'Long Island Sound 2002'
GTACACAACCTGCTTATGCAGTTTGTCACCGTGGACAGCTGAAAAATCGAAGTTTTGAAACTTGTTTTTCTGATATTGTGACCACCTAAAATGATCATCCAAGCTATGTAAAGCATGTTTTAGGCCGTATGTACATCTTTTTCACCCTATTTGGGTATTAGGTTCCGGGGTTGGGGGGGGGGTCTCCCAAGGGATTAGTACACAACTTGCTAGTGCAGTTTTTCACCGTGGGCAGCTCAAAAATCGAAGTTTTCGAAACTTGTTTTTTTGATACCGTGATCACCTAAAATGATCATCCAAGGTATGTAAAGCATGTTTTAGCCGGTGTTTATGTAGTTTCCACCCTATTTTGGGTGTGTGTTGCTCGCGGTAGATTCTCTGCGAGGTGGACTTGCCGAAGGCAATAGAATCACCTCGCAGAGGTTGTTAGATCAAAGCCAGGCAGGCGTATATAGGGGAAAACGCCACATACCCCCCCATTTTGGCCATTTTGGGGCTATTCGCGTACCCTACCCCAAGGGGTTGAATTGTTAGTTTAACCCCTTGTAAAATCATTATTTTGTCCAATAAACGCATCCCCCAATGAGTTTTTGGTCCGGACCCCCCCAGACCCCCCCCACTTGAAACCCACTTTTTTCAGGTTTTGAGGGAGGGGGGGGGGGGGGGGTGGGGGGGGCGGGTCAAAAAATGACCCCCCCTTTTTTTGGGGTCGAAAATCATGAATCTTTTGGTTTTTTTCGATTTTGAGCCGAAAAAGTTTTTCCGGGTCCCGACTCTATGGGGTTTGTATGGGGCGGAGTGGGACGAGCGCTTATGCAGTTTATGCACTTTTCAGCCATTTTTGCTATGTTCGTCGACCTCGGTGACCCCGTGGTACCTACTCTGAGGGGTGCAAGTGGGGATGTTGTGACAGTATATGCCTACTAGGATACGGAAGGACGTTTTTTGCAGTCTCTAGCCTTGCTTGGGGCCGTCCACAACCCGTGCCAAAGACGCGAAATGACTGTTTCCACCAATAATGGCCTAGTGAATGGGCCAGTACACCACCTGCTTATGCAGTTTTTCAACCTGGGCAGCTCAAAAATCGAAGTTTTCGAAACTTGTTTTTTTGATATTGTGACCACCTAAAATGACCATCCAAGCTATGTAAAGCATGTTTTAGGCCGTATTTACATGTTTTTCACCCTATTTGGGTATTAGGTCCGGGGGGGAGGGGTGGGGGGGGGGGGCTCCCAAGGGATTGGTACACAACCTGCTTATGCAGTTTTTCACCTTGGACAGCTCAAAAATCGAAGTTTTCGAAACTTATTTTGTTGATATTCTGATCACCCAAAATGACCATCCAAGGTATGTAAAGCATGTTCTAGGCCGTATTTACGTGTTTTTCACCCTATTTGGGTATCAGGTCGGGGGGGGGGGTGTCTCCCAAGGGACGGGTGCACAAACTGCTTATGCAGTTTTTCACCTTGGACAGCTCAAAAATCGAAGTTTTCGAAACTTGTTTTTTTGATATTGTGACCACCCAAAATGACCCCCAAGGTATGTAAAGCATGTTTTAGGCCGCATTTACCTGTTTTTCACCCTATTTGGGAATCAGGTCCGGGGGGGGGGGGGGGCTCCTAGGGGATTGGTACACAACCTGCTTGTGCAGTTTTTCACCCCGGACAGCTCAAAAAATGGAAGTTTTTGAAACTTGTTTTGGTGATATTGTGATCACCTAAAATGACCATCCAAGGTATGTAAAGCATGTTTTAGGCCGTATTTACGTGTTTTTCACCGCATTTGGGTATTAGGTCCCGGGGGGGGGGGGTCTCCCAAGGGTACACAACCTGCTTATGCAGTTTGTCACCGTGGACAGCTGAAAAATTGAAGTTTTTGAAACTTGTTTTTCTGATATTGTGACCACCTAAAAGGATCATCCAAGGTATGTAAAGCATATTTTAGGCCGTATGTACATCTTTTTCACCCTATTTGGGTATTAGGTCCCGGGGATGGGGGGGGGGTCTCCCAAGGGATTGGTACACAACTTGCTAGTGCTGTTTTTCACCCTGGGCAGCTCAAAAATCGAAGTTTTCGAAACTTGTTTTTTTGATACCGTGATCACCTAAAATGATCATCCAAGGTATGTAAAGCATGTTTTAGCCGGTATTTATGTAGTTTGCACCCTATTTTGGGTGTGTGTTGCTCGCAGTAGATTCTCTGCGAGGTGGACTTGCCGAAGGCAATAGAATTTCTTCCGATGTTTGGGGGGGGGGGCAAACGCCCCCCCCCCCCCCCCATCGGGGTCCCTAAGGAATGGCCTGCCCTATACGCACCGTCGGATGCGGTGATGCGAACCCCCCCTTCATTTCTGCGTCGGGATGAACGCCCACTGTGCCCCATCGATGCACACAATTCGTGACACAATTCATCAATTCCCCCATTTCCGCGGGATGCGCCTGCCCCACCCCTCCATCCCCCGTTCCGCAGCCCCCCCCCCCCCCCCCCATCACTGCCACATCACCGGCCCGTCCTCTTCCCGATCTCGGTCCCGCATTCGGTCGCAGCCGAGCGTACCTCCGGGGCACGGCACGTCGCCCTCTCCGTTGGCGCGGCGCGTGGCTCATCCGCGGAGATGCGCTGTGCCCAGGCCCCGGCGGGGGGGGGGGGGCGGTGCGGACCCCCCTCTGCCGCACCGGGCCCCAGGAGCCACTCTGAAACCATCGTGTACCTCCCAAGTGGCCGAGGTGGTGCCTGCCATTGCAAAGGATTCAGTCTGATTTGGTGCATCTGCTTGTGAAACTATGCAATGGGTCCATCCCCTGACAACTGTACCTGAATGTGATCCCCCCCTCCCTCTCTGGTACTGATGTTGTATGCAATGCAACCCACTAATTCATCTCGGCCTTCAGTCTTCACACCGCTGTCCAGCCTACAGTCATTGTGCCTCACGCACACTGGGAAGCCTACGGGGGTGGCAGTCTCCCACTGCCTTACCTGGTTTCAGACTCAGCAAATCCCCACTCCGTGTCAGATCCACTACCACAGTCATTTGTGGGATCATCGTAGCACTGGACAGCCCTGAACCTTGATTCCGAGGGGTTACCTCAAGTACTGTGAAGTGAGCAGGCTACGCCAGCTCATCTTGGGCTGAGCCCCGCCAAAACATATGAAACTATCCATGACCCCCCCCCCCCCCCCGACAGCGATGCGTTTGATGAGGGGCCTGCACGCACTTCCGGAGGATTGGCCCCCCTCCCATTCCTCTCCACCGACGTTCACTGACCTCCGGTTTGGTGCCCCCGACCCATGCAACTCCGGGGGGGGGCCACGCGCGGCCGCGTCCCAAACCGCACGCCAAAGGGCCGCGGTGCTCTACCGTCTGACGTGCCCCTCCCACAGAGCCTGACCTGCGGGGGCAAGCACGGATGCATTGGAAGGCGGGGGGGAGGTACGCCCCCCCTCCCCCTCCAGGGCGCCCCGCCTGTGCCCAGCCACTGTCCCCCTGACGCCAAGTGCCAGGCTCGACGGCATTTGAAACCGACAATAACCGGCCCCCAACCGCTTCGTTAGCCTCATCCAACCGCCTGCCTAACCGCTGCTGGGGCCGCCTCTGAGGCCCCTTCCCGTCGAATGCATCCCTGGGGCCCAGTGGGGCCAGCATCAGGGGTGACCCTGGACCTGGATGACCCGGCAGAGTCCCCACGCAATCGCCACCCCAGCCACTCGGGGAGGGGGGGCAGACCACGTCGGTGGACCTGAGTGCACTGGACGGGCTGTCCGCCTCCGTACGAGGCCGGTGACCCCTGCGGCCTGGCCCTATGCAACGGGCAAGTCCGTCACCCAACCCACGTCTTGTGTGGCCGCAGTACATTTGGGGGCGTTTTGCGCGCTGTGCACGCAGTTTGTGCAGGACCATGCCCAACCTGCATAGTAGTGCCTAGTGCCCGTAACAATGAGCCTTGTTATGCATTTATATGAGTTGCATGCATGCTTTGCCCTCATTTCTAGTGCATTGGTATGTGTTGTTGTGCATCCTTTCCTATCGGTTCGTCGTATCTGTTTCGAGATTCGCCCAATACATATCCAGTGGCTCTACTGTAAGTGCAGATAGTTCTGATTCGAAATCCCATCGCGAAGCAAGAAGTATCGCCGTGTGGCTGTACATAGCTGAAAGGAGGTTGTGGATGTGGACGCCATGTCGAGTGATACATGGCCTGTACGTATGCTAAGCGAAGGGGAGTACGGCGTTCACACTTCGAGTTCAGGACAAACTTTGTTCTTGCCTTTTTTGGTCTTTGCTGTGGTTGGGTACACTGGCATCTCTTATGCTGGGGGTGGGGTGAAACATCAGGCTGTCCAACGTTGTGGGGGTGTAGTATGGTTCGTATAGGCAAGAATATTGACAATTGTAGCAAAAACCCAGGTCAGTGGTCAGCAGGGCATGCGAGCCAGCCACCAAGCCTACCCGACAGTAACCGATGATGATGTGAGTTATATTAGTGCAAGTCTACGTGCAGGGCAGGGCAGGGAGGATTGCAGGGTGAGGCCTGAGCAGCAGGGAGTGCAGCAGAGATCTACCACTTTAAACACCCAATTTCTTCCTGTCATCTGCGCGCTGTGCCCGCGCTGTGCACACACGCCCCCCGAGTTACATTAGGCCCCCTGGTAGTCCCCCAGTCACACGGTCCCTACGCCTGCTGGGGCCCAGACAAGACCGTAGCTTAGACAAAGGCCATGGCGTCAGGGTTTTGCTTCATGACGTCATGGCCCCGCCCCTGCAACGCCGGGCGTTGGTCCCGTCGAGTTTCGCAGCGCGGGTTTTGGCGGTGCATTCTTCAATCGGTCCTACGGTGTGCTCCGGGTGCTGTGTGATGCCTGGGCTTTGAGATGCAGGATGGTCATGTTTTGTGTCAAGGAAGCGGGTTTGGGCATGTGTCAGAGGCAATGCCACACCCATTGTGGGCTCATCGTAGCATTGGACATCTCTGAGCCTTGATTCCGAGAGGTTGTCTTGAGTACTGTGAAGTGAGCAGCCTACGCCAGCTCATCTTGCTCTGAACGCCCCAAAAAATATGAAACTATCCATGACCCCCCCCCCCCCCGACAGCGATGCGGGCCATGGCCCCCGCACGTTTGATGAGGGGCCTGCACGCACTTCCGGAGGATGGGCCCCCCTCTACGCCAGCTCATCTTGGTCTGAACCAAAAAAAAAGTTTTGTGTGAAGGAAGCGGTTTGGGGCATCATGGCCTTGTTTGCACATTTTTGCCCCTTGGGTTTCAAAACAGTACACCATGTCTTTCCGCGTGCACCGCCGCGCGTCGGCAACGCCCTTGTCCAAGCACCACCGGGCGTTGGTGCCGCTAACTTCTGGTCATTTACCATCGCTTGGACAAAGGGGGGGGGGGGGGTAACCCTCTTCACTGCGCGTCAGATCCGCTGCCGCCGTCATGTGGGGGGCCATTGCGGAAGGCGCACCGGCATCCTCGGATCAGGCCGGTGTTCCCCCCCTTCGGGATGGGCTGTCCACCCCCCTAACGACTACCCGCTGTACCATATCCCTATCCACCGCCCTCCTCACGACCATTTTCGGTGGCGCACCCCAACTCCGGCCCCTTCCCGTGATGGCCCACCCGCCCCTTATCGCAGTCCATGGAGCTCACGGTACAGTCAGGGTTTGCAGTCCAACATTTCTGGGGGGGGGGGGGGTTAAAGGTTTCGAAACAGGGGCACCCATGACCACCTGGACAAACGTGTGATTTCTTTGGGAATTAATCGACGACTCTTCTTCGGCACACCACTCACCAAATGATTTTCTTTTGTGTTCGATGGACTGTGAAGTGAGCGGGCTACGGCAGTTCATCTTAGTCTGAACCCCCTCCCCTCAAAATTTTTTTTCTTTTTGTTTGATTTTCTTCGAAGGTGTTGACTCCAGAGCCTTGGTCCATGTCAGTTTTCTTTCGGCCTCCGAGTCTGCATGAATGGGTGGTGGTACCGAATCAAGCCCTGAA
This sequence comes from Eutreptiella sp. 'Long Island Sound 2002', assembly GCA_964036045.1. Lineage (NCBI taxonomy): Eukaryota > Euglenozoa > Euglenophyceae > Eutreptiales > Eutreptiaceae > Eutreptiella > Eutreptiella sp. 'Long Island Sound 2002'. Next base: position 162,267,470 of record OZ038380.1, read on the forward strand.
CGCCCCCTGGAGGAGTGGCTTTCAAGGGGACTGCTGTGCACGCAGTGCGCCTGTAGTGCGTAGGCAGTGCAAACTTTTGTATGTCAGCAACTATTGGAACACCGGTTTTGGCCTTTTTTCACTAGTTGGTTGTTCCATAACAGAATTGTTTACGCTTCTGGTGCATTGAGGATGTGGCACATTTGAATTACCACCCATGTTCACCCATTTTCAGCCATTTTAGCCCATTTTTACCCGGTTTTGTTGCACTTTCTTTGTTATAGGTGGATGCTAGATTATGATGATGGGGAATCACCGGATGTCGTGTACATTCACAATGCAACAAATCGGCAGGTGGGTTGTTACACACTCCAAAGCGGATTCCAATCTTCATGGCCATTGCCTTGCGATCTCTAGGAAACAATGTCTTTGTGGATTCTCTTTATGAGCAGCACTTGAACTCTCTATCCGCACTCTCGGATCATTGCGAATCAGTAGCATGGTTTATCAGTAACGGCCCACATAGTGCTGCATATTGCTACAAGTTGGGCCCCAATGGGGTCAAGGCAGAATGCCTATGTCCCCAGAAGGCTGCCACCATCTTCCAACACACTCACGCAACAGCAAATTGCGCTTGGCCACGGCCACCGATCACCAAGTATATGAAGACCCTTGTGACGCCTGCATAAATGCATGGTGGTTTCCTCCCTTCCAGCCTTGCTAGGTTTCATTGTGTCGGCACTGCACGCAGTGCCCACGCAGTGCCCACGCAGTGCACCAACTTGGCCAGGGCCCAAGGCTACACAAGCCACACGTGAGGTCTGAATTGTGCTCCCCATCGCACCTCACGGATGTGAGCGCTGTATGGGCCGGCGGGAGGGGCATTGGGTTTGGGACCTGACACAGTTTGCGCTTCGGCTGCCCATCTCCGCACAATGACCCCATCTGACTGTCGTATTTCTGGTTTCTTCTGGCCACCATTGTTGTGGTCAGAAATGTAAGGTGACATGGCTGTGTTCTGGTCATGCCTGTGGTAGGTCCTCCTGCCCACAACACCCTTCGGCTTGACAAGGCGAAGCTGAAGAAGAACCCCAAACCCATTCCAAAACCCGCAGCCAAGGCCACTCCAAAGCCCTCCCCAAGGGGCGAGCACTACAACTGTTTCAGACGAGGTACAAGATGAGGGCTTCTATGTTATGGCTCCTGATGCCGCTGATGGTGAGGTCATGAAGAACGTGCTTCGTTTTGCCTGCGCTTTTGTGTCATGGTGCCCTGTTGTGACCAGTGTAGTTGGGGTGAAGTATGGGCGGGTTTTCGCTGCATACCTTCTTTTTGTACCCCCCCCCCCCCTTGCAACCGTCACAACATTGGTGGGGAGCTTACAAGGGGGGGGGGGGGGGTACCGCGTGTTGTCAGCTCAAATTGGATGGAGCAAGTTTTGGGAGTCTGTAGAATCAGTGCAGAATTGCCCACGCAAGTTCCGGTGATCGCGGGAGTCGGCGCGGGAATGCCTGTGTAGCACAAGTCGAATCGGTGTTCAGGTTGACCATCGCCGGACCCTCGAGATTACTGAAACTTGCTGTGGCCATCCCTTTCGTGAGGAGGGACAAACCTAAAGTTTGCTGCAGCAAATTTCGACAATCTTGAAAACCAGGCCAAGATTGCCGAAGCAAGTTGCAGTAAATCTTGAGAAGTAGTACAGTTTTACAAGAGGAAGTTGTGGTTATCGTGAGATTGAGCTCAAAGTTTGTTGGAGCACAGTTCTGCGATCTTGAGTGTCAGCACACAATTGCCAGGCCAAGCTACTGTTATTCTGTGAATCATATCGAGGTTGCCAGAGCAAGTTTCGGTGATCTTGTGGGGGAGTATTAGCGCGCCGGGCACGCGCTGGGCATCTTTTTTTTACCATTCCCCACCCGTGCCTGTTTTTGCCCCCCCGCACCAAACAATCTGGAGTACCTTCTCGCAGTGTCTAAGAATCTGGCCCATCCTTTGCACCCAGTTTATGAGGATGGTAAGGGTGGTGGTTGGAAGTGGTGGGTGTCACATTTTGTGTTGTTGAATTCTCATATTTCGGCTTATACAAGGTGCCTTGCAGGGAAGGCTTGCGGTCTAGTGCGGTCTACTTGGGGGACTTCCCTCGGTGGGGATAGACTTGGGGCTAGAGATAGGATACTTCATACAGAGGTAGCGTGCCAGGCATGCGCCGGGGGCGCGCCGGGCAAATTCCCTGTGAATCAGATTGCTGCAGCAAGGTTCAGTTACTTTGAGAATCTCATCAACATTTAACAACAGGACGTTTTGGTTGGGTGGGTGGGTGGGTGGGCTGGCATTGAGGGGGCTGGAGAAGTGCATGTGTGATGCTTTCAGCCTTGTTCTGCTGTGTTGCATTCCCAACTAGACACCTAAAGGCTTTTAACAAGGAGACATAACATAACATGAAGACAATCGTCTGCCAGACTGCTAGCTTTGGTGCTGGAATCGCAAGGTGGGCCTCGTTGTCACACATCTCCGAAACCCCTTCAAAGCTAAACACCTGCTGGCATTATGATCGCATGCGATCCACAGTATAGATCATAGGTTGATTGCCAAAAGGGCTGTGCAATGCGTTCAAACCCGGCACGTGCATGTGCAAGTGCAATACCCAATGTTGCAGTTCCCTGGCGTCAAGCTGGTGATGTATATGAAGTTGATGCTGCAATTGCCTCGGTTGCCTTTTGTAAAAACATAGGCATCCGCGAGCTCTTCCACCATCACAACCTGGTAATCAATCCTCTGCCGCCCCTCCACCCCCTTGAGCAACTGCATCAAAATTGGTTGCTGGATTAGTTTTGAAAATAGCCAGTTGTGCCAAATGTTTGGAAAATGACCTCCAATATTTGCTCATAAACAGTTTTTCCGATTGGTGCTGTGTATGCGCAGGTGGATTCATGACACAGAATGCTGCGGTGAAGATGGACTTGGTGGTGCATCGCGGGGCCTGCCACTGCGGCGCGGTCCAGTTCGAGGTGCAGGCCCCCCCTCACGTCGTGGCCTGGGACTGCAACTGCAGCATCTGCCACATGAAGCGGAACCTGCACTTCGTTGTGCCCCTCGCCAGGTACGCCTCGGCCCTGAGCCCTTTGCGGTGGACTAGCGGTGGAAGTAGAGTACCGGAGCGATCTCCACCGGCGGACCATTGATGGTCCGTTTCGGCTCCTGGGGTCCAAGGCCACCCTGGCGCCGAGGATGTGGTGGCGTGGTGCGGCGTGGCGTGCTCAAGGTACCAAATATGGGGACAAGGTACCGAATCCGCCTCTTTATTGGGGACTCTTGCCATTGGGGATGGCAGCGCTCGCGATCTAATCAGTGCGCACTTTGATGTTGCACAGGAGTGGGGATCACCACAGCATCGGGTCGGGTGAGCTAAATCAGGGCTGGCAAAACCGAACCACAAAAAGCGTGAGGAAGAAGAAGAAGAAGAAGACCACGAAAAAGAAGATGAAGATGATGACGATGACGATGATGCTGAATGATGATGATTAATACGACGACGACGCCGACAACGATGATGATGATGATGATGATGATGATGAGATGATGATGATGATGATGATGATGATTGCCACTCACCAAGGCCACCAAAGCGGGCAGGGTGGCAGTACCCCTTTGGTGAGCAATGCGCAGCCTTTCAACCGCCTCTTTATCGCTGAGCAGAACGGCGAGGCACATATGTTTTGGTGTTTGGGCCTGGGTTCGTGCGTTCCGCTTTGCCTTTCCCTGCTCCATCTTTCCTTATCTTTTCTTGGCTGCCCTGCCCCCCCCCCCCCCCTCTCCCTCTGCGCAACACCGGACCGATGGATCTGCCGGAGTGCTCAGGCGTGCTCGGGTGCTCGGGGGCATTGCGTGCGGACTGAGGCAAAAGATGTACATCCGGGCAGTTGGAATGGAATTGGAAGTGCATCACCTGGTTTCAGACTCAGCTAATCCCCACTACGGGGGTGTTGCCTGAACCGTGCGCGCACCGTGCACGCACCGTGCGCGCACCGTG
>OZ038380.1:163552760-163760442 GCA_964036045.1 Eutreptiella sp. 'Long Island Sound 2002'
AGGGAGGGAGGGGGGGAGAGGGAGGGAGGGAGGGAGAGAGAGAGGGAGGGACGGAGGGAGGGAGGGAGGGAGGGAGAGAGAGAGAGAGAGAGAGAGAGAGAGAGAGAGAGAGAGAGAGAGAGAGGGAGAGAGAGGGAGAGGGAGGGAGGGAGGGGGGGAGAGGGAGAGAGAGAGAGGGACGGGGCGAGAGAGGGAGAGGGAGAGGCCGAGAGAGACAGAGGGAGGGGAGGGACCTGCTGGATCTGCTGCTTGCACCAATCGTACGACCCGAACTTGAAGCCGTCGTGGACGCAGATGCCCTTGAGGGTGATGCCCAGCCCCCGGTACAGCCCCTTGAAGCCGTTCTGCTTCACGATGGTCTGGAACTCGGACCGGTACGTCGGCTGGACGACGGTCTTGGCGTTGACGGTCGCCTGCGCAGGGGCAGTGGGGCACAGGGGGGAAAGGCGGGGGCGGCTGGGGCGGCACAAGGGGGGGGGGGGGCTGCCCAGTGTAGCAGCATGTACCCGTCCCCCCCACCTCCCCCCCCAACCCCCCCCCACCGCGTTGCTACTGCGTGAGAGTGGGACAGTTGGCCCGCCACTCACAAGTGCTGCCTGTGCCCCTTTGGTGTACCTCCCCCGCCACAGCGCTAGCGCTGGCAATGCATCGCATTCAGTCATTCCCGAGGCAGTGAAGTTTGGAGGGTGCTCACCACCACATCTGACGTGGGAAGTGTAACACAGGGGGGGGGGGGGGCACAGGCCCATCATCCCATTGGGCATTGGGCGACGTCTGTTCGTGTTATGAAGTGATCTGATTTCCGGGCGATGGGCGCCCAGTAACAGGCCGTACTCCATCGGGACAGGATCACACAAAGCAAAGCTGCAACTCGTGCACAAAAAAAAGCGTCGGTGCAAATCAATTTGTTTTTGCTGCAAGGTCGTGTATTTTTGTTTCGCTGTAATGTCGTGTAATTGTAAAAAAAAAGACCCGGAACACTTGAGAAAAAATCGTATTGCATGCCAATTCTATCACCTCCGGCAAGGCACCTCGCAGAGAGTGCCAGAACAGTAGAGTCAGTCAATTAGGCTAACAGTTAGCCAATCACTCAGTCAGTCAAGCAGGCAGTCAGTCAAGCAGGCAGGCAGTCAGTGAGGCAGGCAGTCAGTGAGGCAGGCAGGCATGTAGGCAGAAACACCCAGTTTGGGTGTTTTGGTGGCAGCTTACATCTACAAGCGATGGTGAACCTCATGTGTGCAGGCAAACACTTTGCGGCTGGCCTGCCGAGCGTAGGTTCGAATCCCGTACAGGACAGCCCATCACATGATGGGGTGTCCCGCAGCTGTTTTGCAGACCATCGCGTGATGGGGTGTCCCGCAGCTGTTTTGCAGACCATCGCGTGATGGGGTGTCCCGCACCTGTTTTGCAGACCATCGCGTGATGGGGTGTCCCGCACCTGTTTTGCAGACCATCGCGTGATGGGGTGTCCCGCACCTGTTTTGCAGACCATCGCGTGATGGGGTGTCCCGCACCTGTTTTGCAGACCATCGCGTGATGGGGTGTCCCGCAGCTGTTTTGCAGACCATCGCGTGATGGGGTGGCCCGCACCTGTTTTGCAGACCATCGCGTGATGGGGTGTCCCGCAGCTGTTTTGCAGACCATCGCGTGATGGGGTGGCCCGCACCTGTTTTGCAGACCATCGCGTGATGGGGTGGCCCGCACCTGTTTTGCAGACCATCGCGTGATGGGGTGTCCCGCAGCTGTTTTGCAGACCATCGCGTGATGGGGTGTCCTGCACCTGTTTTGCAGACCATCGCGTGATGGGGTGTCCCGCACCTGTTTTGCAGACCATCGCGTGATGGGGTGGCCCGCACCTGTTTTGCAGACCAGGGTTCGAATCCCACTCAGCACAAAGTTGACCCCCCCACCCCCACCCCCACCCCCACCCCCCCCCAAAAAAGTGGTGCCATGCGGGGGGCTAACGGGCTCAAAATCCAAAAATTCATTGAGGGATCCTTTTGTCTCGCAAAACAATGAGTTTACAAGGGTTTGGACATCCAATACCATGCCTTCGGATATGCTACGCGGACGACCCCCCAAAAAGGGGGGTGTATGGCGCCTGCGCCTGCGCTGGACCTAACACCCCCTCTTTTGGTGATTTCCTGACTGTGACAGCAAATACAATTTTTTTTTTAACAATGATGCCTCCAGTGCAATATGTACCCTTGCTGGTTCCGTACGGCACCCCATAGCGACCTGAATAATGGGACACTGAGTCCACAAAGCACAGAGTACTCTGTGTGTCCGCCAATTAAAGGGACTCGGCCAATATAATGGCAATTTTATCCCTCCACCTGTTTGGCACTATAGAAGAGGTGGGTGCCACAAGAGATGGTGGGGCTCGGCCAATAAAAGCAAGTTGATACCTCCACCTGCTTGGCATCGTAGAAGAGGTAGATGTCTGAAGAGAAGGTGAAAATTAGGGAATATTTTGTACTCGCGTTAACAGCAAAATAAAAATTACGTGACATACAACATATGCCGAAGCAAGACCATGACGCCAGACTCCAAGCCAAGCAGCCCATCTTGTATCATGGCCCCAACACACTGAGAACACGCATCATATGCAAGACGGAATGCCACGCGAGAGAGCGGGGGATTGCATGTCTGTTGGTGGGTTTCATACCACATTCCATGTGGCACCCAAGTCAACACACACGTCAGACGTGTTGGGCACGCAGACGGTGGCAGGGGAGGGGGGGGAGGTTGGTCCTGTTGCCGTGCGCCTCTCCACAGACATTGTGCACAGGAGCTAGACTGTGCAGCCTCAGGGCAGGGGCGGGGCTTGAGGGTAGTGGGGCCGCAGCTGTACTGGGGTAGACGCCGGAGGAACGGGGGTTGTACCTGTGGGGGCGGTTCTGCACAGCGCGGGCACAGCGCCCACTAGTAAGTTAGCCTTGCCGTAACCACCCAGAAACCACCCACCCCCGGGGTAGCATACGTCCATAGGGCCAATAAAAAAAGCAGGTTTAGATAGAAAACTGACGGTATTCCAGCATTTTTGTTGGTGTTTTGTATTTTGTGTGTTTCTGTGTTTTTAATTCGTGAGTTTAATTCGTGAGTTTAATTCGTGAGTTTCATTCGTGAGTTTCATTCGTGAGTTTAATTCGTGAGTTTAATTCGTGAGTTTAATTCGTGAGTTTAATTCGTGACTTTCATTTGTGAGTTTAATTCGTGACTTTCATTCGTGAGTTTAATTCGTGAGTTTAATTCGTGAGTTTAATTCGTGAGTTGTTAGACTGAGTAGGAGTCTGGGGCAGTCCTGCGTCTGGGACAGGGCGGTCCTTAACGGGAAAAAAAAAACTGCTCCAGAACCAGTTTTCCCAAAAAAGCCCGCGGGCACTCCATGTGCTCAACCATGGTTGGTGGCGGTTGGCGGTTGGCGGTTGGCGGTTGGCGGCGGTTGGCGGTTGGCAGTTGGCAACTGGCGGTTGGTGGCGGTTGGTGGTGGTTGGCAGCGGTTGGTGGTTGGTGATTGGTGGTTGGTGGCGGTTGGCAGTGGTTGGCAGTTGGCGGTTGGTCGCCGCTGGCGGTTGGCGGCGGTTGGTGGCGGTTGGTGGTTGGCGGTTGGTGGCGGGTGGCGGTTGATGGGAGTTGGCGGTTGGCGGTTGGTGGTCCCTTGGGGCGGTCCTTAAGGGCGGTCCTTAACAAAAAAAAAAAATCTGGTCCCTTAAGGACCGCCCTGGTCTGGGAACGCGGTGGTCACCGTGGTACCCTTGGCCATGGGGGAAACCGGGTCCAAAACCGCCTACTTTTCGCACAGCACGGGGCCCGCCCCCCCTGCGTAGAGGGGGGGCTGAGGATGGAGGCCGGAGCTGTTTTGTAGCGGGCGGGGGCAGGGGCTGGGGCCGCTGTTGGGGTGACCATAGCAGAGCCCCACCCCCTCAACACACCGCATGTCGATGGGGCACGGGCTGAGGTGGTCTCCATTTTTGTGGGGAGTGGGTGTGGGGCTGGCTTGGGCCGCCCCAGTTCCCACTTTGGACATCATCGCCCACTCCCTTGAGCATCGATGGAGGATTGGTCTGCGGGGCGGGAGGTGTGGGTTGGGGGGTGCGAGGCCCCGCACACAGCGCAAGGTACGCCCGGAGATGCATTGGAGGTACCCCCCCTCCAGGGCCCCAGCCTACGCCCAGCCACTGTCCCCCTGACGCCAAGTGCCAGCCCTCAACGGCATGTGTAACCGACAGTAACCGCCCTCAACCGCTGGCGCAACCTCCTCCAACCGCCTGTCTAACCGCTCCTTTCCTTCTGATGCATCGCTGGGTACGCCCCCAGAGGCTGTCCAGGGGGAGAGGGAGCGCCATCAAAGCGGAGCGGGACTGCCGGTGGGTACCTCCGGGTGTGCGCCCTTTTGAGGGGGGGGTGTCCTCCACTCGTGGATTGGGGGGGGATTGTCCACCGGGTGGGGGTGGGGGTGACGAGGGCAGGTCCCCTGCGAGAGGGGGGCAGCCTGACACCCGGGGAAATGAGTGTTCTTCGGTGAGCGTGGGGCAGCTTAGGGGCGGGCTGGGGCAGGGCGGTCCCTCAAGAAAAGAAAAGGGTTCGTAACACTGACCGAAACGAACGTTCACAGGGACGCTCTCTGCTTCATGGTCAAGACATGGGCAGGACACAAGACCACAGAAATGGTGTTGAACAGTGGTTGGCGGTTGGCGGCGGTTGCAAGCTGGCGGTTGGCGGTTGGCGGTTAGTGGCGGTTGGCGCTTAGTGGTTGGGGGCGATTGGCGGTTGATGGTCTTCAGGGGCTGTCCTTAATAACAAAAAAAATAGGGGTTCTGAAGAACAGCCCTGGGGGTGGGGCGGGGGCTAGAGCTGTGCAGCGGCAGTACGGGGGGATGGGGGGATGAACCGGGGCCGCGGGGGCCGGGGGGGGCGGGACCTGGTACGCCGCCATGCGGGCGCGGAGGACGTCGAACGGGTACGTCGCGCAGACGGCGGTCATCCCGGCGAGCGACCCCGCGCCGAACCCGAGGGCCATGGCCGCGGCGCCGGACTTGGACTCGACGGCGAACGCGCGGCGCAGCAGCCCCTTGAACTGCTCGAGCGCCAGGAACTTGACGCCGAAGTACGGGGCCACGCGCACGACGGAGGCGCCGACCCCCCGCCAGAAGCCCAGCAGCCCCTCCTCACGCCAGATGGCCCGCACGACGGTGGACACGGGGTCGGGGGTGACCTGGACCCGGATCTTCACGCGCTCCGCGGGGGCAATGCAGAGCCGCGCGATGACGGCGGCGGCGCCCCCGGCCACGCCCCCCGCGGCCATCCCCGCCTTCTTTTGGGGGGGGCTGCTGGAGGGCGCGTGGCCGGGGGCGGCCTGCGGCGTTGCGGACTTGACGGCCGACATCGGAGCTGGCGACCGAATGGGAGGGGGGCGGGGGGTGGCACAGGGGGGGGGGGGGACTGCGGGTCGTTCCGTTCGTTACCCCCCCCCCCCTGCGACACCAAAGTCCCAAATTTTGACGGAAACAACGGCCCAGGACGTGTTTTTAATGAGAAAAAAAAAGCTGAAGTGTCCGGTCAAGTCTGCACATTCTGGCATCGCGGGTCCACCAGGGATTTCCTGTCTTTCGTCTGATGCAGCCCGGATGTCCTGACCTCCCCAGTTTTGCTCATGTTTGACGACTAATCCCGTTGCTCTGACACGGGGGCGGATTTCTGAAGGACAAAGTGGGACATGGATCCAAAAGTTGCGGAAACAACACCTGCCGTTGCTGTGACAAGGGCGTTGCTCTTGTAGAGGGGGGGCAATGTGAGGCAAGTGGTCAAGGTCTGTTCAGAGCGATCTGCTTCTGTCTCCAGAGGTATGGACAGTAGATGGCAGAGTGAAGACTACTTGAAGGCCTAAGCTCACGTCAGCACATGATACACAAAAGGGGCACATCAGCAGCCATTAGAAGGCCACAGGCATCGGGTGCTGCCCCCGCTCCTCAGATTCGCATTTATCTGGCAAACGATTTGCGTGTTCGCCCTGAAGCCTGGAAAGCGCCTTTGTTTGGGCTTGGTGGGACACTGTGGCCTCCCCTCTCGGTCAGCCAACAGACATGAGTTGGACCTTTGCATTGATGCGTGCCCCCCTCCACTAGGGGTACTGTACTCGTGCGATGATTGGGGGTTGTTGTGGCGGGTGCGGTGGGATTGGGTTTGAGGGTGGGGCTCATGAAGCAAGGTCCATCAGCTGCGCAAAAGTAGACACATGCGGCTGGTGGTTGTCCCAGAGAGACAGGGTGACCTGAGCCGGTTGTGGTGAGCCTCTGACCCTAACTGGCCTGTTTGCGTCTCCATTGAGAGGCAGGGCTGGGGCCACAGATGACGCAGCTGTCAAGTCGGACTCATGAGCACGCATTCCTTGTGGTCGTCCTTGCCGACCAACCACATTTGGTATCATACATCATGTCCCTACAGCTCTGTCCGCGTCGCAGCACTTGTGGGCCTTGAACCCCACCCCACCGATGCTCAAAATCCCTGTTCGAGGGTCCACCGAGGGACAAGCCCAGAGGGGATTACCAGAATGAAAATACAAAGATGGCCCCTATGGAGCAACCACTGCCTTGGGTTGGGGTCCAGGTACCACGGTGGCCCCACTGGATGGTTGAATCTTGAAAGAGAAGCTTCTGACCTGCTTTTGGGTGTTGTTCGCTTCGTAAGCAAACACATCTATTCCCGTGTCAGATGTGGTTTGGTGCACGAGATGATCTCGGAATTCTCTGAACTGCATGATTCGCAAAGCGAACCCGTAAATCCCTCTTCTTGTGCTCACCTTGTCCCACTCGTGGAGCGAGCTACAGGGGGTCCAGCTTGGAAACGGCTTGACCACGGGTAGTTGGTTCGGCCGGACGGCTCAATCTCCGCGCCACCCATGCGCCACGTCAAGTGCTCACCCTGGGTGCCCATAGGGGGCGTAGGTCATCAATGCACTGGGCTCCCAAAGAAGGTGCTGACTGCTGAGGGTATGCCAATCCATTGGGCTGTGGGTGAAGTGCCATGACCTGTTTTGTACTTTCTAATACTTTTTGCAACGGGGATCATGTTGGGTAGCTGTAGTGTTGTTCTTGGTCATTGGAATGCTTTGGGCAGCACTCTTGGGTGGTGGTTTTGCCTTCTTGGTAGGAGGCTTGGCAAGCGCAAGCAGATTTTTGGGAACCCATTTCCCTTCGGGAATGTCCCTTGTAAAATACAACTTGTTCCCAAAACTGTGCCCCATACCTCATACACCACGGGCACTCTTCACCCACACAACCTCCGTGTCAGAATTCAGGTCACTACCATCATCCGTCACATTTGTCCCAGGGGGAAACATGGTTGTGCTGTCAAGTTCCATTTCAGCAAAATAAAGCAAAATGTCCCGCCATGAGTGCAAGGGATACAAGTGGCAGTGCCCCACAACACAGTCACCCACACAACAGCACAATGAGCCGCAACGAAAAATCTTGGGTTGACCAAGTGACGGTCCCCCACCCCCCCCCTGGGGAACGACAAGGGGTGGGGAACGACAAGGGGTGGGGAACAACAAGGGGTGGGGGGTACTTGTACTCAAACCGGACATGGGCGTCCACGAGGCTTGTTTTAGAAGGGGGGTGGAGAGGGGGGGGGGGGGGGGTAAGGGGCTGAGATCCAAGGGTTTGTGCACCCAAAAGGGCCCCAAAGTCTTTTCTTGTGAACAAAAACCCATTGCCTTCGCCAAGGCACCTCAAAGAGGGACTCTTGTGATTTGTTCGCCCGCCACGCCCCAATTTGTTTGTCAGGTCATGTAAGGGCAAGAGTGAACAAAAAACATGTTTTCTGACCGGTCAAGAAGGGGACTGCATTTCGTTTTGGACCCGTTGTCCATGGGATGTGGGACATCCGCTCCTCTCGGGGGGCTGCTGCACACGCCCAGCGCCGGAACACACCCACAAAGAGTGGACAACAAAGGGTGTGTGGGTGGGATACAGCCGATGAGGTCGCATGGGCCCCGCTGAAGCAACCTCCGGGAGTTGTTGGACCGTTGCCGGGTGATCATTTGGTGACAATGGGAGTACAGGGGGGGGGGGGGTTGAGTACGGGGAGACTTTTTGTCCCGAACAATTTACTACACGAAAACTTCTGCCGCGATCCTCAAAAGTGACGGGAATAATCGCGCCTGCGCCACACTTTTCCATGGTGAAGGGCAAGGCCCAAGGTCAGGTCTCCTTACTGAGGGGGGCCACCGCTTGCGGAAAAGGTGTGATGAGGGTCTGGTTTGCTCAGGTCCACACAGTTCCCCTGCAAGTGACATCCCAATTACCGAGTGCGCCCGGCCCTGGACCCACCGCATCTCTGCACATGGGGCCCTCACTCGCGGCATGCAGAACATGGTGCACAACCGACGAAACAAATTCACGCAACTGACGGGTCAAAAGTAGCATGTCCAACGCGTGGACCCAAGGACCTTAAATTATAGAATCCAATGCATCAACGACTGAGCTACCGCGCGTAAAAGAGGGTGCAAAGCGTGAACATGATGCCCGGAGAAAAGTACGGGGAAAATTGTGCCACAATTGGGCGGACTGAAGGTTTCGACACGGGCAGTAGTGCGACCGGACGACTCAAGAGGAAAACGAGCAACACAATTCTACGTCTATGGGGTCTGGCTCTGCCGCTGATGCATCGGATGGAGGCACACGCTGCGATGGCGGCGGCGGCCATTCAACGCGCCCACGGGCAACGGTCGGTCCGCTTCACATTCCTCTTGGAGCACGTGCCGCGCTGCTCCCACGCGCTCTCCGAACTCCGGCAGCAGCGCAAAGGGGCTGCCCCTGCCCCCGGGAGGGGCTCGGCGCCGAGGCAAACGGGACGGGCGCGGCGTGGGCCCGGTCGGCCTCCGGGGGGTGCGGGGGTGCAGGGGGGCCGTGCCGCCCACACCGCCCACACCACCACCGCCGGGGGCGCTGCCGTGGGCGCAGGGACGACGCCCGGGGGATGCGTGGACAAAGGGCGCGGTCCCCGTCCCCCGGGGGCCAGGCAGAGCGCGGGCGTAGCGGAGTCGAGGACCTGAGGCCTGGGGCAGAGGCCTCAGCGCCGATCCCCTCGCCCCAAACGTGGTCAGCCCTTGTCCAGCCCCGTGCACATGGTCGCGCTTCATGTGATGGGGCCGCAGTCACGGTTTGGCGGGTTCCCTCAGTGCCCCCCCACGTCCCGGCACATGCGCCGTAGAAGTCGAACACCCATTTGACGGGCGCGGCCCCGATGTGCGGGATGCAGCGGAAGTAGACGGGGCGGAGAGGGCGTGCGGCACGGCGGTGGGGGTGGGTGGGTAGTATAATATACAGTGCACCGGAGCAAAAGAGGCGGCGGTGGTGCCAAACTTGGGGTTCTGAGGAAACCCGGGTTTCACATGTGCCCTGCCCCTCCCCTGCGCGTGCAGCACGGCCTTCGGAGAATGTGGGTGGCGGCGGCGAGCACCCCGCCCAAAGAACTTCCCAAACACCGAGAGAGTCTACACACACACACACACACACAGAGAGACAGAGGGTACGACGGTGCCGTTTTGCATCGACGGGGGATCAGGTTGTGATGGTGTGTGGCGCATACACTCGCTCTACTGCCAGTCGCTGTGGCCCCAATCCCTGCCTCTGCCCCCCGGTCGGTGTCGATCAGGCGATCGTGCATTACCAAATGGGGAGCACAGCCCATCGGCCCGCCCAAGACCAGCCCCGCACGCCAAAGCGCGCCACACCCGCCGCTGAGCCCCGCGCTGTGCGGGGCCGCACGCGTTGCTCGCCCAAGGGAGGGGCGGAGGGGGGCACACTGTACGCTACACCCGCCCCGTTCGGACGGGGCATTCTCTGTTACAGACGTGTGTCTCACTCTCCTCTGCCGAACGGACCGGCGACCCTCAACGCCAACACAACACGGGCACGTCCTCGTGAGCGCGCGCGGCCCCATGGCCATGGGTGTCTTGGGGGGGGCCGCGTGTTCCCACGTGGGGTGTGGCTCATGGTCATCCACGCCCCCCCCCCTGCACACCAGAGGGACCGGCACGTCGACGCTCGGCAGCAACACGGGACGGCCCCCGCGGGGGCGCGTCTGCCTGCGACCGCCACCGCGCCCTCTCCCCCAGACCGGCCACAAACGTCCGGCAGAGCGTGGGCTACGCCTGCGGCGACGACCCTCGACAACGCTGAAGGCCGTGCAACAGACGCCTGCCGAACGAACGAACACCCACGAGTCACGGACCCGCACCGGACCGACCCACCGGACGGGCGCGGCATGGGCCGGTCTGCATCCGGGGTGCAGGTTGCAGGAGGCCCTACGGCCCGGCGCCACCCGCCCGCACGGCGCAGGCGTCATCCGCAGGGGCCGGATCTTACTGAGTCGGACATGGGATTGACGTTGGGGACATTGGGGGATGACAATGATGGGACGTGAGCTGAGGTGGATGTGAGGGATTGAAGACTAGTAAGGGGGTATCTGTGGGGGGGGTGGCACAAAGCGTTGATGAAGGTGGAATGTGGGGGCGTGCCTCCCGGTTTGGGCATCTCATTGTGTGGGTGGTGGCTGGAGTGGCGCGGCCGCTTCCTACTGAGCTGCGGGGGGCAACAGGAGCGGGTATTACTGAGTGGCGGGGGCCGCGGGGCGCATTCCCAACAAAACTAAGCCCCGCTGCCGGACGCGAGCGCCACGCCTGCCCTCCCCCCCCTCCCGTCGACATCATTGACCCGTGCCACTGATGTGGAGACCCCCGTCGGCGGGTGTCGCCCTCGTGCGAAGGGCGTGGGATTGCCGGCCACTGACCCGCCGGGGCCTGCGGCGAGGGGGTCGGTGCTCCACATCACGAACACGCGTCGAGCGGCTCTCGGGGGCCGTCGGCTGCGGCGACTGCCGCGTGCACCGGCCGCCCCACGTCAACGCCCGACGGGCGGCCTCTGCGACACGGCCCCCCACAGACTTCACGGGACGGGGCCGGCGCAGCTGTTCTGATGCGGCGGGCGGGGGAGGGAGGGGGGGCTGCTGAGGGCACATGTGACTACACAACCCCCGGCCCCCCATCACCCCCCCCCCCAGCCCCCCCCCCCCCCCCCACACACACACAAGCACAGCGACCACACACCCCAATGCAATGCATCGGGGCGCCATCGCGGCCTTCCCTCAGGACTTGGGCCGAGGGGGAACACGTGCGGAAGGCGTGCCTCGTGCCCCGGGACATCGCCTTCCTCTCAGCCGATGGGCACGGGGCATTGGGGACCGAGGGGGTGGGGGACGGGGCCGGGCGCGCGCGGTACACCGTCATGCGCACGCGGCACCGGGGGGTACGGGAGGTGGAGAGGGTGCGCGGCACAGGGCATCGCGGGGCACGCACTGTGTGTGTGTGGGAGGGGGGGGGGGATGTGCACGCGACGCACCCTCGGGGGCCTTGGGGGGGACGCATGCGATGCATCAAAACCCACGGGCCTGAGGGATGGGGGTCTGGGCCCTCCCCCACAGGCCCCACACGATATTGACACGCCGCATGGCCGGTGCCCGAGTGATCAGACATCTGAATCAACTGAACAAAGAGTTCGGGGGATACGCACCTCCGGAGGTTGGGATACGGTTTTGGATACAACAACAACAACGTTTGGGATGCCCTCCACCTCCGGTACTCTTCACAACATTCACCCGTGCACACTGTACACCGCGCCACTATCCCCCCCTCAGACTGCACCTCCGCCCTCCGCACGCCCACGCCCCCCGGCGCTGCGGGCGCCGGCACTGCGCCCTCCCAATGCCCCTCCACACCCCCCCACAGCGCAGTGCACAGTGCGTGCCCCCCGCACAAAGTACACACGCAGCACTGAAGGCGCGGCTCTGAGCCATGACGGCGTCTGGTACACTTGTGAGAGGCTTGGGGTCGTATGGCTCTGCACAGGCCCTGCGGCGCCGTGGCAGTGGATGTTGTGCAGAAGGCGGGGGGGGCAGTGTCACACGCGACGGGTCACACGCGTCACGCGAGTGCACGCGCGACACTTCACTCGTGCGGAGGATGTCCCCGACGCGTCGCTGCTTCGAAGTGATGTTGCGGGGGATACCGCCGCGTGCGTATGTCGGTGTGACGCTGTGGACGAGTGGAATGCACATGTACAACACCGACGGACACCGCCCTCCCCCCCCCCCGTCGGGACGGGTCCACGCGGGTCCGGTCTGCGGTCAAGTGAACAGCGCTGCGGTGGTGCTGCGGGGGGGGGGCGGTCCGAGGGGGATCAATGGCCGGGACTGACAGACGGAACGTCCCCCGCCTTCGACACCCTCAGTCATCAATTGGAATGGTCAAGTGTCGTACTCCCCCCTCCCCCGTTTTGCCCCCTTTTGTGGGCGGCCCCTGTGGCAGTGAGTTCCAGTGAAGCGGTGCGCACTTCAATGTGCCCAGTGACCCATCAAACACGTGCCCGAGGGGGGGGAGGAGGAGGGGGGGCAGAGGGCCCCTCGACGCCCTCCGTAGGGCCCGGCCGTGGGATCGGCCCCGCCTCAGCCCCGTCGGTGCGCTGTGGAGAGGCCGACGAGGGGCAGAGGGGCCCTGACGCGCGGCCGCGAGGGACGTCCCGGGTCCCGGCGCGGCCCCTCCCGGAGCCCCCGGCGGCGGCGGGGGGGGCCGCGGTCATCGGGGGCTAGTGGACGGGCTATTGGGTGCGGGGGGGCGAGGGCGCGGCCGGGGGGTCGCGGCGGGGGGACGGGGCGGGGGGGCCCAGGGCCGGGCCGCCGCGCAGTTCCGTGAGGAGGGACTCGTGCAGGTACGAGGCCGAGGATAGGGGGGCGGCCGGGCCCGCGCCCTCTTGGGACGAGAGGTCGATGCCGTGCGCGAGGATGTCGAGGCAGGCCTCGTCGAAGGCGTCCGGATCGTGGAGGTCCCGCTGCAGAGGGAAGAGGGTATGGCCCACACCAAGAGCCCCCCTACCCACGCCCACATCCAAAAGCAAAAGCACTTCCATTGCGCTTTGATGTTTTTGTCGTATGTCACCGACAGGTCTACAGTATTTTCTGACTAACCCCAACCCTAACCCCAACCCCAACCCCAACCCTAACCCAGACCCCAACCCTGACCCCAACCCCAACCCTATCCCCAACCCTCAGAGGGGGTCCTTGAGAGAAAAAAAAAAGTCTTCCTGAATGGCAGTTTGGCAAAAAGACCGCGTGTAGGTCATTTGTTCACCCATGGTTGGTGGGGATTGGCGGTTGGCGGTTGGTGGCGATTGGTGGTTGGCAGTTAGTGGCGATTGGCGGTTGGTGGCGGTTGGTGGTTGGTGATTGGTGGTCAGTGGCGGTTGGCAGTGGTTGTTGGCAGTTGGTCGCCGCTGGCGGTTGGCGGTTGGCGGTTGGTGGCGGTTGGCGGTTGGCGGTTGGTGGTGGGTTCCCAAAGGACCCCCCTGCCAACCTTAACCCTCACCCTGACCCTCACCAGGTATACAGTATCCTCGTTGGTCACTCAAATAGGAACCAACCGCGCATCACAGGCAGCCCGGGCTTTCCGTCAGGCGTCGACCTGGACTGCCTGATCTCGGCAGGTGAAGTGCTGTGGACCGTGTACTATCGCAGATTGTGTGTCGGTTTGCTTGATTCTGAAGAACCGAGAGGACATGGCCGGAAGGTGCCCGGGCGGGGGCACCGGTACTTGTGACCGTCCACATCGTGTCAAACAAAACACAAGCACAAAAAACCTCAAAGAAAGAAAGAAAGAACAAAGACAGAGAAACCCGTCCGAACACGCCCCCCCCCCGCTCCTGGTTCATAGCTGAGACATGTGCCCGGGGGGGAGGCGAAATTCACCCCCCCCCCCCCCTCCAGCGCAGCCTATGCCCAGCCACTGTCCCCCTCACGCCAAGTGCCAGCCTCAATGGCATTTGTAACCGACAGTAACCGCCCCCAACCGCTTCGGCAACCTCCTCCATCCGCCTGCCCACCTGCTGCTGGGGCCGCTCCCCTTCCAATGCATCCCGGGGCGGGGGGTTCTCAGGCCGGTCCCCCTCCCCGTCATGCGCCGCCCACAGTCAAGTGCCACGGGCGTCTGCGGCCGCCAAGTCATCGCCGGGCCTCAGCCGCTTCCAGACCCTGCCCCTCAGGGCGCTCGTCGTCGGCGGAGGGGGTGTGGGCGTGCCCGTGGGGGCAGAGGTCAGCGGGGAGGGCCCGGGCCCCCCGTGCACACGGGGCCTGCGGTCACTGGCATTCGGGGGCGTCTCCCGGACATGGGGGGGGGCCTCCGAAGCGGAGGGCGGTCCACAAGGGAGAAAAGGGTTGGGAACGCCAACGGAAACGGACGTTCAGAGGGACGCTCTCTGCTTCATGGTCAAGACCTGGGCAGGACACAAGACCACAGAAATGGTGTTGAACGATGGTTGGTGGTTGGCGGCGGTTGGTGGCGGTTGGCGGTTGGCGTTTGGTGGTCCCTTGGGGCTGTCCTTAACAAAAAAACAAAGAGTTCTCAAGGACGGCCCCGCGGGGCCATGAAGTGGGGGTGGCACGAGGGATACCGGCCTCACGGGCTGGCGCCAGCCCACGCCGCACTGCTGGCAGTGGAAGTACGCGTACCCCCGCTTGCCCCTCAGGCGCTGCCAGTACGGCTTGTGGGGGCACCGCCCCTCGGCGTGGCACGGGTACTGCCCCGGCGGCCGCCCGCTGGGCCGCGCCGGCGGATTGCGCGGCGCGGCCGGGGCCGCCGGGGAAGCGGGGCGGGCGGCCCCATTTGAAGCAGCGGTGGTGGACGAGGACCGGGACCACGGCGACGAGGGCGCGGAGGACACGGCGATGGGGTCCTCAGGCGGCGGCGCGCGGACGCGCGGGTCGGGGCTGCGGTGCGGCGGCGCGGCAGCGGGGCCGGGCACGGGGGCCTGCGCGGCGCCGTGCGTGACGGTGTGCCAGCGCAGGACGTCTGGGATGGCCGCCTCTCGGGGGTCGGGGTGTGACGGGGCGGGGGGCGGCATGGCACACGAACAAAGAGTAACTGAGGAGCGTACCACAAGCGGAGGAGGACGGCGCAGGCACCCACAGCCCTCCGTGAACCCCCCCCCCCCCCGCACCCCCCCGTCCCTCAGAATGTCTCTGGCAGGCGTAGTTCATCCCGGAGAACATTAGGGACGTGCGAAATGTGGAATGGCGAGATTTGGTGCTTGGCATCGATTCTTGAATAGCGCTGCAAAATGTGGTACCCAATTCCCAGACTGCGGCACAAGAAGAGGCCTAGACCGCGAATGAGGGTTGTTATGTCCTGTGGGCCTGTGGTGGCGGTTGTTTGTTGGAGGCGTCCGGAGGGTTGCCTGGGCGGTTGCTGTTCATTCCGGGAGGCCTCTGGACGCGTGTTGTGGGGCACAACGGGACTGTGCGTGCCAAGAGCGCTAACAATGACGCCCAGAAACATGGCCTCAGACCTTCGAATACTGACGCATAATGTGGCACACTTTTGTTGTGCCACGTTTTGCCGTTCCGGATGTCGCCTGTTCCTACCATTGATGTGTTGATGGTGCCTGGCGGACCGTCCCGCGCGGTCCCAAATCCGAGGGTTTGAGGCGAGGATGGGACGGCCATCCCCCCCCCCCACCCACCCATCGCCTGCCCCTCTCACAAAAGCCCCGTGCACAACAACATGAGGCCCAGCAATCTCTTCCGCAGTGCCCCGAACGGTCACCCATGCTCCATCCTCCGACGACAGCTCTTGCACTACAGCAGTCTGTTGCCTGCGGCACCTCGTGCTCCCCCGGATGCGGGTTGCTGCTGCTGCACACTCCTGTGCACTGCTGCCGTCCACTGGCCATCGCCCTTGCAGTGCTGCAGCGAGCGGGCAAAGTGCACTAGCTGCAGGAAACAGACCGCACCAGCACAAGAGACTGTTTGGCAGTCTGCACTCGACGGCCTGACGCACATTCCCGTGTGCTGCTGCGGTCTGTTCGCTGCCTCACATTGCCTTTGCGCTGCCGCACGCCCCTTCCTTGTGTTCCTGCTGTGCTTCGGGGGGGAGGGCCAGGCCCCCGTTGTTCATTTCTAGCCATTCGCAGTCCAAATCCAAAAGCGACTCTTCGCCATTCCTCTGAAAGCACAACATTTCTCCCGGGGTCTGAAAAGAAGCGACCACAGCTGTCGCCACAGTGCCCCCCCTGCCCCCCCAAAACAGCCAATCTCATACTCCAGACCAGCCTGTGAAGGACCAAGTTGTGCACTGTTGCTCCCTGTAGTCCCTCAAGCCAAGACAACCTGCAAAAGGCAACGGAACAGGCAATTGTGGTCCACATCATTGTGAGCAGTCCACAAAGGTCTGCAAGAATGGATTGGGGAGCATTAACCCACCGGAAACAAGTTTGTCGGCTTGCCAGAAGCGGGCTATTAATTGGCCTGCCTGTTTGCTGCATGTCCAACTTGCCAACAGTGATGTTGATGGATGAAGGGTCTCACCCTCAAAGTTAACGGGCTTGTCCAGCTCATGAGTGCAGAGCAGGGAACATAACAAAGGGATTGTGAGGAAAGAGACCTTGGGGGCATGTAGCGTGCATACAGCGTGCATTTCACAGGAGAAATTGGGGAGTTTTAGGGCAATTAGCAATATTCTTGCCCATACAGACCATACTACACACACACATCACTGTGTGTCGTTGAGGGCATGATAAGGAATGCTCAGGTTCCGCAAAGTATACTGTGAAAACACGAAGGTTTTTAAACATGAATATTTTGCGAAAATGAAAACAATTGATATTTTGCAAAAATTTTGTTTTTGCCACTAAACAGCCCAAAGAATACTTCTTTTGCAATTATTTTCAATTTGCAAGCCAAAATCTGTGTATTCAGCCCCTAAAATAAATTTTGGCGATTAATTTTTGCCCAACTGCCATTTTGTGTTTCATGGTTGTTCTTCCCTTCCCCACCTCACAGGCACAGTGAAATCCACAGCAGCATATTCGGGGCAAAAACTCAGAGAGATCTAAGGATGACCAAGAGTCACACCGGTGGATTAAACTATTATTTATTGCATAAACAAGGGTTTGATAATGTATGCTCACTGCTGCTGTTTGGAAAAAAAAGTTAGCCCTCAGTTTGTATGTGGTCTTTGAGCACTAGTATGTCAGGCACAGGCAGTATTCTAGTGGTCAGTGCCGCCGTCTAATGGCTTCCTCAAAGGGCAAAATTGGGAAGAAAGAATGCAAAGAGAACATTGCTGTTGGTGGAAAGGGTTGGGGCAGATAGGGGAAGCAACAAGGGTACTTGCATCATGCATGTAGAAGTGTTGACAAACGGTACAAACCCTACACCCTCCGGATTATTTATTTAATTGGCCTGAATTTTTGCGAAATCCTCTATCCGGAACGCCAAAATTATTTAAAAAATTTGCATTTCCTGTTTTTTTTTGTGCTCAGAAAAAAAACACCCAGGAATTAAACATTTTTTTTGCTAAATATTCTACTTTCTAAGGGATTCCCATTCATCCTCCTCCGCCGATATGGAGGCTTTCCATGTACGCCTAAGGGGGTCAAGTCGTTCACGACGTTCAATCCCTTCAGCAGAAGCGTACAAGAGACATGTCAAACGAGAAACACGGCGATCCGACACTGGCATATTGTTGGGCAATGGTTTTGCAAGAGGTCGAGTGGGATTGGTCGTTCCACGTATTCAAAAGGGACTTAGGACAATCGCAGGGACTCTCCTCCAAAATTCCAAGGTCAACAAGGTCAACGTCTTCCACCAGTTGCCAAATTTGTGCACAGCGCGCGCACAGCATGCAATACGTCCCCCTTGACAACAACAGGGAGCACATTCTGGAGGGTTGTTTTATCCCAACAAGCAGTGCACACGAATGGCAACCACGGGGGGAGGTCACTTCGGATCGGGACCCTAACCGAGAGCATGAGTAAGGGTCCGGAAGGGGATGGGGCTGCTCCCTTGATCCAACCCACTGCATATCCTGCCTACATATCCAAACCCGCTAAGTGGGAGTGTTTGCCCAACACACTACTTTAGTACCAAGCTTGTGTTCCGGCGCTAGGCGTGCACGGCAGCCCCAAACAGGGGCCGCATCCACAAGGCACACTTGGACAGCCTGTCTCGGGGAATGTAGAGTCTCCATCTTGTGACCTATAGCTTCACAGGGGCAAGGCGTGTCCCTCAGGGGGATACCAAAGGAAGCAAGACTTGGATGCAGACTGTCTCAATGCTGTAGCCTTGGTTGAAAACTATGGGCCAAACAGAGTCTTATGTCATGGTGTGGTCCGTCAAGGTGGTGATCCATCTTTTAGCCAACACAGTCAGTCGTATTCTACCCTAATCCACAGGCAAGCAAGCAGTCTGTCGATTGGGGTAGCACAAGGCAGAACGGAGGGCTGTCTATGTGTGGCACGACACATCGCCTTAGGAGTGCATATCTTGGTCCTCATCTCAAATGTTGACTCCCGAGCTGGGTCTTTCCGAGTGGAAATTTTGCAACCCTTTTTAGGGTCTGGGGTGAGCAACACATTTCAGCAGCAACAAAAACAACATCAGCAAGTAGCTGCAAGCAGCAACAGCAAGCAGCATCAACAGGCGCCGAAAAGTCCTTTTGGGACACGGTGGCGAAATCACCGGCATCCTAGTAGCTCAAAATGACCGCAGAACAAATGCGCATCACCTCACAACAAGTTTGGTGTGATTTCGAGCCACCTAGCCTGGTCCATGGCTGATTTGGTGTCCAAAAATGGGTATTTTCGGCTGGTTTTTGGGATCATCAATGTGTCATGCAGGCCTTTCCAATGAGGGCCGTTCTTCTCCCACGGCGGTTGGGCTATCAAATGATTGCAAACGGGTGTTCAATGATGCATCTCTCACGCCGTGGTCCATTTTGAGGTCAAAATGAGCTGTTTTTCAGTCAGTTTCGGGGACCATCATCCTGAAAGTTCACAACGATGACCAGTGTGTCATACGGGCATTTCTAGTGAGGGCCGTTCTTCTTCCCCAGGGATTGGGCCATCAAATGGTTGCGTACTTAATGAAGTCTCTCTCAGGCCGTGCTGCCATGCGGTGGTCCGTTTGGAGGTGAAAATGAGAGCCTTTCAACCAGTTTTTAGCACAATCGTGCCGAAAGGCCGGGATGACGGCTAGTGTGTCTCCAATTTGAGGGCAGACCTTCTTGCACAATGACTAGATCATATCCCTTCATCCGAACTCGGATCCAGGTCCTTGTCATAAGGCTTGATTAGGTTCGATTAAAGGCCCACCCGTCTGCCTTTTTGCATGGGCATGGCATCATTGCCTTTTGGTAACAGTGCCTTTGGCACACAAACATATGAGTGCACACGTGAGTGCTCGCATACACACAATTTGCGAAACACAGCACAACGCATTGTTGGCACACACACACACACACACACACGCACGCACGCACGCACGCACGCACGCACGCACGCACGCACGCACGCACGCACGCAAGCACGCACGCACGCACGCACGTACGCACGCACGCACGCACGCACGCACACACACACACACACTCTCTCTCTCTCTCGCTCTCTCTCTCTCTCTCTCTCCTGTAGTATACAATACAGTACAATACAAACAGTGGGTGCACACACACACTCTGTTCGACCAAAACAGAACACATACACGCACACACACACACACACACACACACACGCACGCACGCACACACCCCACGGGGGGGGCGACCCCTCGGTCCTGGACGCCAACTACCCCCCCAACCAACTGTTGGCCGAAGGCCCCTAGGGGGGGGGGGGGGGGGGGGGGGGGGGGGCTTGGAGGGGGGGGTCTAGGAGGGGCGCCGGGGAGGGCGGTTCCCGGGGTTCCTGGGGGGGGGGGGGTGTCGGGCACCTCCGAACAGTTGGGTATGCGGCCCAGGTGTGATCCAACAGTTCGCACCGCCCCTTCCCACAATAGAGGGTAGGGTATCATCGGCTTGGGTAGTCCCAGCCACACTGGGAACCTCAGGGGGGTGGGCTCCTGAGGCGGCCATGGGATTAGAGTTACACCATGCCACAAGACATACATACATACATACAAAGATATATATATATATATATATATATATATATATATATATATTTATATTCATATATATAGGGGTTGGAATGCAACTGCAAACGTGTGGTCATAGCAACTCGGGGCGGTGGCCTCGGACCACACCGCCATGATGGTACATCACCCCTCCCCGCTTACACCACACTTGCAGCAGCCTTCTCCCCAAACATTTCGAGGAATGAAAAAGAAGGGCCTAAGACCAAGATTGACAACTAACTGTCGGCCGGAGGCCCCTTGGGGGGGGGGGTAGTTGGCGTCCTAGGACCCGCGGAGTCGCCCCCCCCGGGACACACCCACACCCACACCCACACCCACACCCACACCCACACCCACACCCACACACCCACCCACACACACCCACCCACCCACACACACACACACACACACGGCACACACACACACATTGAGCTGGACCCGCGCTTCATGCTGTGGCTGCAATTGGGACCCATCCAATAGAAAATGTACCCCTTTGGGGGAATGTTCTGCAAAGCGTTCTCCCTGCAAACAACTCCTGCACCAGTTCCAACCTCATGGCATTGATTTCGGCACGGCACTCAACACTGTTTTGGGATCCACACCAAAACATGTATTACAGCCCCTCGCTCATCCGAAGTGGAGTCACCACTGTCAGCTACAGGACAGGATATCTCAGCGAGAGTGCCTGCCCAGAACATGGGCTCCGGTGTATGAAATGGGGTTACAGAACCTGGTCCAGCCAGCGCCAGCACCAACAACGCCCCCCGGGAAGCGATCCCGATATTGTGGATGGAGTGGAACCACCGGTCCAAGTTGCAGTACCTCTCCTCCCTCGTGCCAGAACCACCACGACAAGAGCCGCAAGTGTGGAAAGCGCGGGTTAAACTCTGAGTGCCCCCCAACGACAAATCATTTACGCAGATCGCCCTGTGGAAGAAGCTTACGGTGGGGGTAAAGGTTGGCTAATTGGCAACCACAGGGGGCGCGCTGCGCGGTGGATGGCCAGCCAGAGACGAGTGAACACACTGTGAGTGGCTGCAAGTACATACCGGTAGCAGTGCATATTGCACAACGGTGCATGGGGCGAGCAGAAACACCCGATGGTCCAGAAGCGACAAGGAAAGGAAAGAAAGGACAAACGATAAATTTCATGGGAAAAGCCGGAGATTTCCTTGACCCCCCCCCCTCCCGTGGCACTGGTGCTCTGGACAGCAGTCAAAGCAGCATGGTCAGTACGGTGCGCACTGAAACGCAGTGCAACAAAATGGACCACGTTGTGGGATTTCTTTGTAAATATGTGGGTGAAGGTGCTGCGGGGGTGGGAAGAACTGGAGGTCTGCACGTCACCAAAGACAGAGGGTTCACTGCTGATGGACCGTCGACAGTACTGCAGCAACCCTGAGTCGTGGTATCGGGCTCCCCATCCCCTGCAAGGGGGCGTCTGGCACAGCGCATGCACAGCGCGCATATGACCAGGATGGATTGGGGGTGTTTGCTATAATTGGCAATATTTCTTTCCCATACAGACAAAAAGATTTGGTGCTTGGTGTTGGTGTAGAATTTGTTTGGTCCTGCAACATGCTTATGTGCGTTTTCTTCAAACCTGAACATGGCCAACCTGGCTTTTAGGGTTTCAGACCCCTTTGCGGACCATCTGGGTCCCTTCTGGTCATCACAAGACCAAGAGGTTCGCAGCTGCAGCTCAGGACGTCGTCGTCCTTGACATTGTCAACATCCACCCGCATAAAAGAAATGTGGAGAATTGTGGCAGATCTCGAAGATAGGCGTACAGATTTGCGTCATTCGAGCATGCATAAATTGGTGGGCCGGTCCATATCCCCAACCGGAAAAGGGACCCGAATGTATCACCATTGTTCGTACTCGGAATCCAAATCCCAATTCTGTAAGAAACTATAGGAAAGGATGCATAACAACACACACAGATGCACTAGAAATGAGGGCAAAGCATGCAAGCAACTCGTATAAATGCATAACAAGGCTCATTGTTAATGGTACTAGGCACTACTATGCAGCTTTGGTATGGTCCTGTACAAACTGTGTGCACAGCGCGGGCACAGCGCGTAAGACGCCCCCCAAAACTGTGGTTCCCGTCCCGCAAATGAAAGAAATTCGATCGGGAGCAGTGAGAGCGGAACATGCTCGGGTAGTCAGTGTATACTTTTATTTTTGGGCTGACTCGAAGTGTTCGCAAGCACCCAAAATAGTTCTTGGAAATCGGGCGACTCAAGTATATGATACACTGGATCCCTGGCATACAGGGCACAGGGCGCTGACCCATAGCTCATATAACGTGGACTGAGAAGGCGCTCTCTAGTGCGGCAGGCAACCGCTACACCTTGTGGGTCGTCAGTGTATACAGGGACAGTGGGTGGAATGTCTATCCGGATGGTTCATCAGAGTTACACCCGCGGGTGGGCAGAGAGGGTGGATGTGGTGTGTATTTTGGGGACGACGGGGACACCACAGCGTATATCCTCCTGGATGAAGAGCGAACAAACATCGGGGGGAATTGTGGGCTGGAGGGTCATCGGCCCGGAGAGAGGTCTCTCAGGGGGAGTATCTGCGCCCCGCATGCCCCGCACACGCTACTTTTATGGCAGGTTTACCCAGGTCTGAACCCAAGGACCAACCTCAAGCCTGATCATTGAGCCCCCCCCCCTGCACACAGTGGGATCCTTCGGTGTACTGCTCTATTGCAGGGGGCAGTGGGGGGCGGGGGGGCTCCTCCAATGCACTGCCACTGCAGGGGGCAGTGGGGGCGTACTCCTCCTCCTCAACAACCGCAGAGGGCGGTGGTTCCATTGCACACCTCCATCGCCCAGCCGAATGGAGGTGGTTCTTATGGAGTCAACTACGCCCTCAGCGGCCCCCCTTCACTCAGCCGTGTCGTGTCGGCCATAACCTCTGGCCCACACACTATGCGAAGGAGACCGAGAACCCCAAACCCACTGAGAATCGCCAACGGGCAGGGCACTGGTCAAAACAACTTGTGAGGCCACAACAGAACACACGGTTGTCATTGAGGCCAGGCGCGTCTCTGAGGGACAGCGTGACGGGAGGGCACTGTGTTCTGCTACACTGAGAGAGGCCCACAGACCCCCATACACCGGGCGGTGTGCCCTTCCGGGCGTGCGCTGGAGGCCCGCGGTGCCGCTGGCACGTCATGGGCCCCCTGACGGTGATACGGAGGGGGAAGGGGGGGGGTCTCGCTGGCGCACGCGGGACTTGAGGAGGCGCACAACAGAGCCCAAGTCATGTCGGTGGTCAGGGGGCAGGGGGCGCTGCGGGGCTCCGGGGGGGGCAGGCCCGATGCGGCCCCTTTCGGCGCGTGCACTCTCGGCTGGCGGTCATTGCGGTGCTGTGCCTCGCCCCAGACGGTGACGGGGGGGGGCACGGGGGGTGGGGGTGGGGGTGGGGGTGGGGGGTCATGCGACCGCTTCGGACGTGTGGAATCCCAAGTCCCTCGCCGGTTCCCGAGGCCCGGGACGCCCCCAGGGCTCCACACCCCAAACCTCCGCCCGGTCCGCAGGAAAGAGGGGGAGATACCCCCCCCCCCCTCCAGGGCGCCCAGCCTACGCCCAGCCACTGTGCCCCTGACGCCAAGTGCCAGCCTCAATGGCATTTGTAACCGACAGTAACCGCCCCCAACCGCTTCGGCAACCTCCTCCAACCGCCTGCCTAACCGCAGGCTGGGGCCGCCTCTGAGGTCCTCTGCCTTCCTAGTGCATCCCTACCGGTCCGCTAGAACTTGATCACCCCGTTTCTGAGCAGATTGTTGTACACCAGCGCCCACATCGCCCCCCCGATGAACGCCGCCGCGTGGGGCGCCCCGAACATGAGCTGCATGAAGTAGATGGCGCCGAGCCCCGCCATCACGTTCTTGGCCTCGTGGACGCCCAGGAAGGGCAGCCCCACGGGGTACGACGGGTTGCGCACCGTGAAGAACGTCCACACCGCCGCGGTGCCCGCCAGGGGGCCCATGTAGGCCCCGGGCCCCACGGCCACGAGCAGCGACCCCATGACCGTGGCCCCGACGTACAGCCCCATGAAGGTCTTGAGGTCGGCGCCCATGGCCAGGGGGCGGGTGACGAAGTAGAGGAGGGCGGCCTCCACGAGGAGCCCCGTGAGGTCCATGCAGCAGAAGCCGGAGAGCACAAAGGCGACGGGGTTGGCGAAGCCGTGCACCAGGAACAGCCCCTTGAGGGGGGGCACGAGGGTCGTCAGGAAGAACGTGCCGAAGTTCGCGGCGATCACCACGTCGACCTGCGGGGCAGGGGATCACTTGAAGAGGGGGGGGGGGGGGGCAGCAGGGATGCATTAGAAGGGAAGGGGCCTCAGAGGCGGCCCCAGAAGCAGGTAGGCAGGCGGTTGGAGGGGGTTGCCAAAGCGGTTGGGGGCGGTTGCTGTCGGTTACAAATGCCATGGAGGTTGGCACTTGCCGTCATGGGGACAGTGGATGGGCGATGGGCGCCCTGGAGGAGGGGGGGAGGGGGTGGGACCCCCCCCCCCTTCCAAAGTATCCCTGGGGCTCCCCCCAACACTCCGGCCCTGACTCTAGCCCAAAGGCATTCCCGTCCCTCAACGCCGGCCCCGACCGCATGTCCAACCGCCAGAAACCGCCGCCCCCCCTACCGCTGTCGCATCCCCTGCAACCGCTTGACAACCGCTCTGGAACTGCGCCGTTCGCCCCTCTCCCCTTCAAGCAAAGCTCTGCCTGAGGGTTGGGGACGGGAAAGGGGGGCGGGAGGGCAGCCGAGGGTGTGGGTGCGAGCTCTTCGGAAGGGGGGGCCGGGGGGGGGGGGGCGTCCGCCACCCGTCTCACCGCATTGAGACACGGGCCCCTTTTTGTTGTTGGCCGAAGCTGCGCAGGGGGTCGAAGGATGCAAGAGGGTACGTTTGCCCGGCACGCCCGGCATCCAAATCGATGCCCCGGCCATCCATCCCAACGCTTTACCCCCAAACATCACTTCCTCCTCCAGCCCAGGCTACCTCACCCCTGCCGTCTCGGGGGCCGACGTGTGGGTGCAATGGCTACATCACCCCTGCCGTCTCGGGGGTCCCCAACACGGGAACAGAAGATGGGGAAAGGGGGGGGACGGCGGGGGAAACTTTGCCCGGCGCCGCGCTGACGTACTCTACAAGCCCCCTCCCTCCCTCCCACCCACCCCACCCGCGCCCTGCAATTGGGGGCCTGTGGTGAGGCATCGTGTGGCTCCGGCGGCTGGGGCACCTTCCCTTTGGGGGAGGGGGGCGGATCACGTGGAGGCGTGTCACTTGGCGACCCCGCCCCCACAAAACCCCCGCCCCTCCGGGAGCTCTATGACAGCCCCCCCCCCCCCACCGCGCCCCCCGCGACGAGTCAGGCCGGCAACTGCCGCCACCCGCCCTGGGCGCCCCCTGGGGTCAGAGGTGCAGCCTGTGAGGGGCAGACGCACCACTGCCTCACCAAGTGTCCCCCCCACCCCCCGCCCCGCTGCGCCCATGCTTGCACGACAGGTGGCAATGGACGACGACGAAGGGGAGCGGGAGCCCCGACGGTGCCCCGCACAGGTGACCTCCTCCCACTCCCACGGTGGCGTACCCGGAGAGGCCTTAGGGCCTGGTGGCACCCGGGCTGCACTGCACGAGGGGGGGCCCAGGCTCAACGGCCCCCGGGCTGTGCCCTAGTGGCTAGCCTCACCTCCAGCACGCGCACAGAGCACGGAGGCCTTAGGGCCCAAGGGGCAACGCGACACATACAAACGCCCCCTCAGGCGTTTCGACGCCTAGCCACAGCACCTCACCGAAGCAGGCCCTTTAGGGGGTGGTTGAGCCAGCCCCAGTCGGTTAGCCGCCCCGGGCTACGCACACACACCTGCACAGCACAGCGCATGCGCGCGAACGCGGCGACCACGCGCGACAGAGCGACCAAGGGAGACACCCCCCCCCCCCACGCGGAGCGGCGCTGACAAGAAGACACGGGTGCCAACCAGAAGCGCTAGAAGTGGGCTAGCCCCCAACCAGTGAGTGTGAGCTGGAGCCCAGCACCCAACCCACCAGCACACACATTCCCGAACACGGGCGCCGTGTGGAACGCGGCGCAAGCGGCGGTGGAGAACACGTCGCGGCACCACGAGGCGACGATCAAGGTCAAGGGGGTGCCAGTACCGCGCACCCCACGCTGGCATCCGTTGCAGTGACGTGGTGTGCGCTGACCAGCCCGACGAGGCCACTGAGACTGCAGCCGTACGACCTGAGCATCCTGGAAGAGCGCCTGTGGGATACTAGTGGCGCACCTACCAGACGTACATGGAGGAGCTGATGGAGTACCCGTCGCGGGAAGCGGCGCCCCGGAGATCGGACCAAGTGCAGGCGGCGGCGAGGCTCATGGAGGCTTGGGGCAGCGACCAGATCCGTGGCCTGACCTCTGAGGATCTCTTGCCGCTGCTGGGCGACGTCACTGCAGTGCAACCGGTCACACTGCGGGTGCCCCTTCTCCACTGGCTGGCCTCCTGGACCGCCTTGAGACACGGTCCGAAGCTGGCCTGGGAGACCCCCGCATGCACAACCTCTGCTGCAGGAGTCAAGCTCCCTGCCCGTGCCCACTAACCCAGCGGGAATGGCAGAACGAGCACCGGGACCGAGTAAAGGATGGGAGCCTAGCCATGCCCGAAGCCCTGACGCGTTTCTAGACCATGGAGAGAAGCCTGGCGCAGCCACACACGGAACGCGCCGGGGCGCCCCAGCCGGCGAGCACCGGCACGAAACCATGGGGCGCACCACGGACACACCACCGACAGGGCGGGGGGGGGGGAGCAGGGAGACAGGAGCGACGACACACAGCATGGGCGCAGGCGGGCAAGGCACCGCGCGCAAAGCGGTGGACCCGGACGTGCCTGACACAGGGGAAGGGGCGGAGCGGGAGCGCGCCAGAGCAGCACGCGCGAGCCCCAGTGCGCGTGGTACATGCGACATACAGCGTGTCACGCAGCCCCTGCCGCCCGTGGCCTGCAGCCTAGGGGGCCCTGGCCTAGCGCCGGGACATCGCGGCAGCAACCAACCAACCAACCAACCCCCGCGACGACCCCCCCCCCCCGTCGCATGCCCTCCGACAGCCCCCCCCGTGGTGACCCCGCGACCCCCCCCCCCGTCGCATGCCCTCCGACAGCCCCCCCCGTGGTGACCCCGCGACCCCCCCCCCCCCGTCGCATGCCCTCCGACAGCCCCCCCCCCCGTGGTGACCCCGCGACCCCCCCCCCGGGCCGTCGCGCCCCTCCGCGACGACCCCGTCCCCCCACCACGCGCCCTCCAACAGCCCCCCGTTGCGCCCCCCATGACAGCCCCCCGGCTGTGGGAAATAGAGGCGTGTGCACGACTCTGCGCTGGCGAGCAAAGAACGGTGTTACACGACAAAAGCAAAGGAAGAAGAGATCTTCAGTGACATGTCATAGGCGCCTTTCACTGCAGCGAAAGAGACAACGAAGAAACGAGTTTGGTCCACTACACCTACGGTCCTACGACTAAATTCTGGTTGGTACCTGGACCACTTGGCACCCGGCAAGACTTCAATACGTCACACAGCAGCAGTAGCCCCCCTCCCCCCGAGTGACTCCCCAGTCCACCCGTGGTTGAGATGACAGGACAGACTGCAGGTCCTGAAGGGCCAGGACATTAATGACCAATCAGCACAAAAGTCTGCCCCGGTGGGTGAGATGCCGGGACGCATAGCAGGATCCCTACCAGACTGCACATTGTCGCAACCACGACAGTAAATCAGAAACAGTGTCTAGCAAGGACTGTGGTAGACGTGAGGCAATAAACGCTACCCACCGAGTCGAAAGAGGGACGTCCCACTGTGTCTTGGCTAAGACGCGGTGCACGGCTGTTGTGGCAAATGCGCGCACGGCCAGCAGTGCGTATCATGATAGGATGGCCAGTTGCATCCATGCTGTAACGGACAGAAGGAAGGACCCCCATACAGACCGCATGGGTGTTTCCTACCGACTCTGCGATCCCACCGGTGTGTATACGCTACCGGCACAATGACTGCACTCCGCACTCGGTGGTTCGCTTGTGATTCCTTTCATTTTTACGCGAAAACCATGCGCCGGACGAAGCATTGCAAGAGTGACGAGCGGGGGATGGCGGGGGGAAGGGGCCGCGGGGCACGGGCGCTGCACACCGGGTTGAAGTCGGTGGAGCCGTTCTGGACCTTCATCTTCAGAGTGTTCATGTCGTGGACGAAGTTGTCGAGCTCCCGCTTGACGGTGTCCCAAATGGGGGGGCCGCTGCACTTGGGCGGCGTGGGCCTGAAGTCGAATGGCCGCGTGGGTTTGAACAGCAGCGGGCGGCATTGGGTGTGGAGCGGATGCTGTGCGCATGGCCGCGGCGCCCGCAGAGACGTGGGGGCGAGCCTCCAGGCGCCCCGACTGCCCCGCGACAAGTGCGTGAGATGAAGCATCGTGGGAGGACCTGGGGGAACGGGGCGAGGTCATGGGGGCGGATGCGCACTTGTCCGTGGCCGTGTCTCACACAACTCGGGGCGGTAGGCACACCGGACCCGTTCCGCTCCATCCCTAAGTACCCCCCCTCCCCCGCGCACCCCCTCCCCAATGGAGCGGTTGGCAGAGTAACTGTTCTGGGCCAATTTACCCCCCCCCCCTAAACTGTTCCGGAGCTGGTCCCCGAGGGCCCATCCTGAGGGACGTGGTAGAAGATCGGAGGGCGGGGGTCTAGGCTTCCCCCACCCCCCCCCACGGCATATGAAGAACTCTTCCATGACGGCCAATTACATCGTCAGAAATCAAAGAGGAATAGCACGTACACGTGGTTTACACTGCAACGTTCCTGCGAATGTCCTTGAGGTGTCTTCAGGTTTGCATCAGGCCTTTGTATTGAATAATGTGTATCAGTGCCGTGGGTTGCACTGCGACACTGTACCATCGGTCTTCAGGATCTGTGTTTTCCCTTACCTTCCCCTTGCCCCTGCCCTTGCCCTTACCCTTGCCCTCAGGGGCTGTAGCCTCATTTGCCTGGACGCTGTACAACACAATGACCCCCCAATGGTCGCACGTCAAAACAACACAGGGCCGGTGGGCGGGGGGGGTGGCATAGCTTTGTAAGGTGGCGTGCACCGCAAGCAAAAGCAAACAATGGTCTATGAACCTTCTTCGAATAAACAAGTTTCAAAAGCGCTTCCGGTGATGTGGTGCAATATCCAACGACGTGAGAACGAGTACTCCATGAACATTCTTTGGAAAAGAACTTGTTGAAGGCACACCCGGTGATGCCGTGTGATATGTTGAAGGGAAAGCAAACATCCATGAAAATGGTCGCAAAGAACGTTGGGATCCCGTGAATGTAGCGTGCCACGAAACCAGAAGATGACCAACAGACCATCTGGACCTCTTCCCCAAAAATCGTTCCAAAGCCCCCGGTGATGTACAAGGAAAAGGAAACCAAGAACCAATGCAACTTCTTGAAAAATAATTGTTCAAAGTGCACTTGGTGATGTGGTGCGACATCCATGCGGAGGGAAGACCATGTGTCATGAAACTTCTTGGGAAGACATTCTGTGGTCACCACAAGCACTGTACTCTGAACCGTTCTGAGCAGTAGACTCTGAACTGTTCCGGCATGGCCCCAGCTCCTGTTCTGCAACATTCCGGAACGGTCCAGAGGAATCGACCCCCCCCCCTGTGGAACCCTATAGAGCCCGAAGCACCAGTGTAGCTAGCGGAGGCAGGGTCAAGGGACGAGCACCAGCTCGCTGAACGCTCAGCGGAAGCGGCGTACATTGGCACGATGGACAGAAGGCGATAACAGTCGGGGGGCAGGTGCAGCCAGAGCCTAATGCAGACACTGCAACCGGACCATATTGAGGCCTGTGGAACGCTTGATGGAGACCGGTTTTGGCCCAATTTAAACACCCCCTTCCCCTCACCTCCTCAGGGTTCAAGACAGCAAAGCACAAGGATCTTCTGTGGTTGTGAACTCGCCTTATGATTTCCAAACACTTTCGAACATGGCTGCACCATCGCCCAGCGATGCCATGTGGCCCTTGCGTGGCTCCTACATTTCCACCAATGCATCTCTTGTGGGCAGGTTGGTGTGGCAGTTTGTTGGGTAGACACACCGATATTCCCCCAAAACTGAGTGGAATTCGTCGGCCGGTGACCCCTGTGGGTTGTATCCGACCGCATGTGCCGCTGTGCGGGGGGTGTTTGCCCAACACGCTACTTTGGTGCCAAGTATCCCGACTTTACCCCCACCTTTACCCCCCCTAGAGAAACCAGACCAGAATCAACCCCAAACCCTTCCCTATGCAGCGCATTACCCCCCCACCCCGGGGGGGGACCGTCGCCAAGTGACACCGCCTCCCACCAGGGGGGGGCGTCACCACTCCCGACCAACCACTTACCAGCACATACCATGCACAATTCATGGCCAGTCCGTTGTTTGCTGTAGGTCACCCAAGGATCTGTGATAGGCGCTGACATGCGCAGATGCTGATGGTGCCATGCAGACATGCAAATAAGGAAAATCCGCAATGTAATACATCGCTTCATCAGTTTTCTGCCTGCCCCTTCTTCTAAACAGGGATAGTGTAGAACTTCCTCTTGCGGTCCCTTTGGCCTTCGGGCCCAAATTCTCAAGGGCTTTTTGCAGGAACTAGCAAGTGACGCCCCCCCCCCCCCCTTGCGGGGCTCTTCCCCAAATGCTCAGGGATGGTCGCCACAGGCCTTCGGATGAGACCTCGTGTACATCGAACCTTTGCACGGGGCCCGCGCACAGTGCGTGCGACACCCTCCAGGCCATTGTGGGTGGAATTTGGCCGTCCCGGTAGGACTTTCGGTCATCTCGGTAGGAATTGGCGCAGAGCCCCCCCCCCCCCCCCCCGTCCAACGCGGTCTTTGGCAGCAAACGGAACACAACCCGCGGAATCCGCTCCACCGAGTCCGGTGGGTGCCCCATGACGGACGGCCGCAGGACGCCATTGAACCGACGGCCTCTGGAAGGCCCTCGGGCCATCGCCAAAGGGGCCGGTCAAGGGGCAGGAGTACACTTGCGGGGGGGGGGGGGCTGGACATGGGGGGGGGGGTACATAAGACCAAATCTCCAAATTCCAAGAGCTTAAACCATGGGAAATGTATCTTGCCTAATACACACTCTTTGGGGACAAGATTGTGTAGGTCAATGCACCCAGCACAATACTTTCCATGACATTCACCACAGAGTGTGGTGGTGTGCACAATGCACAAGCGCCAGCCTCAGCCCCTCCATCATCTTGTCTACTGCTGAGTCGCTGGCATCAGCGCTCTTCCAAACATGAGGGGGAAAATGTTCTGATGGTCCATCAGGGGGTTTGACAGATCCGGAATTG
This sequence comes from Eutreptiella sp. 'Long Island Sound 2002', assembly GCA_964036045.1. Lineage (NCBI taxonomy): Eukaryota > Euglenozoa > Euglenophyceae > Eutreptiales > Eutreptiaceae > Eutreptiella > Eutreptiella sp. 'Long Island Sound 2002'. Next base: position 163,584,139 of record OZ038380.1, read on the forward strand.
AAGCTGAAAGTGGATGGCTACATAACCCTTGCCTTCTTGGGGTCTCCAACACGGAGAAGAATAACATGGACCGGTTGACCTCAAAAGCACCGCAAGGTTGAACGAACGCGATCAAAGTGGTTTCGTAACCAGTGCCGTCTTGGGGAGTCCCTACACCAACGTGTGCACGGAGGCATAGAGGGTGCCTGAGTGCACCCCGCGCACAGTGCGCTGAGGTGGACGTGTCACTTACCGGTGTACTGCACAACCTTCTCGGGCGGGGATGCGGTGGCCTAAGCGGCTAGCATGCATCGGCGGTCCACTCCACTCATCTCATCCCTAGGGAATCGATGGTTGCACCTGCCCACACACCCTGCCAAGGAGGCCGTTCTGTGGCCGAGGGGTAAAGACACGGGGCGGCAGGCCGTGGGGATGCACGGCGTTCAGAAGCGGGAGACTCCACGTGCAATGGGGAAGGTGAGACGCTCCACGGGGCAATCACGGTAAAACTGCATATGGCCTGGGGACTCATAGCTAGCGACACACTGTGGGAGGGATGAGAGGCCCACAACAGTGGCAGGCACACACTCCCTTGTGGTGCCTCTCAGGTAAAAGACACTACTGCCCGGCGCCAAAAGGTCGGCATTCATTGCCATATGTACTGTGGAAGGCAAAGGAGGCAAAACATAGTCAGTCCGATATTTTCCCATGCCCCCGTCCAACGCGGTCTTTGGCAGCAAACGGAACACAACCCGCGGCATCCGCTCCACCGAGTCCAGCGGGTGCCCCACGACGGACGGCCTCAGGACGCCATTGACCCGACGGCCTCTGCAAGGGCCCCGGGCCATCGCCAAAGGGCCGGCCAAGGGGCAGGAGTGCACACATGACGGAACCGGGGCCCTCAATAGCGCCACTGTGTCGCCAGGCCTACCCCCCCCCCCACCTCCGCAGTGCAATGCCACCGCCACAACAAAACAACAACGGGCACACCCCCTCCTCCCGAGTGTTGTCTTCCGGGAACCACTTCTTCGAGGGCCCCCAAGGGCCAGGGCCAGGGCCAGAGGGGGGGGGGGGCACCACCGGACGCCCCATGAGCATGTGCACAGGGGGGGGGGGGGGCTTCCGTCACAGGGCCTCTACAAACGGGCAGTCTGAGGACCCGTCCGGCCTCAGAAATTGGGCCGCAAAGCGGCCGGAACAAAACATGAAATTGGCAAACCACTTCCCCCATTGCCCTCCCCCCTCCCTCACAAGATCAGCGCGTTTTGGCGATCGTTGTGAGGGACATGCCACCCCCTCCGGAGGCGGGGGGGGGGGGGGGCTGAATGGGCCTGAACGAGCCCCCCTGACCCCCCCCCCCCACCGCCGGCGCAACGCTTGAACATGTAGCACCGCTGTGCCCCGGCACCCCCTGGTCCATGCCCCATATTGGAGATGTTGGGGGAGGGGTCTGGGGCTTGGCAGGACCGGCGGGGGAGGGGGGGCGCCATGGGGGCAGGGGAGCAGGGGGATGGGCACTGCACCCTCACCCACACAACCGTGCCCCCCCCCCCCCCCCCCCGGAGTGCCAATCGGCACATTGGAGGCCCTTGAGGCTGGGCCCCTTGTCTACTTCCTCACCCGAGAGGTCACAGACCTATTGCCCACCAATGACGTTGCATTTGCGTGTACATCAGTTGGCCTAGGGCATGCCTTGTTGTAGCCAATAGTTGCTACCAGAGATGTATTACAAGGGCAGGGACCTCAGAGGCGGCCACAGCAGCGGTCAGCCAGGCAGGCAGTTGGTGGAGGTTGCCAAAGCGGTTGGGGGCGGTTACTGTCGGTTACAACTGCCACTTGCTGTTAGGGAGACACTGGCAGGGCATAGGCTGGGCAGCCCCGTTCCAATGCATCCGTGGCTGCTACTGTACATAGCAAAAGCTTCAGCCCCTCATTTGATCAGCCACCTTGCCCACAGCACAAGCACATCACCCACATTCAGAAATTGGCATTCGTATGCCGATAGCAACGACTGTCGGCAAAGGCAGCTCCGTCCACTCATGCTGACTGCCAACGAGGTGCTCTTTCGTGTCACAAATGCTGTACCTTATCAATGTCCACGTGCCTGTCCTCTGGGAACGATGCTTCAACTCCTAGGGGGCACCTTAAGTGTAGTGCGCATGCAGTGCATCTATTTGGGCGTCTGGCCGCAGTAGGAACCCATACTTTGTGGTACTAGGGGCATCGTTATTGTTTATTTTGGTGCTTCTGTTGCATCAGAAATGGCATTTTCGGGTTTTCACCCAGTTTCCCCCTTTTTCACCCAATTTCACTCACTGCATGTTCTACTGTCTAGGTTAATTTCTCCCCACTATGGCAGCCCTCAATGTGGGCACTCTGCATCAGCCTCTGTTGATTTGCATCCTGCATTGGATGCAATTGTCAAGGTAAAGATCAACATGCAGATGACAGGCATGCAAATGAAGATCGACCATTATACAAAGGGCAGCTGGATAATGTGAGGATGCATGGTGGGCAAATGTGCATCGTGTATAGTGTTTGTTGAATGGTGGTGTTGCCGAGGTTCAATGGGTAGAAAGATTTTCCTTTGTCCCTCATGACATTGGCGGTTGTTCTTCGTTGGGATCCCAAGGGGCTTCAAAGATTCAAGGAACATCGTTTCATGGCATCTGATGGGAAGGGGGGGGTAGTGCGCAATTGCCTTGAGCTAGGGTACCTAGGGTGGCCTAATTTTGAGGGTGTTTGGAAGGGGTCGGTATGGGGGTTCTTCACAGGGGAATCTAGTCTAAAAGTAGCGCGCGACACGTGCGCGCAGTGCAAGGATTCCCCCCTGGACCCCCCCAAGCCTTGTGGAAAGATCCAAACTGTTTTGAGGGAGTGATCTCAAGTGGCGGCTACACCAAGAAGGGGGTTGAGTATGCTTGGTGGCATTTGTAACATATGCGGGCACCTCGCGCATGGCGCACTGAGGCCCGGTTGGCGGTACCATGGAATGGTGCCCAACAGCGGTCATAGGGGCCCTCGCATCACAAATGGGTGGCCAATGGTTGTGTTTGGGTTGAATTAACAAGGTTGGGGTCTAAGTGCCTGGGCTGAGTGCCAGGGGACGGGGGGAGGGGGGGGTCTTCGGTGCTCTGCACGCCGGCGGCCTTGGCCCTCGTGCCCCGTGCCCCCTGGCACGCCCCCCCACCCCCCTCAAAGGGATGTGTTAGAGGGGGGGTGGTTTGGCTGGGACCCCCCCCCCCCTCCTCCGAGGGTCCCCCTGTGGTCCCCCGCCGAAGGGGGGCCAAAGAGTTTGAAGCGGAAATCCTCTTGGCAGCGAAGGCGCCGAAGCTTTGATTCCAATACATCACTGCCCGGCCCCCCAGGCCCTGTCCGGACCCCCAAAACACCGGCCGAACGCGCCGCACCGAGAGGGGCCCGGGGGAGGGGGGTCCGCAGGCCCACCCACCGCAAAGCGGGAGCAGTGCCGTGCCTTTGGGGGGGGCGCAGTCCATTCCACAGACCACCGCAGGCCCTCGATGCCTCAGCGCCGGTGCACGTCCGGATGCGACCTCCTCGGCCCAGCAGGTCCCCCCCTTCCCCCTCTTCCCTCATCCCCCGGGGTAAAGCTGCCCCCGCCCCCCGTCCGGGACAGGGCCTGTGCAACAGGGCCCTTGTGCCCCCGCCCTCACCACAGCACATGGGATGGGGTGGGGTCTCCGGCGGGGCTCAGCGTCAGACCCCCCCCCCCCCTCGGCCGCCGGGGCCCCAGGCAACACACTACCCCCCCCCCCCCCCAACGGCATGCCCCCTCCCACGCGGGGGGGGGGGGGGGTGGTAGGCCTTGAGACCGGACCACCGCGAATCCCCCAGGGCCCTGTCGCGATGCGCGGGTGAGGGCACAGACCGTGGGCCCGGGCGTCCGGATGAGGCCTTGACACCAACGCAACCCAACGCCCAACCCCCCCCTTCCCCCCGGGCAATGTACACCGTACCCCCCCCCCCCCCCCAGGGCGGCACAGGCCCCCCTTCTACCCCCCGTGTGACATTCCGTCTGGTTGCTGTTTCTTTACGGGGCCCTGGCTGCGGGAGACACCCCCCACCTGATGCCAGTTGAGCAGGGGTTGCCCTGGCACCCGGTAGCGACGGGCCTCGCTGGCCAGGCCATCCCCTTTATTGTCACTGCCTCCCATGCGCACGCTCTCCCATCCCCTCCATTCTGGTGCCCTGCTCCCGCTGTTCTGGTTGCCTCTCCTGCCTTGCTGTGCCCCTCCTCCTTGTCTGCTGTGCTCGCCCTTGTCCCTCCTGGTGTGCCTCCCACGTTCTGTGTGCCTGCCCCCCCCCCTCTCACACGCTCAGCTCCACCCACGCCCCCCCCTGCGCCGCACTCTCATGGACGGCATCAGTCACCCGCTGCACCTCCAGACCATCGCCGAACGTGGCCAGCAGCTCCTGCGGCAGCTCCTCCCCCGCCCCCGCCCCCGTCACCGCGCGCCGGATGGCGGCCCCCAGTCGCGGGGTCCCCACGGCGCTCCACGCGTCCCCCTCCGCCGGGGGCATGGCCTCCGTGGGCTCGCCGCCGTCAGGGGCCCCCTCCAGCCACGCCTTGAGCTCGCAGTTGAGGAAGTTGAAGACGAGGGTGCCCGCGCTCCCGGCGATCACCTGACGGTTTGGGCGGGGGTGGGGGGGCTGGGGGGGGGGGGGCGGGGGGCTGAAACAGGTTGTTTGGGGGGGGGGGGGTTGGGACGCACAAGTGTGTGTACCAAAAAGGGCCCGGGCGGATGTTCCCGAGGGTAAACGTCGTTGTTTCCCGCGATGGTCCCTTTGGTCTGGGGGGCCGCACGCAGGTCAACAAGGCGCCCCACACCTGCACGTCCTGGGGTGCGTATGCAGCGATGTGGAGGCAGTTCCATTCAGATGAACGTTGGGCCTGAACGTTGGGCCTGCAGTTGGGCGCCCCCCCCCCCCCCCCGTGTGCCTGTCCCTTGTCCCTACCCCTGCCCCCACATGCGGTACACCGCGCCGCGGTGGTGTGTCTGGCCGCGTGCAGGTCAACAAAGCGCCCCACACCTGCACGTCCTGGTGTGCATATGCAGCGATGTGGAGGTAGTTCCACTGAGAAGGCAGCTGCTGGGCTGGGGGGGGGGGGGGCTGGGGGCGCCTTTGCCCCCCCCAGCCCCCCCCCCCCCAAATTCAAGCGCAGGCGTCGGTGTTGGGGAGGGCGTCGTATTCATGAACATTAAAAGACAAACACCCCCCGGACCGTCCCGGAGCCGTCGGCAGCGTTTGGGTGCCCAATGGGACGGCCTTTGAAGTACACCCAACGCCCCTCCCACCGCCGTCGAGGGGGACCCGCCGCAGGTCTGCAGGTCTGCGTTCTGGACCCGCGAGAAAAAAGAGGGAACGCCCCGGCGACGGGGGGGGGGGGGGGGCACGTGCCCGGGGCTGTGGGCCGGGGGGGGGGGGGTCATGCATCGTGCGCTGCACTGCCCAGAGCACCGGGGCACCGCGCGGCCCGTCTGCTACGCTGGGCCATTCACGCAAATGAGGGGGGGGGGGGGGCATGACGTGAGGGGGTGTGAGATGACCGGCATGACCCCCTGACGTGAGGCCAGGCTGACCCAGTTCAACGTTCTGCGATGGGGGGCCCCGGGGGATTGGTGCGCCGTGACGGAGGCCCCCGGGGGAGGGACGTCCGCAGGGGGACGGCAGAGGGGGAGGGGGCGTGGAGGGGGGGGTATGGGCCCCTTTTCTGTTTTGGGGGGGGGGGGGCGGGATGTGAGGGGGTGGGGGCCCGGGCAGTGCGGCCCCCAGGGGACCGGGCCTGAGGGCACTGCGGTGATGGGCCGCCCCCCCCCCCCCAAAGGGACTGGGCCCCGGGCTCTGGGGGGGGGGGTAGAGTGCCCCCCAGCCCCCCCCCCCAGTCATGGAGCACCCACTCGCACTGTGGCAGGGCCCGCACTGCCTCCAGGGCACCGTTGTGACGGCACTTGTCTGGAGGGGGTACCAGCGGCGGACCCTGCGATCGTGATCACACCGCCGCGGTACCCGCGCCCCCCCACTCTTGCGAGAACACCACCAAAGCCCCCCAAAATCTGACGGAAACAACACCGACCGTTGCTCTGACACGGGGGCGTATCTCTCAAGGGCCAAGTGGGACAGTCCGAAAGTCGCGGAAACAACAACTGCCGGTGCTTCGGGGGGGGGGGGGGGGGCAAAGTGGCGTAAGCAAAAGGCTCGGGGAGAGCGGGGGGGAGGGGGGGGGCGGACTCAATCTTTTTCGGGGGTTGGAGGCATTTCCAATTCTCAAATTCCCTGCGTACTGCCCACAGTTTTGAATATACACAAGCCCCAGGGGGTTTTACCCTCCACCACAAATGGGGGGGGGAATGGGGAGTGGGGTGGGGGGGCCTTGCTGGCCACACAGGCCACACACCATGTCCTGGGGGGGCGCTGACCGGGGGGGCAAACCTGCGACACGCGCCACCACGAGGGTTGGGGCTGCATTCTATGCATCAGGGGGTTGGTGACCCCCTCTGTGGCGTAGATGTTGTTGTGTGGTGTGGGTGCTGATGGGGGACCATTGGAGTGCGGACGTGAGTGGCCCCTCATGCAACGGTCATGCCCACGCCCCTTCATCATGGGGCCGTCCTGGGGGGACTGTAGGGGGGGGGGGTCCCATGGAGCGGCTGCTTTCTGATGTTTGGGGAGATGTGACCCGGGGGGAGAGGCCCGCCGCACACCACTTTGGCGGGGGTTCCCCAAATGCTCTCGGATGGTCGCCACAGGCCTTTGCATGAGACCTCGTGTACATCGAACCTTTGCACGGGGCCCGCGCACAGTGCGTGCCACACCCTCCAGGCCATTGTGGGTGGAATGGGGCCGTCCCGGTAGGACTTTTCGGTCATCTCGGTAGGAATTTGGCGTCACCGTGCACAGCCATGCGGCACAACCACCCACGCTCCACACGGCGTAAAACCCCAGCGCCCGAAAAGGGGGGCCCGGGCATGCGACACCCTCATGGCGGGCCTCCCCCGTAGATCCCCCTCCCCCCAGCCCCTGGCCAACGCCCACGTCAGCAGCCCCTCTTCGTACAATGCCATGTTGGTGTGGGTTGGGGGGGGGTCCTCGAATGGGGGGGGGGGGGGCACCGGGCCCGATATATCAGCCCCCCCCCCTCCACTTGAGCTGCAGGTGCAGCCCCCACCCCCCCCCCGGGGGGGGGGGCATACCATGCGGTTCTCGTACATCTTCCCGACGCCCGGGGTCCGCCCACTGATCGTGATCTGCACCGGCGTCCCGGTGTCCCGCATCCGCAGCTGCGCCGCCACGTACCCGTCCGCCGTCACCGGCCGCGCCACCCCCTCCGCGTCCGGGAGCGTCGCCACCAGCGGCGCCTCCGTCGCGCTGACCCGCGCGACCTCGTCCGAGAGCACAAAGCGGCAGACGTCGACCATGTGGGTCCCGACGGCGCTGAACACGCCGCCCCCGCACTCGCGCATGGCCCAGTGCGAGTGCGTGGCCCCGTCCGCGAGGAACCCGAAGTTCGCGAGGACGGACACGCCGATGAACTGGACGGCGCCGATCCGGCCGCAGCCCACCAGCTCCCGCATCCGCCGGACGGCCGGTACGCACCGCAGCTCGAAGTCCAGGAGGTACAGGCGGTTGTTGCCGGCCATCGCCCGGGCCTTGTCCTGCATCTCCTGGGCCTGAGGGGGGGGTGGGGCAGGCGCAGTGCAGATGAGCCGTACCGCAGGCAGCGATGCATCAGAAGGGAAGGGGCCTCCGAGGCGGCCCCAGCAGCGGTTAGGCAGGCGGTTTAAAAACAATGTACTGAGATTCGTGGCCATGACCATATGCCTGTGTCCCGGGGGTATATGCGAGCTCAGTATCCGTTGCTCATGGCCTCCTCCAGGGCGCCCAGCCTATGCCCAGCCACTGTCCCCCTGACGCCAAGTGCCAGCCTCAATCGCGTGTGTAACCGACAGTAACCGCCCCCAATCGCTTAGGCAACCTCCTCCTTACCTTGCTGCACTGCAGCACACACCAGACCAGTCCCGAATGTTGTCTTGAGGTCACCGCAAAAGGCGGCCATCGAATGTTTCATGGGCAGCCTGGGTCAGCTCTACCCCCTCCCACAGGTGCCGGTTAGCCAAAACCTTGCATCTGGGAGCTCACCCCCACCGTAATTCACACAAAACAAAAGCAACAGCTCCGTGGTTGGCCGGCCAGGGCGCACGATTTGTTTGGGGGGTGTTGTTACTTTGCCTTGGAGGGGGGGGGGCGGGGGGGGCTGCCTCCCCCCCCCTTTCCAATGCATCCGTGACCAAAGGGGGGGGGGGGGGTTGGGAACATGCCAAACTTGGAACGGCGAGATTTGATGCGGAGGAGATCGGACACCACCTCCTCAACACCGCCGGATAGACTCGGTAGGACATTCCCGGACTGTGGCACACAGACACGGACGTGGACCGGGAATGGCGGTTGTGATTCCCGACGGGCCTTCGGTTGGGTGCCGCTCTTTGCCGGGGCCCTATCGCAGCGGCGCCGACTCCCCCGCCAAAGGGGCCCTTCAGATCAAAGGGCGCGGGCACAAGGGGAATGCCACGAGCGCTACGAATGAGTCCCATGGCCTTGGACCGGGACGTTCGGCACACTTTTGTTGTGCCGAACGCTGCCATTCCACACTTCACTTGCTCCGCATTCAGACGGCCCCCGGTCGTCTGACGATGGCCCTCACCCCCTCCACCACCCGCCATGGGCCCGTCCTCAGGCGTCCCCCCGGTGACCCCCCAGGCCCCGGCAGCCCCCCCCCCCCCCCCCTCCCCCCAGACGAGGGCATGGGGCCTACCAAAGCGACGCCATCCCCCACATGTCTGACACGGCGGTGCAGCCCCAAAAGCACAGAGCCCAGACCCCCTCAGGCCAGGTCTCCCTCAGCCCCGCCATCCGACTGCCGGGGGCTGGGGGGCGGCGGGGCAGCCAAGGGGAGGGGGGGGGGGGGTAGTGACAGATGCCTAAACAGCGGGCGAGGGTGTGGGGGTGGGGGAGGGGCATGCAGCCCCGCCATCCGACTGCCGGGGGCTGGGGGGCGGCGGGGCAGCCAAGGGAGGGGGGGGGGTTAGTGACAGCTGCCTAAACAGCGGGCGAGGGTGTGGGGGAGGGGTGGGGGGGTGGAGGAGGGGTGTGGGGTGTGCAGCCCCGCCATCCGACTGCCGGGCTGGGGGGCGGCGGGGCAGCCAAGGGAGGGGGGGGGGGGTAGTGACAGATGCCTAACAGCGGGCGAGGGTGTGGGGGTGGGGGAGGGGCGTGCAGCCCCGCCATCCGACTGCCGGGGGCTGGGGGGCGGCGGGGCAGCCAAGGGGCGGGGGGGGGGGGGGTTGGCATGACGCCTTTGTGTGCTCTGGTCTGCAGCCGCCGGCGCCCATTGGCCGTTCGCCACCTACTGCCCATCCCTTGGACCCTCTTCCTCCATCGGTGGCGGTGCCCATGGGCCTCTCACAGCCCTCTGTCCTTCCTCTCGGCCTATCCTTCCCTCTCTACTTCCCTTTCCTTTCCCTCCGCGGGTTGTGCCAACGGACCCCCCGGACTTTCCGTGTTTCACTGCCCCGTGTCGAGTCCACACAGAGTGCTCGCCGTTGGCCACGTGTGTCCAGGCGGTCATCCCAGACCGGCGCTGAGGGACCCCTCCCCAACGGCGGCAGTTGGGCCCTGGGATGTCCACTTGCAGGGTCTTTGCCCCGGAGGGGGGCACATAACAACCTTCCGTCTGTCCTTTCCCGCGCTCAGTCCTTGTGGCAAGCGCATCATGTACCCCCCTTTTATGTCCATGGTGCGTGTATTGTGTCTCATTTCCCACGCGTGGCAGGCATGGGCATGGTGGGTGGCGGATGGCATCAGGTGATGTGCCCCCCCCATCCCCCTCCCCAGCCAAACCCAAACCTCTGGGGAAAAATGAAATTTTGAATAGACCCAGTGGAGTGCCCATGGGATGCCCATATTAGGTACACAATTTGTTTTGTCCCCATACCCAGGGCGTCTTTTGAGCGGGCGGGGGTGGGGGGGGGGTGTCTGAGACCCAAACGTGTGTGTGTACCAAAAATGGCGCGACCAAGTTCCCCGATTGTAAACTTCGTTTTTTCGCGATGGTCAGTTTGGTCTGGGGGGGGGGGGGCTGGGGAGTCCCTCCCGTTGGTTTTTAATCTTTCTCAAGACGCCCTGCCTCATACCCCCCCCCCTCTCCGTCCCGTAGGCCAAACACCAAGCACCGCCCTCTGGCGCCCCCCCCCCCCCACTGCTACACCTGCTGCGCGTTCAGGGCCATCGGCTTCTCCGACAGCACGTGCTTCCCGGCCTCGCACGCCTTGAGCACCGCGCTGTGCCTCTCGTGCGTCGGGCCCACGACAGACACCAGGTCCACGGCCTCCGAGTTCACGAGGTCGTCGATGGACGAGAAGGCGTGGGGGATGGCGTGCTCCTCCGCGATGGCCTGGGCGCGGTCCGGGGACCGGGAGTAGATGGCGCTGATCTCGAGGCCCGCGGCCCGGAACTGCGGGACCTGGACCTTCAGCCCCCACCCGGTCCCGATGATGCCAACGCGCAGGGCCATGACCGATGGGCTGAGGGATGGCGGCAGAGGGGCGTGCGCTGTGGCCCGGGGGAGTATTGGAAGGGGGGGGCCATGCAGCAACGGATACTCAGCTACCGAACGCCCCCTGTGTCACAGGCGACCGGTCACAGCCCATCAATGTCCTGCTGCACTGCAGCACTTCCAAACCAGTGCTGAATGGTGCCTTGGGTTCGCCCGCAGGCTATCGAATGTCTCTTAGGCTGGTTTGGGTCCGCTCAGGGGGGCTTGGGGGGGTTTGGGTCCCAAAAGTGTACCACAAATGGCCCGACACGGTTGTCCCAATTGTAAGTTTCGTTTTTTCCCGCGATGGTCCCTTTGGTCTGGGCGGCAATCAGGTCAACAAGGCGCTTCACACATGCACGTCCTGGTATGCGTATGCAGGTATGTTCAGCAGTTCAATCAGCTGTCGCCTGTGTTCATGGAACCACCCCATCGCTTCCGTGTTGGCCTGTACCTTGTCAACACCGGATGTGCTTACATGTTACAAAGCGGGAAGGCGCTCGCAGGTCAGTAGGGCCAGTCGGGGCATCGTGCATAGGAGCTGATAGCAGGGGGAATGTTTGCCTGGCGCGCTACCTTTGTAGGCAGTATCCTATTCCTGGCCCTAAGTTTATCCTCACCCGGGGAAGTCCCCCAAAAAGACCGCACTGGACCGCAAACCTTCCCTGCAAAGCACGTCGCATAAGCCGAAATATGAGAATTCAACAACACAAAATGTCACTCCCAGAACTTCCAACCACCACCCTTGCCATCATCATAAACTGGGCGCAAAGGATGGGCCACATTCTTAGACATGGCGAGAAGGTACTCCAGATTGTTTGGTGATGGGGGGGGCAAAAACAGGCACGGGTGGGGAATGGTCAAAAAAAGATGCCCGGCGCACCAATACTCCCCCTACCAAGTGCACTTGACTGGTGATCCTTACGCGTGGGGTCTGCCCAGATCCGGCTACGTCCCAAACGGGGTGCACCCAATCCGGCTTGTCTTTTTCTCCCATTTGCCCGTGGCATCCCCAGTCTTCTTTCGTGTGCCATGCAGGTGTGCATCGTCATCCGGTGCATCGCGTGGAGCACTTCCACTTTCTGAGGGGACCCTCACACTTGCCGAGGGTTGTGCCTCCGTTTGATGTCCGCCGTCATCTTTCTTCTCCTCCTCCGGATTCACTTCAGTCTCCGATGGAGGTGTCGCCTCCTGGTCTGCCGACCAAGACGAGGTAGTGTAGCCTGCTCACCCTATGGCACTCAAGACCACCTCTTGGAATCAAGATTCAGAGCGGTCCAGTTCTATGATGATCCCACAAATGACTGTGCCAAACGTAGCCCTGAAAATCTCACCGCTGCCCACAGCCCCCTGGTTGAACCCCTCCTTGACAACCTTGACAAGGAACTCTGGCACCACAGTACTCAACTTGTACCACAGTACAGTACTCAACTTGGTGGCCTTTCCGATCGAATACCCAACAGAACCAAAAATAGGCCCCCGCACCCGCCTCGGTCTTGCCGTCACCAACTCTGTGTCCCACTTCACACCCAAACCATCGACCACACAATGAGATGCTCAAAGCAGAAAGCACGCCCCAACACTCCACCCCCATCAAGCCTTAACACACTCCCACAGATACCCCTACTATTCTTCAATACCTCACCTCCACCTCAGCCAACTTTTTTTCTGGTTCAGACCAAGATGAGCTGGCGTAGCCCGCTCACGTCACGGACCTCTCGGAATCAAGGTTCACAGCTGTCCAGTGCTACGATGATCCCACAATTGCCGGGATGGGCTGAAAAGGACTGACCTCTTCACCTCCACCTCAGCTAACTTCCCATCATTGTCACCCCCCGATGTCCCCAACGCCAATCCCACCAATCTTCAAAACCCACCTCTAATCTCCACTATCCAAGCAGGTCATGAAACAGTACCAAGGCATCATAACATAGAAACCACGCCTGATATTTGGACATGTTTCGCCACGAGGCACGCTCGCGAACATTCCACTTCCAAGTAACCCCCCCCCCCTTGTATAAGCTATGCCAATGTACAGAATCATTACGGTCCCTACGCCTACAGCAGCTTGGACAGGGCGTAGCTTGCGCGCAACACATACAACTGCCGACACACACGTGCGCAGGCCACATGTGCTGAAATTGGCAATTCAGGACCTATGGAATGCATCAGACCAAAAAAAAAAATCTTGGTGCACCAGCAAGGGGCCACATGTGCTGAAATTGTCAAATGTGACAACAAACCCATGTCTTGTGTGGCCACACTACATTTCGTGCCTAATTAAATTACCCCCCCCCCCCTTGTATAAGCTACGCCAATGTACGGAATTATTACGGTCCCTACGCCCACTGTAGCTTGGACAAGGGCGTAGCTTGCGCGAAACACATACAGCTACCGACAAAATGTGTGCGCGCGCATGGTATGGGTGCACCTTGACCTCTGCCCACATTTCCAAGTGTATGCAAACACAAGACAGCCTTGGGAACATAAAAATTCAGGTTTACACCCATGTTGGCACAAGCAATGAAGAATGCGAAGCCTACAAATGTTCGGCTTGGAAACCCTTCTTGCGACCATACACCATGCGGAACAATTGCACATGCTCACCACTTGAAGATGCCTTTGGCTGAGGCTTAGGGGCTGGTTTGGGCTCAGACAACTTCAAATTCTTGTGAATGAATTTGCCTTGCATGTGGCATGTTGCATGTGTCCATGGCTCCATGTAATTGGCAAATGTGACGACAAACCCATGTCTTATGTGGCCGCACTACATTCTACATTTCGTACGTAATTAAAATTACGTACACAATTATTACGGTCCCTACGCCTACTGTAGCTTGGACAAGGGCGTAGCTTATACAAGGGGGGGGGGGTACATACAAAAGTATTACGGTCCCTACGCCTACTGCAGCTTGGACAAGGGCGTAGCATATACAAGGGGGGGGGGGGTAAGCACATTTTGTGGGTATCAGCCATTGGGCAGCACCTTGGAGGTGTAAAGGTGCTGATTTGTCCATTATGAGGTCATGCCAAAGGATCTTATAGTCTTTTGCTCCAGGTGTCTCTCCCGGTCTCTCCAATGCACCAGACCACTTGGAGACAAATGCTCCCGATACAGTGGGGGAATGTTTGCCCGGCGCGCGCCGGCGCATGCCCGGCGCGCTGGCTTTGTATTAAGCATCCCATCTCTAGCCCCAAGTTTGTCCTCACCTTGGGAAGTCCCCCAAGTAGACCGCACTAGACCGCATACCTTCTCTGCAAGGCACCTTGTATAAGCCGAAATAGGAGAATTCAACAACACAAAATGTCACTCCCACCACTTCCAACCACCACCCTTGCCATCATCATAAACTGGGTGCAAAGGATGGGCCAAATTCTTAGACACGGCGAAGGTACTTCAAATTCTTTGGTGAGGGGGGGGCAAAAACAGGCACGGGTGGGGAATGGTAAAAAAAAAAAAGATGCCCAGCGCGCGCCCGTCGCACTAACGCTCCCCCAGTGATGCTGCTGTGCACACACCATCCCACAACAAAAAAAAATTCTATTGCCTTCGGCAGTGCACCTCGAAGAGAGGTTGACAGTCAGCCACTCAGTCCCTGAGCCAGGCCAGCAGTCAGTGAGACAGAAACACACAAATAAATACCAACAGTCCTCAACCGGAATGCAAAACATATGTTTTTGACAAAACATTGGTTTTTTGTCGGTTGCAGATGCGGGCCCAAGCAGTTGGGAGACACGTCACTGCAGATCAAGCAGTGGCCAAATGGTAGTGCAGCGGACCGCGATGTCTTAGGTCGTTGGTTCGAAGCCTGGCGCGGTCAATTCTACGCCGCCGGCGCCGCCGCCGACATCAAAAGTCAGCCGACCAGGATTCGAACCGCCGACCCAAAACTTTAAGCCGGCTGCGTTACCATTCGACCAGCAGCTATATGTTAGCAATGGGCGTCCCCACTGCTTGGAGCCTTCTCAGCGAAAACTTTTGACCCCCCCCCCCCCCAACACCCCCCCCACCCACCCCTCAAAAAAGTGATATCCAGTTTTAGGGGGTAGAGGCCTCGGAATCAAAAAATCCATTGGGGGATGGTCTTATTGGGCAAAATAATGATTTTACAAGGGGTTGGACATCCAATATCATGCCTTGGGGTATGCTACGCGAATGACCCCAAAAAAGGGGGGTATACGACGCCCGCGCCTGCGCTTGATCTAACAACCTCTCTTCGAAGTGATTTCCACCACTAATTTTGGTGATGCCACTCTCAACTGAAACCGCCATCAATTCAAACTTTCTTCGGACCGACCCTGCCCTTTTCCTAAGAGCTGCTTCCTCCAGCCCCTGACTACTGGAAGCGCCATGATCTCCTCCAAACACTTTCCATTGCTCGATGCTTGTCCACTCCCCGTCGACCCTCCCCTTGTGTCTACGCCCCCCCTCCCGCCCCCAATGGGACGCAGAGCCTGTGGTATGCCTGAACCCGAGCCCCGGGTGACAACTGCAGAAACACGGGACAAACACAAACATCATCAGCGGCATTGCCATGGGCACCTTTCGACAGATGAACGTATCCGCATCGGGCGCAGTGCCATGTGCCCTCCACTCACTGTCACGGACCTATGACTACTCTCAGCAGCGGACCCAAACACAGAGGTACCTTACCCCCCCTCCATTGAAATCTCCCACCCGCTGGCGTGACCCCCCACGGGGGGGGTCACCAAGTGACGGTTGCCCCCCCCCCCCCCCCCCCGCCTGGGGTTTGCACTACACAATGGCACACACTGCACTACACAAGCACTAAGACTGCAGCAGGTCCGGTATGACCTAAAGAAAACATTTCTTCCGCGCCTGTATTGCCTATGCTTTTGGAGCCAAGTGACGGTCCTCTCCCCCTGCGGGAGGGGAGGGGGTTTAAAGGGGGGGGATAAGGTACCAATCAACAAGTGGAGCATCCGTGTCATCTGCACAGCGCAGGTAACACATAGATACACTACCCAATGCGCCAGCAACACGGAGCTCGGCGCTGTGGAATAGGCATGTACAGCCACGGCCGGGAGCAGGAGCGCCACAAGCGCTTGGCAGGGACGTCCTACAGCCGAGAGCCACACGGCAGCCGGCGCACACTTGGGGCAGAGAGAGGCCCAAGATGGCGGCACAGAGGGCAGCCGGCGGAGGCTGCTTTCGTCGAAATGACTGACGTGAATGACAGGCCCGCAATGTATAGACCGGCCTGTCAATGGGACCGTTGGGGGGAGTGGGACACGGGAGCTGTCCAGCACTTACATTGAGGGGGGGAGGGGTGTGAAATGATGTTGACAGGCTCCCTCTGGGGCCTCCCTTGTTGCGCTTCTCTCATCCAACGGCACCGGCAAGAGAGCACCGGATCAACACGCACTCGCAGCACACACTTGCACACAACAACGAAGCGTCCTCACATGCACACGTGCACGAACACCCGCGCCCACGCACAGGCACAGCCTGCACCCCACGGACGAGCAAAATGCTTCGCCGAAATGCAAGAGCGGCGGTTCGATGCAGTGTCCAGCAGAGCGGCACACACCATGCGCCCGCACCAATCGAACACATATACCCGCGCGCGCGACTTCTGCAGACACACACACGCGCGCGCACACACACACACACACAATTGCGAAGCACAGCACAACAATAGTGGCTGAGTGTGAATCCTCGCCAGTTGGCGTCAAACAAAAGACATGTCTAACGCCAATGGGCGCCTTTCTGTAGGAAGACAGCGCCAGCAGATGCCCGTAGTCCTTCAGGCCTGATGACAGAATGAGGCACTGCACTGCCACATGGGCAGACCAGCCTCATCCGGGTTCAGACAGGGAACAAGCACAATGGTCAGGCGGCTCCTGCGGACCTGACCCTGTATGCACCACGCCATGGTCACGTGTGACAGCGTCGTTTCACACCGTCCGCGGTGATGGAGTTTGGCCTCTACCGTCTGCTTCCTACCCCAGCACACACACACACACACACACACACACACACACACACACACACACACACACACACACACACACACACACACACACACACACACACACACACACACACACACACACACACACACAGGGCAAGCACCCCAAACCCTAACCCTAACCCTAACACTAACCCTAACCCGAACCGGCAGCAGAGAGACGCCTGACATGCACTACAGACGTTGAGGTGTGCAGCCTGCGGCGTGCGACCCCTGTCATCTGTGCTGCGGTGTGCCCGACTGGCGGTTGTTGAATATCCCCACGCAATGCGAGGAGACAAGTGGCCCGGGTGACAGCCGGGAATGGGGCGGACACAACAGCGGCTGTACATGCGACAAACTGAAGGGGTGAGGAGGCAAGAGAGCGAGAGAGACAGAGAGAGAGAGAGAGAGAGAGAGAGAGAGAGAGAGACCGAGAGAGGGAGGGAGTCAGGGATGGAGCGAGGGAGGGAGGGAGAGCAGACACATGCGGTCCTAAACAATTTCCTTGCGACAAATGCAGCTCTGTTTTTGGTGCAATTTCCAAGTACTTTGTCTAACACTCGACCAATGTGTTTCGGCGTGTCGAGGTGGGGCGAGAGGTGAGGGCCCAGGAGAGGCAAACACACGAGCTGCCCCGGCACTGTGAGGCTCCGTGGAGGGCCAGAGGGTGTTCATGCCTTCATCCAAACGAATTCAAGTCCGAAGGTTTTTAAAGGGGGAGCCCGACGTTTGGGGGGGGGACTGAAGGCGCTCTTCCCGAGTGATATGTTGCAGTACCGCCTTTTTCTTGGGGGAAAACTGTGCTGCAGGGGACACCAAACGAGGGGTTGGGCTGCGGCCCACAACCGTTTGAGAGAGGCCTAGGCAAATCATCTCATTTGGCTGCTTCTGCAGAGGTCCGAGCTTACGGAACTAGACCAGGTCAGGACTTGGCAGTGCTCCAGCACAGCCTGCCACGGGGCACTCATTGCACAAGTGGATCAGTTTGTAAAGCGGTCATTGAGCGCGCGCGCACACACACACAGAGAGACAGAGAGAGACAGAGAGAACCGGAACAAACAAGAACAAAGCAAGAAGAGCGGTGAAAGAAACCCTCCCCCCGGAGCTGCATGGCAGCCCAACACGTCTTTCATGTGCACCGGGAGCAGGAGCATGTGGATGAAGCAGTTCGCCATGAGTGTGTGATCGGCCCAACGAAGGGCAAACAGGCCGTCACTACGGATGGCTTACCTACCGGCCCACCCGCCCGCATCAGCCCCCGGTTCAGAGCCGTTTGTCTACAGGAGTTCCCTCCACCACCGTGATCAGCGCTTGGTGCCTGGAGGCAGGCATGTGATGGCAGTCATAACATGTGTTGACCCTTCATACGGTAGTGCAGTCGATCAGACACACAGCACTGGAAATAATCTGTACATCATCAGTGGAGTGGGATAAGGCCTGGGATATGCTCCCTAAGGGCAGGTCTGGAAGTGCTTATGTGTGTATATGGTGGGGTTTGGGATCGGGTATACTGCGGTGTATATATAGCGAATGGTGTAGCCTTGACTGGTCAGAACTGGTCAGAACAATGGCACGCACTGAGGGCCTGACTCATCTCACCAGTTTGGGCGCGGCGGGCGGCTGATGGTTGCAACAGCGACACTCCCGACTACTCAGGGGCCCTCAGGTTTGCATTGGGGCCCATGTGTACGCTAGGACCACCGGGGCTTCCTCAGCGCTACTCAGGCTTGGCGTAGCACTGTTTCAGAGAGAAGTACAATTTCTCAGCGTTTCTAAAAGTAACTCAGGTCATTGGAATCGATGGACCCAGACACAAAATTGGATGGTCCAACGTGGCAAAATTCAGGGCCAAAAGCGTGTGTTAGGCCCTCGGGGCACGTATTACATGTGCCTTCGGGGCGATTGAGGGTTCCTCCCAAACCGCATGGCGTTGTAGGAGGGGCCTTGGAGGAGCCCTCAATACCAGCCCCCAACCGTTGTGGAGCAGAGGGAAGGGGGTCAGAGAGGGGGTCGTTGTAGGGGTCCTGACCAATCCCTCGACCCCCCAAACCCCAGGCCCTATCCGCATGACAGTGGGCCATCTCAGCGTGTCCCCACATGCAACACACAGCCCCGTGGGTAGGGGTGTGCCTCCGTCTGGGGCATTGATGGGTACCTCCGCAGGTTTGCTTCGTCGAGGGCCTCAGGGGCATACAAGAACCAGAAGGAGCGGGGGGGGGTGGGGGGCACCAGGTACCCCCCCCCCGTGTGTACAGCCCACGGGGGTATACGCGTCATAGGCCTGACGGGGGGTGAAGCAAGCGACAGGCCATGTCACAACAAGTGCCCCCGGGGGGACTTCCTCCGCCGGTCCAGACGTTCCCTGTCCAGAGGAACGAGGGCACAGCACACCTGCACACACGCTTCAGTAGCCCATGGCGGGTCAGGACTTGAGAACGCTCCAGCACAGCCTGCCACAGGGCCCTCATGCCACACAACTCCATCAGTTTGAAATGGGGGCATTCATGGAGCACACACACTGCCGTTGCGAGGACCCGCCCTGAGGCCAAGAGCGCAGGCAAGGACATGCCCTGGATATCTAGACCTCCCATTGCGGACAGCAAGTGAACATGAAGGACATATAAACAGTCATGTAGGCGAGGCGCCTTTGTATGGCAGAGAGAAAACCGGGTGGAGGCCAGGGGCAGAAGAACGTCTCTCATGTCAGCCCGTGCAGCCTCACGGGACCTCAGGCCTGCATCAGCGTGTAATTATCTATTCCAGCACCTGAAGCCCCCCCCCCCCCCGTACCGTCGCCCTGCACTACGTCAGAGGAGGGGAAGCCAGCCTGTGGCGCACCTGCTCCTCAAGAATACCACTGCCTCGGGTACTACACAGGGGCTCAAGAGAGACATGAATAACCATGGCACAGGACGTAACCGCCCTGCCACACACACGCCCGCGGATGACTCAAAGCGACCAAATAACCCGCCCAGACAGAGGCAAGCACGGGCCCTGGTCACAATATGAATCTTGTGAGGCCGCAATCCAAAGCCCAGTCAGACTGACATCATGAAGCCATGGACGCGACCAGGCGCCTTTCTGCAGGAAGGAGGCGCACTGAAGGTCCCGAACTCACCACAGGCCCGATGGAAGGAGAGAGCAGCACTGTCATCTTGACAGCACAGCCTCGACTGTTCATGGCACAGAGGTCAGGTCAGAGGCAAATCAGCAGTCAACACACACACCCACGCACGCACGCACGCACGCACGCACGCACGCACACACGCACGCACGCACACACGCACGCACACACGCACACACACACGATTTTCAAACAAACAGACGAGCAGCAGAACGCCGGGTCCGAATGTCAATTCCTCGTCAGCTGGTCATCAAACAAGACAGAGCATGTTCAACGCCAGTAGGCGCCTTTCTGCGGGGACAGGCGCGCAGCAGGTTCCTCAGCCTACGAAAGAAGGACGGTGCTGCCCTTTGGCAGAACCTTTGGCAGAGCACACACACACACACACACACAAATACACACACACAATCTGCGTTGCGTATGTGGGAGAGCAGCTCTTGGAGTACGAGGGCGTCATGGCACCGTGTGCCTGGCAGGCCTCAGGGAGTTGCCACGTGGAGTACGGAATCCCTCTTCTACCGCACTTTGCATACATCCCACGGAGCACCCTGGGCGACGTGACCGCATTTCGAGAGCGGTAGGCATAGTCATATGTGGCTGTCCATGTGGAGTCTTGAGGGGGGGGTCCCCTGGCAACGTCCCCCCGAGGGTATCTGGACATGACGGCCCCCTGGACACCGCACAAAAGTGGACAACAATTGGCCTGCCCACGTGTTACACCAACGCACACTGGCGGCTAAGACACTGGTAAGAATAGCTGACAGGGAACCCCCACCCTTGGGCACCCGGAGTAACGAGGGCGGGGCCCAGCTTGAAGGCCAAGGTGGAAATGAGGGAGGGTGGTTGGACGTGTGTGAGCCTCCGCCCTTGTGCTGCGCGGTTGACACTAAATCCCATCGTTTTGTACAGTGGGTGTGTGGCAGGCGTGTGTGCACTGATCCTCACAATTGCATACTACCCGCAGATCTCAGCACTGGTTGTGGATAGAGCAGAACGTGTGCACCAGCTCGATCTGTGGGGAATTGGGATACGTAGATCAGATGAGGATTTTGTCAATAAATTGACACACACACACACACACACACACAAACACACTCATCAACGTGCACAACAAAACATGCATGAACCAGAAGTCCTACAGACAACGGACTCACGGCAATACAAAGTATCTGTACATCAGGAACGGACTGGGATACGGGCTGAGAAAAAATGCTGACGGCAGGTGTGGAAATGAGTAACACTATGGTACATGGTATCCATATAGCTGATGACATTTGGGCCGCCTGACGGGTGGGCGCATGTCCTATTGGCCCCCCACACGGCCCGATGTCATACAGCGATCACAAACTACATGGCGAAGCGGTGTGTTGGGCCCTCGGCGCAAGTATTACATGTGTCTTCGGGGCGATTGAGGGTTCCTCCCAAACCGCATGGCGTTGTAGGAGGGGCCTTGGAGGAGCCCTCAATACCAGCCCCCAACCGTTGTGGAGCAGAGGGAAGGGGGTCAGAGAGGGGGTCGTTGTAGGGGTCCTGACCAATCCCTCAACCCCCCAAACCCCAGGCCCTATCTGCATGACAGTGGGCCATCTCAGCGCGTCCCCACATGCAACACACAGCCCCGTGGGTAGGGGTGTGCCTCCGTCTGGGGCATTGATGGGTACCTCCGCAGGTTTGCTTCGTCGAGGGCCTCAGGGGCATACAAGAACCAGAAGGAGCGGGGGGGGGGGGGGCACCAGGTACCCCCCCCCCCGTGTGTACAGCCCACGGGGGTATACGCGTCATAGGCCTGACGGGGGGTGAAGCAAGCGACAGGCCATGTCACAACAAGTGCCCCCGGGGGGACTTCCTCCGCCGGTCCAGACGTTCCCTGTCCAGAGGAACGAGGGCACAGCACACCTGCACACACGCTTCAGTAGCCCATGGCGGGTCAGGACTTGAGAACGCTCCAGCACAGCCTGCCACAGGGCCCTCATGCCACACAACTCCATCAGTTTGAAATGGGGGCATTGAGCACAGACACACACACACACACACACACACACACACACACACACACACACACACACACTCATCAACGTGCACAACAAAACATGCATGAACCAGAAGTCCTACAGACAACGGACTCACGGCAATACAAAGTATCTGTACATCAGGAACGGACTGGGATACGGGCTGAGAAACAAATGCCGACGGCAGGTGTGGAAATGAGTAACACTATGGTACATGGTGTCCATATAGCTGATGACATTTGGGCCGCCCGACGGGTGGGCGCATGTCCTATTGGCCCCCCACACGGCCCGATATCATACAGCGATCACAAACTACATGGCGAAGCGGTGTGTAGGCCGGGGGGAGGCAACAGGTACCCCCCCCACCCGTGCGCACAGCCCACGGGGGTATACGCGTCATAAGCCGGTCTTAGTCCTTCCAAACGTTCCCTGTCGAGGGGCAAAGGACGAGGGGCGACTGGTCTGAGAAGACCAGACGCGCAACGCCAATACACTCGGCAGCCGCCGGAGTTGTGGAGGGAGAATCCGGGAATCGCCGAGGCGCACGTCCGTCCGGGACCTCGTGGCACCGCCGCCGAGTGGACACAGCGCGTTCAGCGCTGGGGAACGCCGGGCCATCTGTGACCAGCTCCGCAGGCGGAGCGGCGTCGTCAGACCGCGCGCGCGCGCCTCAACACAGGCCCCAACGCAACTACACAGACCCTTCCGCGGCCCACGGCCGGGCAGACAGGGCCATGGCGACGGGTGCGGGCGACCCCCCGCCCCCGAAGGAATGCTGGCTAAGTCACGTGTGCACAGGCGGCAGACAAAACAAAGCGCAGAAGATGTGGCTCGTCAGTGGCCTACAAGACCATAGGTACCTTTCTGTCAAAATTGAAAGCAAAGATGCCCGTGGGTAGTTCACTGAGCAAACAAAGACAGTGGGCATGCAGCGGAACGCTCTGAGCCGCCGCCATGCAGGGCCCACAGGATCTCTACCTATGTCATATACTGAGTTCTGTGATAAATGGAAACGCCGCCCCCCCGCTCTCCCTCGCACACGTCACACGTCACACTCTTCGGGGGTGTAGATATCGACGGGGGCCACCTGCCCGGCCTTGCGCTTCTGGGCCGGCCCTTTGCTCTTTGGGCTGGCGGCGGCGCGCAGCCCCCCCGAGCCCCCGGAGGACGCGCTGGCCATGCTCCACACGCTCCCCTGCCGCTCCCGCTGCTGCACCACCGTCGCCGGCAGGACCCGCAGCACTAGCCCGTGCAGCGTCTTGTGGAGCCCGGTGCCCGCGCTGCCCGCGTGGCGGACCTTCAGGCGGTCGCACAGGCCCTTGAGGGTGGCCTCCTTGAACTTCCGTGTCTGCGTCTGTGGGAGGCAGGGCAGCAGGTGGGCACCCCCCCCCGACGGGGCTGCGCTGGATGGGGGGGGGGGGGGCACGGGGGCGGGAACAGCGGTCACTGGCAGCGGGGGGGCGGCTGCGGTGGCCGGGCTGGCGGTTATAAAGCGGTTGCAGGGGTCAGTAGCAGGAGGCACTGGACCGGGGGGAGGTAACCCCCCCGACCCTTTTCCAGGGCCCCAGACCTATTCCCAGCCACTGTCCCCCTGACGCCAAGTGCCGGGCTCAATGGCATTTGTAACCGACAGTAACCGCCCCCAACCGCTTTGGCAACCTCCTCCACCCGCCTGCCTAACCGCTGCTGGGGCCGCCTCTGAGGCCCCTTCCCGTCTAATGCATCCCTGGTCAGTAGGTTCCATGCCAAAGCAATGTGACGTGCCAAATTGGAGGGAAAAGGGGGGAAACGGGGAAAAGCGGAGGGGGGGGTGGCGGAGAAAAATGGGGGGAAATGGGAGTGGAACGGGGCAAGACTGACAGCCATCCCCGCAAAGGGGGCGGGGGGGGGGGCTGAGGCCTAATTGAGGTGAGCCAAGCGGAGGTGTGGGTGGAACGTCTGGTAGACCAGCCTCTTCGACTCCAGCCACCGAAGGGGGGGTGGGGGTCGGTGGGGGGGAGGGCTACATCCCTCCCACGAGCTGGCGTACCCTCTGCGCACCGCACGGCGCTCGAGACAGCCCCTCGGGATCAAGGGTCAGAGCCGTTCCAGTTCTACGATGACCCCACAAATGTCTGTGGCAGCGGGTCTGATACGGAGTGAGAGGAGGGGCTGACGCTGATATCCGGTGATGCGGTGGGGGACTGCCACGCCCGTACGTGGGATGTTTGGTAGCAGGGCCGGTCCTTGAGAGAGAAAAAAGGTGTTCCTGTACACAGTTGTCCCTAAAAGACCGCGTGTAGCTCATATGTTCAACCATGGTGCGTGGCGATTGGCGATTGGCGGTTGGTGGCGATTCGCGGTTGGCGGTTGGCAACCAGCGGTTGGTGGCGGTTGGCGGTGGTTGGCGGCGGCTGGTGGTTGGTGGTTGGTGGTTGGTGGCGGTTGGCAGTGGTGGGCGGTTGGCGGTTGGTCACCGCTGGCGGTTGACAGCGGTTGGCAGTTGGCAGGGATTGGCGGTTGGCGGTTGGTCGCCGCTGGAGGTTGGCGGCAGTTGGCGGTTGGCAGGGGTTGGCGGTTGGCGGTTGGTCGCCGCTGGCGGGTGGCGGCAGTTGGCGGTTGGCAGGGGTTGGCGGTTGGCGGTTGGTCGCCGCTGGCGGGTGGCGGCAGTTAGCGGTTGGCAGGGGTTGGCGGTTGGCGGTTGGTCGCCGCTGGCGGGTGGCGGCAGTTAGCGGTTGGCAGGGGTTGGCGGTTGGCGGTTCGTCGCCGCTGGCGGGTGGCGGCAGTTAGCGGTTGGCAGGGGTTGGCGGTTGGTGGTTGGCGGTTGGTGGACCCTTGGGGCGGTCCGTAAGGGCGATCCTTAACAAAAAAGAACTAAGTTCCTAAAGGACCCCCCTATTTGTTAGACTGGCCTTGTTTACCCCACCAACCCAAAGGCCTGGGGGGGGGGGGGGCTATAGGCCTCTCTGTCAGCGCCCCCCCCCCCCCCCTCCCGCCGGGCGAAGGGCAGCCGACACGGCACGGGCTCCACGGGGGGGACCTGCAGCAGCGTGCTCAGCGTCGTCAGGCTCACGTTGTAGTGCAGCCGCAGCTCCGCGGCGCTGACCTGCCCCTTGTGGACGAGGGGGTGCTGCTCCGGGACGAACACGGCGTCGGCCCCCGTCCCCCGGGACGTCCCGGACCCCGCGCTGCCCGCCCGCGACGCCGCGCTCTCCTCCGCCGCGTCGCCCGCGCGCTCGCGGTCGAGCCGCAGCGGCGGGAAGGCGCGGGCGGCGAGGGCCCCGCAGGGCAGCGCCTGGACAATGTGGACGGGCTCCGCGAGGCCGCGCAGGGGCTGGGGGCCGAGGTCCGTCCACTCGACGTCCGGCGCGCGGCCGCGGAGGGCGTCGTACACGGCCTTCGTGGCCCCGATCTGCCCCCCGTGGCACACGCTCTCGACGCGGGCCGCGGTGTTGACGACGGTGCCGTAGTAGTCGTACCCGCGGGAGACGGGGTCGAGTTTGATGTCGCCCGCGCCGTAGTGGACCCCCACGCGCACCCGGAGGCCGTTCCACTGGCGGCGGTACGCGTCGAGGGGCAGGGGGTCCGGCCAGCCCGGGCGGGCGTCGTCGCTGTCCTCCAGCTCCTTCTCGCGGTAGACGTCGTCGATGGCTGCGGGGCGTGGGGGGGGGGGGGGCGGAGCCCGGGCTGCGGGTTTGGGACGGAGAACGCGGTGTGGGCACGGGCTGTGGGGGACTTGGAGGGGGGGCGGAGGGTGGGAGGCCGGGGGCGAGGGGGACAGAGGGTGGGAGGCCGGGGGGGGAGGGGGACAGAGGGTGGGAGGCCGGGGGGGAGGGGGACAGAGGGTGGGAGGCCGGGGGGGAGGGGGACAGAGGGTGGGAGGCCGGGGGGGGAGGGGGACAGAGGGTGGGAGGCCGGGGGGGGAGGGGGGCGGAGGGTGGGAGGCCGGGGGGGAGGGGGACAGAGGGTGGGAGGCCGGGGGGGAGGGGGGCGGAGGGTGGCGGGTGTAGGTACATGTTTGCCCTTTGAGGAGGGACTCCCCCACGCGTGGGGAGGGGGGTGCGGTCGTCCCCTATCCTTCCAGTGTGCAACCAACTCGGGCTACCAACTCATCTGTGGCATGACAATCCAAATGCAAGCCAAGTTCACAGGTTGTGTGCGCCTCTGTGAGATACACCTCCATCACGGGCCAGGGGGGCGGCGGCTCATCAACACCAAACTCTGAGCTCAAGCAAACAATCAAATCAAATCATAGACAAATAAAAGGCAATCAAGCCGGCCTTTGACTGTAGGTGCAGGGTAGTGTCGTTCGTTCACCTGCAAAGACTACATTTTGGTGGTTCCCGATATCTCCAGCGTGCCAGTGGCTCGGGTTTCTACTCCCAACTCGTCTGTGGCCACACAACGAATGGATATGAGCCAACCAGGCCCACAAGGAGTCCCAAGGAACAGCCCGCACAGGGGAGGAACAACGTAGTTCGGCCCTGGAATCCTCCCAAAGCGTCATGCGCCAATGAATGGCGTCCCCGAATAGCCCAACAGTGCTAAAACTAGCAGGACAACTCAATGGGTCGGCGGGTGCAAACAGAGTTTTGATTAGCATCCGGTGCGCCGGATGCTGCCGGATGCAAGCCCTCCCCTCTGCCGGGTGCCGCCGGATGTCAAATGTCCAGCACCTCCAAACAGCCCCGTGGCTATTGTCCACCATCGCGACAGCCATCGCAACGTGGCTTGGCACCCTATCCCGCTGCCCCGGCACATGGGCTCACCACAAAACAACAAAGGGGGGGGGGGGGGGCTGGAGGTGCAAGAAAAAGCACAAGGGGAAGAGAGATGTTGTTCGCACAGGTCAGTATAATGCACATTCTGTTTGCCGGATGCCGCCGGATGCGAAGAAAAAAGTTGCCGGATGCCAATGGAAAGTCTGGGTCCAAGTGGGAAGGAACCGAGAAAATACTCATGGCCCTCGGGGACCATGAACGGTACCCCCAAAACATTCGCAAAAACCGGTCGTTGCACCGCACATTCGCACTGATGCGATGAGCAGGGATGCATTGGAAGGGGGGGAGCCCCCCTTCCCCCCCCCTTCCGGGGCGCCCAGCCTATACACAGTCACTGTCTCCCTCACGCCAAGCACCAGTTTCAATGGCATTTGTAACCGACAGTAACCGCCCCCAACCGCTTCGGCAACCTCCTCCAACTGCCTGCCTAACCGCCGCTGGGGCCGCCTCTGAGGTCCCCCCCCTTCTAACGCACCCCTGTCAATGACGAGAGGGGGAGGCTACCGGTCCCCCACTCACAAGCGTAGAACTGGCGCTGGAGGTCCACCGAGAACGCCAGGGCCTGCTCGGGCGTATGGGCGGCGCACATGAAACTGTCGCCGATGGTCTTGACCTCGTAGCACTTGTGTTTGGCGATGAGCTGCCGGACGAGCGCGTGGTGCCGCTCGAGGGCCTCGGCCATGTCCCCGGGGACGGTCGCCCACAGGTGCGTGCTCGACTGGATGTCCGTGAACAGCACGCAGAACGGCCGCCGCGCGTCCCGCGGCGCGGCGGAGTTGTCGCGCCGCCCGCGCCGCAGCGCGGCGCGCAGCCCGGCGCCGAGCAGCGCGAGGGCGGCCGCCCCGGCGAGCGCCGCCGCGAGGACCACCGGGAGGGCGTTCGCCTTCGGCCGGTAGACCACGCCGCAGTGGCCGCTGTCGTACGTGTACGCGCCGCGGGCCCCGGTCGCGTCGAACACCGCGAGGCTCCGCAGGCCCGTGTTGCAGCGGCAGTGCGTGTCCCCCTCGAAGCGGCACGCGGAGCGGAAGTACGGGCCCAGGGTGACGTTGCCCGCGCGCATGACGGTCACCTCGTACCAGGCGCCCACCACGTGCTCGGCCGTCGTGTACGGCCGCGCGGCGTAGGTGGAGCGGGTGAGCGCCTGCACCACCGCCGACGCGGCCACGTACCCGTACTGCCAGGCGAGGGTCGCGTCGCGCGCGCCCACCGCCGCGAAGGGGAAGTGGAGGCGGGCGGCGTGGGCCGGGGCGGGGGGCGCGAGCCCGGCCATGAGCGCGAGGGCGGCCGGGGCGGTGGTCAGGAGGCGGAGGGCGGGGGCCCCCTCCAGCGCCCGGAACCAGCGCCGCAGGTCCGCGGCGGAGCCCAGGGCGATCACGCAGCCGCCGTCCAGCCCGTCCAGGACCGCCGCGCCGTCCGCCGCGACGTAGGTCTCGGCGCTGTCGGGGTCCTCCTGCAGCGTGTGGATGGCGCGGAGGAGGAGGGCGAGGGCTGCGCGGCCGGCGGCGGTGGCGGGGGCCCGGAAGCGGATGGGGCGGAGGGCGCGGGCCACGGCGAAGGCGACCAGGGCCATGAGCTCCAGTTCGGTCGTGGGCTGGACCCGCAGCTCCTCCGCCCGGAACGCGGGGGTCGGGGCGTAGGCGGACGGGTCGAAGGCGCCGATCGCCGGGAGGCCCGGGGGCGCGGGCGTCCCCCCGACGCTGCCGAGCAGCCCCGCCAGCGGGTACCGCTCCGCGAGGGCCGCCGCGGCGTCGCCGGCGCCGTCGCGCGCGCGGCGGACGAGCTCGAACGGGCGGCCCCCGAGGCCCCCGGCGGCGTTGGCCGCGGCGAACGCCGCGGCGGCCCCGGCGGCGATCTCATCGGCCAGGCCCCGCCAGACGCCGTCCTTCGGGACGAGCTGCCCGAAGAGGACAGGGCGGCGGATGCGGGTTGCGGGGGCGGCGCAGGCGGTGGGCGGAAAGCGGAGGCGGGGGAGCGCGGGGTCGGCGGCGGGGGCGCCGGTGGCGGGGTCCAGGACCGACATGAAGACGCTCCGCAGCCCCGCGTTGCAGCCGCAGACGATGGCGTCGCAGCCGCGGTACTCGCGGTTGAACGCCCCGAGCGTCAGGTCGTCGACGACGAAGAGGCGGGTGTTGTAGACCTGGTCCAGCACCGCCGCCCGCGTGACGCGCGCCGCGGGGATGCCCCGGAGGACCTCAATGACGAGGCGCCCGGCGATGTAGCCCTCGAGGGACAGGGGGTCGGGGCCCTGGCCATAGGGGTCGTGCAGGTGCGCCTGGGGGACGAAGCGGCGCGCGACGGCCGAGTCTGGGTCGGTGGGCATTGGGACGACCTGGACGACAGAGAGAGGGAGAGAGATGGAGAGCCGGGGGGTGGGGGGAGGGAGGGAGGGATAGAGAGGGGAAGGGAGGGAGGGAGGGATGGATGGATGGATGGATGTGCTACGCATTTCCGGTGTGCCACACTGTCTTGCGGGGTTGCTTTGTGTGAGTTTCCTTCGGTGATCCACCTGCGTGTTCTTCAGTCGTGTGCCCACTCCCTCCGTGTACACAAGCACTGCACTGAAGCCACATCATCCATTTAGGCATGCATCTCGTCTATGCTCGCTCGTGCTCTGATGTTCGGGAGATTCTTACCAGTTCCACCTTTTCCCTTTACCCTTCCCTCCATGGTGCCATTGCGGCACCCACGCTCTTGGTTGTGGTTGTTGCTGAAAGGGCAAATTCCGTCTTGCCACCCCCTTGGTTCCTGTAACACAAGGGGCATAGCTGCAGTGGTAAGTTAGTCATTCAGGTTATCCGGCGTGCTGAGGATTGCATGCGCCCACGCACTCGCATACTCACCTATGGCTACACACATGACCGTGTACGCACCTTGACCCCATCTGTGCACTTTCTGTTGTACCTTGCTGTGCACTTGGGCCCTGGTGTACCACGCTTGTTGTGCTCTTGTGGGTTTGCCCACTGTCACTACTATGTAGCACATGGGTTCCTCAAACTCAGGGGTCATTACGGGCTGTAGCTCTTGGTCTGGTAGGCCCCCCACCGGTAGCTGCGTGTCCCACCAGCTCCCTATTATCCTGCACGGGCGCATTCCCCACACCCCTTTACTGGCCACTCTGGCCCTTGTCCCCCACACCGACCCAAGGAGGGCCCATAGCAGTGGCGCCGGAACGACTACATCTCCCGGCTGCCCTTGTTGGTACATGCACCTGTGGTCTGTCTGCATGTGTGCCGCATACCTCTGGGCACTCATTAAGGACCAATAGTGGTGTGCTTTGTCAGCTTGGGGGTTAGTTGTGTGCCAAATATGCTGTCCTTGCTTGTGCATCACCTGTATGCACTTGTGTCTCGCTTCTCCATGGCACATGTGTCCTATTGCTGCTACCACATCCTCACTTGGCACTAACGCTGGGTGCAGTGGCCACAGGGTGATGCCTTGGCGGTGCATGTTTTGCACCCACCAGTGGCTGTGTCTTGGGGGCATCCATACCAGTAGCACTGTGGTGCCCCTGCTGTGCACTTGCAACCCCCCCAATACCTGTTGCATTGTCATTTCCGTCCTCACATGCTCTCTGATTGTGTGTGCTATCATGGCCAAACCCGTTGGCACATTGGCCCATAGCCGGGGGCACTGTAGGTGCATATGCTGTATTCTACATGCATACGGTACCCCACACACATCACATGTCCCTTGGCCTTCCTCTGCTATGTACATGTCTTGCGTGTTTTCATAAAAACTTGCCAGTAGGGCACCTGCTTGTTATCTGGGGTGCCACAAGGTGCACCTGGCCCAGAGTTGCCGCAAGTGTTTATCCTATTGTGTGTGGCATATGTGTGCTATGGGCACATGCTGCTGCTCTGATGGTGCTGATGCATTGACGTGTAGCATGCTCGCACGCACTGCTTGCTTGACCCCCATGATTCGCTGCCCTTTCCTGTACCATGCAAACGTGTGTCCCTCGCTCCACGCCTTGGGCATGTGCCCACATTGCCCTCGGTTGCGTGTGCGTGCTCGCTTTGCTGTGGCATGTGCCCGTTTGTTGAGTAGTGGCAACGTGCCTTGCAGGCGCGTGTCGTGTTGTGCCGGACACCACCCCATGACGACGGGTTTCTGTTCACTGCGATCCATGTGGCTGCCCCCTTTGTGTGTGAGTTTTCTGTGTGCTAGTGCCATGGCTACCGCCCTGTTGTCACAGAAGGCCATGATGAAGCATGTGTGCACATTCTCCCTTAGCGCGCATACCACTGCTCTGCATGCCTCCACCACCGCTGTGGCGTCCAGCACGTCCGCGGAGCCATGCTGGATTTCCATCCATGCCTCTGCTTCTCATAGCACTTCACCCTGCTTTGTAGCCACCACCGCCCCCAGCCCCCATGTGGTCCCCTCTCGCTCTCCACGGACATTTGCTACCACCAGTAGGCTCGACCCGTGTTCCCCTCTCCACTGTGCTGGGCATTCCCATGTGTCGGTTTCTGCCCCTTCGTGGTGTACCCTTGGCTGCCACCCTTTTTGTTTACACCACCTGTTCACCTGGTCATCGTCTGTGTCCGCTCCATGGGTGTAGTATCGCTTTTTGTGTGGTCTCTCGGACCCATGCATGCCGGGCATTTGCTGCCCGATACCACTCCTGCATGACCGTTTCCCAAAATTTGTGGAGTGGTGGATCCAGTGCCATCCCTTAAGTATGCACAAAAAAATGTTTTGGGGGTTTGAGGGGTAGGTATAGGACTATGCGTGCACTGTTACACACTATGCCCAGTACCTTCTTGGTTTCCCCCTCGTGTGTGTCCTGATCCACCCTGTCTAGCCACCCCACACTCCTTCTGTAGAGCCTCCTGGCCAGTATGCATCCTGCCCGGATGGCCTGGATAATGGCCAAGGATGGCACGTGTCGACACATCTGAGCTGTGAGGTGGCGCGCATGCTTGCGGATATTTGCCATGTCCTCTGCTCCTGTGGCTAGGACATTGGCATTACCCCCCAGGAACTTGACATACTGTGCCTTGCTGGCTGCCCTGACCTTAGTGCCCTCGACCTCCAGTGTGGTGTGTTTGGGAACAATTTTGTGTCCGTCATACCTTAGTGCAGAAGCCCAAATTTATCCACATTGCATTGGGCATTCATGGCATGCAATACCCCCAGTGTGCATTGCATCGTGTCTCACATCTCTCCTTGTGTGGGAGCCCATACCGTGGTGTCATCCACCACACACTCAATGTGCAGTCTGATCTGTTCATCCCATAGTGGGATCTGTATGCCCCCCTCCCCTAATCCTTGCCCTGCTAGGAACATGGAGTTCCATATATAAAAATATGGGTCCACCCCCCCCCGTTGGACCAGCCCACCATGGATGGAGTATGCCATGGATAGGCCCACAGCAGTCAGCACATATGCTGTGATGTTGGCATATATTTGGCGTTGCTGCCTCCTGGTCGTCTGACTCTTGGATCACCAGCTTTCTGGCCCCCAGCGCCACTTTGTCCGCTTTGGCTGGGACGCCGTTGCTCACTGGCATGTGGCTGCGCACCCACTGCAGGTCCGGGCTGTGTGTGGGCAACGTGTTTTTGATTTGTGCCTCTTGTGCTGCCACTCGCCGTACCGCATCACCTGTTATTTCCTTCTGTGTTTCTGTGTCCCAGGTTTGGCGCATGTGTACCAGTTTGCTGGGGCTTTTGATCCTCATGACTTTGGTTGTTGCCCCCATTTGCTGCACCTACTCTAGGACATGCCTCTCCTGCACTCTTGCCCGCCACATTTTTGTGTTTAGCATGGTTTGTATCTCTGGTACATCCACCCGATTGCCCCTTCCCTGCCCCCCCCACATCATTTTGCATGGATTCCCACACTGTACATTGGTGCATTAGCTGTATTCGCTGGGCCTCTACAGCTACCACCACTTCCCTGTACACAGCCACCCATTGCATGGTATTCAGGGCCACCCCACTCGTGCACTCCATGATCGCTCCCCACGCATTTTTCTCTCTTTGGCCCCAACTGCCAACCCCTGTGGGTTTGTTTCCCACCGGTGCCTCGTCGCTGTCCCATTTTCTCCCTATGTACACCTAAAAATGGACCATGGGGTGATCCGCAACCCCCTCACTGTACCACACCTTCCCTGGTGTCACTCCCTTGGATGGTATTATCCTGTCTTTGTGTGAGTCCTACTCCTTGTCTGTGCTGTGTTCGTACATGCTCGCCTCTTGCATCCACATCAGTGTGGCCGCATGGCGAGGTAGGAATCGGTTCCAATCCCCACAGATTATGCATTCCATGCAGGCATACATCTCACGCAACACACGGAGCGTGCACAAGCATTGCACGTGTGTGCCCGGGTCATTGCGTTGGGGCATGTGTACTGTTACTACCAACACTGTGTGGCTGGTCATTGTGACAATAACAACCAGTATCCACCTGTCATCATGCACTTTTTCCATGTGGACGTCAGCACCTCCCTTACCCATAGCACCATGCCCTTCCCCATCCCCATGTGTTTGGATGCACGCCTTTTGTATCCCATGAACTATAGGGACGTCTTCTCATCACTCCACACCTCTGCGGCTGCTACAATGGCAGCTTGCATGCGCAGTGCTGCTGACTTCACCTCTTTCCATTTATTGGCACTCAGGCTTTGCACATTGACGAACAGACCTGTTATCGGGACCGTCCCTGCCCCTCCCAGTGACAGGATCTTGGGCATGCCTTTCCATATGGATGTTGTGTATGTGAGGGGCGGGGTGGTCTCGGCCGGTGTGAGGTGTGCACTGCTAATCGTGTACCCCTGTGTGTGGTGTATTGTACACTTGAGGTAGATCCCCCATACATCATCTGTCTGTATGCCCCATGCAGTCACCCACTCCCCGAATCCCTCTTCAGGCTTCTCTCGTAGTGAAGCACTCACCAAGCTACTCTTCTTGCCTATGCCCCCATCTGCCCTCTTCCACACTCGCGTGCGCATTACACATCTCTGCATGGCATACACATCGTACGCTGACAGCACCCACGTACCCTCTTGTCCTAAGGTGCCCTCCATCACACATCTCTGCACCCCATAGTGACACCACCATTTGTGGGACAGTTGTAGTCGGAAATGGGTGTCTCCGAACTTCATGTCCCCGGACTCCACTACGTGCGGTGGGGCCATGGAGTGTGCCTGTGCCAAAAGTGTGATGTGCTGTAGTGCACCATGCTTGCTCAATGATGCCTAGTGCCTGGTTATGCCATCCGGGTTTAGTTGCCATTCCAGACCCAGCTCTTGCACTGCTCGTTTTTGCACCTGCTCTAGCCCACCTGCCTCTGTTATGACCATACCGTGCAGATGCTCACTTAGGGCCGGACCATACGGTTCTTTGGTCTTTTTCTGCTCTCGTGGGAGTCTCGTGATGCTGTGGTGGAATTGCCACATCATAGACGACTGTAGGGCATCCACCAACCCCGGACTCAGGGGCCTGGGCCCTGTGATGCCCAATTCTACCTTGTGTTTCCTGCTTGTGCTGGCTTGTTGCCCCCTTCTGTACCCACAACCCCCTTTACCTTACCGCTTGGGTTACCATTATGTGATCCGCCTCTAGCGTGAAGCGCACGGGCCCCTCTGCCCTCTCCTGCTCACCCATACCCCACAGAGATATAAAGGGCATTGTGGGTTTCCATGGGGTCATTGTGAGTGTAACTAGCTGGGCCGGGATCCCAAGCTAACCTGTAGGGGTGAAGTTGACAGCTGGGTCTCCTCCTTTGCCTGCGTCGCCTGGTCTTTGGCAATGTGGCATGTGACCGTTCCCCAGCGGCATTCTTCCACTTTCATTGACATGGCCACACCCTTGAGTGCTGCTTGTCTGTTTGTTCTTCCGCAATTTAATCTTTTCGTTGATGAATTGGGCCATCCAATTGGGGTTGCTGCAGCGTAGTCCTGTGAGCTGTATTACCTTGAGCGCTTGCTGTTCTTCTGTGATGTCCACATACCCGGTTCCTTCATCGACTGACTCATCCGCATCCGACCCCCTTTTCCTCTTGAGCTTCTTGATCTCTTTCTTCAGTTCTTTTATAGTGGTCTCCTCGGTGAGCTCTTTGTCCTCTGCTGCCTCTTTCTTTGCATTGCTCTTGGTACTGCTCTTTTGATTCTGCTGCTTGTGTTCGTGCTAGATGTCCTGGCTGTCTCCATCCGGGCTCACTTCTTTAGTCTCAAGTTCGCGCAGCTGTTTTCGGAGTCGTTCGCTTTCCCTGTCTTTGGCCGCGTTTTCCGCCAATTTTTCTGCTTTGCGCAGTCTGTGCTGTAGGTCTTCTTTGGGGGATGATCTGGTTGTCCTGGTCTCCTTGAGCTTCTCCATCTCGGCCAGCGTTCCGTTTACTCATCCAGCAGCCGTTGGATGTATAGGTCGCGTTCATCCTCTTGTTCCGATGGTTGCTCTTGCTTGTTTGCTTTGTCTTGCACTTTTTCGACGAATCACGCTGCCGCGCACTGCTGCCCGGCGCGTTGCAACCGTTTGTACCTGCCGCGGCCCGTGACAGGGAGCGCGCCGGCACGCCGGCAGCATCGGCGTCGCTACCCGAGTCGTCAGAGGCCGCCAGCGCGGAGAGCCCCGCACGCCCTCGCGCCCGTTGCCGCCCGTTTCGCTGCAGGGTATCACAGGGCAGGGGGTGCGCATCGTCGTCAGAGCTGCGGCGCTGTCGCCCGCGCGCACCCCGCTTGGGCTTTGCGGGCATGGCAGCCTCACGGGCTTGTCACAGAGCCCAGCGCTACCACAGAACCCTGTGGCATATGGACAGAAGCACGTACAGGGGGCGCCTTCGAAGATGCATGAACATCACACTTGATCACACGTCTGTGTGAATAGACTCACCTCACCTCACCTTCTGGCTACTTGCTTCACGTGTCTCTTCCATCCAAGATGCATCGTGGTGTTAGCCCCCAGGAGCACTGGCTTGCCTCCGATCACCTTCGCACCGTCGCCCTTGGCCACCTTTTGAATTTCTTGGGCTGTCGCCAGCTGGTGGCAGTCCTCCAGTAGCTCAGGTGTCTGCATGTCTACTCCGACACATTTCATGGCTCTCTGCAGCTCCGTGATCCGCTCTTCGCTTAAATCTGCCAGTGCCGCCTTGTACGGTTGTACACACAGCGCTTCATTCTTGAGGGCTAGTGCCGCTCTGGTGTCGTCGTCCAGCCCACTTTTTGGTATGGCATGCATGGCTAGCAACCTTGCCGGCACTGTGACGTCTTGCATGGCCACTCTCGGTTCCACTTTGCGCACCTCATCGTCCACCGTGTGCCAGTGTACGATTTCTTTCCCCATCTGCACTCCTGCTTCCCCCCATTTGGCGAACGTGTGGAGGGTGAGTACTTTTGCCAACTGCCCTGGGGATCCCGGCACCGACGCCATGTTGTCTGTGGTAAGAATATTGGGGGATGTGTGCCTTATCCGTGCCTTGCCAATCTACACTTGTGTTGTCTGTGTGCGCCGCGCGTGTGGCTGCTCACGCCCTTGGCGTTGCCGCCTGCATGTTTGTGCTCGATTCCCCGGTGGCCGCCGCTTACGGCGGTCCATGGCCTCATGTTCGCGTCGGCTCTTGGCTTGGTGCCCATCTCGCTATGCATTGCGGCGCTCCGCTGCCTTCATGTAGGCGCTTTTCGGTTTATCATCTCGCGCTCTGTGCTCTTGGATCGCGGGCATTCGCCCGTGCGTCCTGAGTAGTGATGTGGGGACTTTGCGCACTTGTGGTGTTGGCTTGATGCAAGTTTGCACAGGGCATCACCCACACAGTGCCCTAATTTTGCCTGGGTGATCAGCCAGGACTTGTTGCCTGTTTCATCACACAGGTCTTTGTTCTGCGCCTTGTGGGTGCCGGGGTCATGGGCTTGGTCTTTACTCGGACACCCCTGCTCCTTATCATTTCAATGTGTTCTCTGGTCCTTGTCGCCTGCCACTTTTGCCGTGTTTCCTATCGCGCGCCCTGCGCATTCCCCTCTTCTTCGTGTGGTCCCCTTGTCTGTTTATTTACCTGTCTTTTCTCCTACACTCTTTAGTTTCTTGGTTGATCACGGTGTAAACTCCACGTCTCTTGTGAGGGCCCACGATCCCTGCGGAGGGAGGGATGGAGGGAGGGAGGGAGGGAGGGAGAGAGAGAGAGAGAGAGAGAGGGCAGTGCAAGTGGAGGGGATAGTGAGGAAGAGAGAAGCAATGGGCATGGGGAAAGGAGGGGCTAGCACGCGAAAATTGAGGAGAGGGGGTATGGAAGCGTGATGTTGTTTGTTGTGTCATAGTGTGCATTCTAAGACCGTTGTATGCCGAACGTTACCAAAGTTGCCAATGTATTTGTGCCTTGCCCGGAGATGGCGAGCGGGGGGCGGGGGAGGAAGGGAGGGGGGGAGGGTGGGACAGAGAGAAAGAGAGAGAGAGGCTGCGAGAGGGAGGGAGAGAGAGGGAGGGAGAGGGGGGGGGAGGGAGGGAGGGAGGGAGGGAGAGGGGGGGGGGGGAGAGGGAGGGAGAGGCAGGGAGAGGGAGAGAGAAAGGGATGGTCGGGTTAGATCATAGGTGCGCTTTCCCCCGGCCGCACATCGCGCCCCCCCCTGGTACGAGGCAGGCTCCATTCACTGCACTGCCACCCCCTTGGGGACGGCTAGGTGCATCGGCCACCCCCAAGGGCAACGGCCCAGAAAAGGCCTTGACGGAATGCCCCCGCCACTGGCCCTTTCACCAGGGCTTCTACTATTTCCGTGATAGGCCTGACAAAACCCTTCCGTGATTTTCCGTGATTTTCCGTGATTTTCCGAGGTTTTCCGTGATTTTCCGTGATTTTCCGTGGCCTTTCCGTGATATTTCCGTGATTTTCTGTGGTGTTTCCGTGGTACAAAAATGTTCCTTATGCATCGCCTTTGCCTCACCTGGACACCCACAAGAGACGAAACAAAGCACAACACATTTGGGGGCGGTCTACTGCCATTTGGCAAACCGTTCTTCAACATCACCATTGCAAAACATGGTGACGCAGGCCTCACACAGGTCCTTGCCCATGCTCTGCCTATCTTTTACATCAACCAGTCTTGCCAGACTAAATGACCGCTCAATTGCCGCGCCCATGACTGGGTACCACAAATACGGGGCCACGGCCTCCCGCAAAACCGGAGGTCTTGACTACCAAAATTTGATAACATCCTTAC
This sequence comes from Eutreptiella sp. 'Long Island Sound 2002', assembly GCA_964036045.1. NCBI lineage: Eukaryota > Euglenozoa > Euglenophyceae > Eutreptiales > Eutreptiaceae > Eutreptiella > Eutreptiella sp. 'Long Island Sound 2002'. The sequence goes on from OZ038380.1 coordinate 163,621,747, forward strand.
TATTGTGAATATTTGGGTAGTCACCCAAACGGCAGCGGTCCCACTCCCTCTTAATCTCCGTAGCCAAGGCCTCCTTCTCTTGTTGGACATCAGGATCGTCATTGTCCAGATCTAAGGCCCAAACAGTTCCTTGTATTGATCCCTTTCATTTCCGTTTCCGTGATTTTCCGTGATTTTCCGTGGCAACCAGGAACAACAATAGCAAACAATAGGAACTTCAATTTCCGTTTCCGTGATTTTCCGTGATTTTCCGTGATTTCCGTGATTTTCAACGTTGGCCCATTTCCGTGTTTTTCCGTGATTCTCCTGCCACGGAAATACTAGAAGCCCTGAACTTTCACGCGGTCGTCCAATGCGTTGTGTGTGTGTGTGTGTGTGTGTGTGTCCTCTGGAAGAACAATGGAAGAACAATACTAAAGAGGGAAGCCCGCATGGGTCCAGGGCCCCAGCGGTCGCCTGAGGCGCCAGCTTAAGAAGACAGGTCATGTAGTCCTGGCAGCCCGTGGTCGTGTCTCTGGTGCCTGCTTGGGTCGCGGTAGGGGGCCTCGCCTGAGCCTGAACCTCTGGGGATTGGGGGTTATGTCACCTCTGTCCCTACTCTGCCATGCCGTGCGGCGCCCAGCGGCTGACAGCGCATCCTCTTGGCAGGGGGGGGGGGGGGGTTGCGTCCACCCTCCCTCGCTTGTGGGGCCGCACTCGGTTGGGGCCCGGGGCCAGTGCCCGCTGGCGTTTACGCCGTTTAGCTAATGGTGTACCCCCCGCCCCAGGGGTACGCACCTCCGCTCGCCGTGCCCCCCTCTGCTGCTGCCGCAGGGCCACCGGTGGCCGCGGATGCCCGGCATGTCCTCTGGGACAGCAGTGCCGCACCCCCCGCCGACTGCTGCACAGGACGCGCATTGTCTGTGTGTGTATCCTCTGGGCTAGTGTCCGCGATGTACAGTGGGGCACTCCCCCCAGGCTCCATCTACGCAGCGCATCGCCGGTCCCGGGGCTGTCCATGTTCCATTTGGTGGATGACAGCCATGGGGATCTGCAGTCGCGGCACAAACCCTTGCGTCTGGCCTCAGCCCATGGACAAGAGCACGGGGTGAGCTTTGGCATGGGCTCGATACCGCCAACTGCCAACTCCCATCAACCGCCAACCACCACCAACCGCCGCCAACCGCCAGCGGCAACCAACCGCCAACTGCCAACCACTGCCAACCGCCACCAACCACCAATCACCAACCACCAACGGCCGCCAACCACCACCAACAGCCACCAACCGCCGGTTGCCAACTGCCAACCGCCAACCGCCAACCGACAACAGCCACCAACCATGGTTGAGCCCATGGAGTGCCCGCGGGCTTTTTTGGGAAAACTGGTTCCGGAACACTTTTTTTTTTCCGTTAAGGACCGCCCTGGTTTACAAATACCCCCCACCCCTAGCGCCCCCAAACCCCACCGGAACCCGGTCGGTTCTGGGGTTTCCCCACCCTGACATCAGGAGGTGGGGGTTGGTGGTCCCTTGGGGCGGTCCTTAAGGGCGGTCCTTAAGGGCGGTCCTTAGCCAAAAAAAAAATCTGGTCCCTTAAGCCCCCCCCCCCCCCGTGTACTAACACCCGCCAGGTTCTGGTTCAGGGGGCAAAACTGCGGAAACGCAGGATCCCCGTGTTTGGACAAGGCCGTGTCACCGCGCAGCACACACCACGGAACACATGTTGCAGACATAAGCGGAGCCGACCCCTTCATGACCACAAAAAGGGTGTCCCACAGCCCAGCACACGCCCCCGCACACAAGAGCACATGGCATCACAGCCCCACCAACACTGGGAGACCCACATGGACCCTTCCTGCAGCCCTGCACAGCGCTGCAAACCACATTCGCTGTTGGATTGGAACGGCAAAAACGATGGTTGTCACAAAGACCCAAAAAGTGCGGAAACACGGGGTCGCCGTGTTTGGACAGGCCTGTGTGAGGACAAGGGGACAACATCACTGCTGATGGGTGTGGGACTGGCGGTCTGGATCCCCCTGCGAATACCATCGTTGTGGAAAGGGCAGTGCGAGGCTGAACCCGCGATGGCACAAAGGCGTGCGAAGGCAACACCGCGGCGGAACAGCACCTGGAAGAAGTACAGGCGGGGCCAGTGCTCGGGGCCGATGGCGGCGGCGAAGGAGGCGGTGGCCCCGACGGACATGAGGAGGAAGTGGCAGTCGGGGTCGGCGCGGGGGTCCGCACGGTACGCCTGGATGAACTTCACGTTCTGCGCCTGCAGCGCCACCAGCACCACCGCCTGCGGCCGCGCGGTAGCCCCGAGCATCGCCTCCAGGGCCCCCTCCACGTCCAGCGCGTTGCGGGTGTACGCGCCGGACGCCACGAGCCCCAGCCCCGCGTGCGCGAGGGCGCCGGTGAGGCCGCGGAGGCCGGCCTCGCCGAACGTGTCGTTCTGGTAGAGGCAGGCGACGCGCTGCACGCGCAGGCGCTCGACCAGGAACGTCGCCATCGCGACCATCTCGTCGGGGTAGGACGCGCGCACGTTGACAAACTCCTCGTGGAACGGGGTGCGGGTGACGGGCGCCCCCGTGAGCGGGCCGATGTACGGGACCCGGCGCTCCAGGACCAGGGGCCTGAGGGCGTGGGCGATGGGGGTGCCGGACACGCCCACCAGCAGCAGCGCGTTGTGGACGTCCAGGAGCTGCCGCACGTTGTCCCCGGCCGGGCCCGGCTCGTACCCGTCGTCCAGCGAGATCAGGGTGACGTTGCGGCCGTGGATGCCGCCGGCGGCGTTCAGCTCCGCGAAGGCGATGGCCGCGCCGGCGTGCATGCGCTGCCCGATCCCCTTGGCGCGCCCCGTCAGGGGCCCGGTCTGCCCCACGACGAAGGGGGGCGGGGCAGCGGCGCCGGGGAGGGCGGGCAGGAGCAGCAGGAGCAGGAGCCAGAGCACCGGGGCAACTCCCATGGCACGCAAACTCAGTGACTTTCCGGGGCCGAGACTGTGCGCGAGAGGCAGACGAGAGCGGAGCAGTGACGCTTTGACGCCCGGGCAACACCACAACGCATGACAAGGGCCGCAGGCAGGTCAACAAGGCGCCGCGCACGTGCCTGGTCTGGTACCCCTCCCCCTGTGCCATAACACCCGCCAGGCTCTGGTTCAGGGGGCAGAAGTGCGGGAATGCCGGTTCGCCGCGTTTGGACAAGGCCGTGTTACCGCGCGGCACGTACCACGGAACACACGCTGCAGACAGAAGCCACCCCTCCCTCTTCATGGCCACCAAAGGGGGTCCCACAGCCCAGCACACACCCCAGCACACAAGAGCACATGGCATCACAGCCACACCAACACTTTGAAGCCCATATGGACCCTTCCTGCAGCCCGCACAACGCTGCAAACCACATTTTCTATTGGATTGGACCGGCAAAAACGATGGTTCCGAAATGAGCCAAAAAATGCGGCTTGCCGTGTTCGGACAAGCCTGTGTTAGGACAGGGGTGGGGGGGGGGGTATGTGTGTGCAGCACTGTGCAGCAGTTCTTCTCAGACATCACCATTAGGCCTTCGTGCTGATCTAAATATTCCGATGCTCAGCCTATGCCTCAGATCATCCACGATTTGGGCCATGAAGCAACGGATACTCAGCTACCGAACGCCCCCATGTCACAGGCGACCGGTCACAGCCCATCAATGTTCCACTGCACCGCAGGCCCTCCAGACCAGTGCTGAATGGTGCCTTGGGTTCGCCCGCAGGCTATCGAATGTTTCGTAGGCTGGTCTGGGTCAGCTCATCCGGGGGTCCGTTTTGCCATACCGTGTCCACGATTTGGGGGGAGGGTGTGATTGCTGACGCAGTGCAGCAGAAGAGAAGACCACCCACCATGGGGGGGGGGGGGGTACATCCACAAGGCCCATTGAGACAGCAACCTGGCATTTCCAGTGTGAAACTCCACTTGTTTTCACTCATCAAGTGAGTTTTTGGACTGAGTAAGAATCTGAGCCTTTCTGTGTTTGGGGACGCAGTGGTTAGTTAGCTTGGCCATTGGGGAAGACGGGTCCAAAATAGCCTACGTTTCGCACAGCGTGGGCACAGCGCACGGTGCGCCACCCCCGACACACAATCAACATGTAGCCTCTCCTTTGTGAGGACCCTTCAGCTTGGAAGGGGTGCTCGCAGAGGGTGTGCAACAACCCCTCATCCAGCAGGGATCTGGAGGGTTTCATTGCACCGTGTGCACATGGTAACATGCACACCCACCGGAGACCAAGTAAAGTAAACACCCATAAATCATTCCACAAGTGAACGAAAGTATGTTTTCCAACGCCGACTCTGAGACAAACTCAGCCTCTGTTTCATTCTCGTGGAGGGTCTGCCGATCATTTGCTTCTTTGGCCCTCTTGGCCTACCCTTCAGGCGATCCGGTCACAACAAGAATCTTCCATTGCACTCCTACGGTTCAATAGTTCAAGTATTGGGCCAATATTGCAAAGCATGGTCCCGGTGCCCATCGTGCCGATGCATGTTGTCCTTTTTGATGAACCGGCCATGCTTTGGCAACAACATGAGACAATCTCTGAAACATGTGCTCCTATAAGTGCAATGTATCCTTCCCTGTCCATGATAGGGATCATCAAAACGCAGAGGACACCCCCTGTATCTCCTCCCTTTTTGGGTGTGGTAGCACTGTGCCGTTGCAGTTGCTGGGCGCCATGCATGATGCTCACTCGGGATCGCTTGCTGGGATTTTGGTAGTCACGTTCCCCTGCCACTCTGTGACACTCTTCTGGACTCTTCCCACATCTTGCGTCTCCTACACAACCTCCTCACTGGGTGTGTGCTGCCCAATCATTAAATCCAATCATTCTACAGCCCTGTTCACAATTCAGAAATGTGCTCAGACTCCGCCCCTCGCGGCCTTTCCTTCCTCTCAGCACAACATCAAGACTATATACAGTTGATGCATCCCTACCTCCAGCCCCGTTTCCACGCACATACCCCTGTCGCAAGGGCCCCCGCGGGCGAGCTTGCTGTCTTCACCGCACGGCGGCTGATAACCGACTCAACGGTTGTGTGTGTGGGGGGTGGGGGGGGTGCAGGTCAGCAAGGCGCTCCACACCTGCACGTCCTGGTATGCATATGCAGCAATGGTCGGCAGTTCGAGATATACTGATCCTCAGTCCAGTTTGGGGTATGTGCAACCTGTCAAACTACACCTGGTCGCCACCTTCACTTGGCCATGCTGTGTCGGCCAAGACCTGTAGCCTACATACTACTGCATCACGTGTGGCCCTTCCTGCAGCGTCCACTGCGAGCGCGCAAATGCTGGCACTCCTTCGGCCAACTCACCGTGTGTGCCTTCTGGTTAGCGGGAATGGGGGTCAAGGGTGTGGGAGGGGTAATGGGAGGTCTGCGGAAATCACAACGCACCATCTGCGTTTCCTTGTTGGACTGGCATCTGTACTACAATAAATCTTCCGACCACTTTTCCGCTGCAGAAAGTGGGGGTGGGGGCACAAATCGAGCAAATTGAAGCTCAGACTGCAACCTCTGTCCACCAGCAACAACAAAGGAAGTCGTGGTCCTCCTCTCAACTGATAGCACATAATGAACAGGGGGCTGCCTGTTTTGTAAGGGGCTGCCCCAAATGGCTGATGCCATTTCAGACGGGGCAGGCCCTCTCCGTACAGAGCGGCCCAAATGAGGGATTTCGATCTCGTTGGGGGGCTACTGTGCCCACAGCGGCACACAGCCAGTGGTGGGTCTACGCACTGTGCTGTGTGTTGATCGACGGATTCCTCACCGGGATCAATGTGCACCAGCAATTAGCCTGTGGGTCCTGGTGGTTCGCTTTGAACGGCCGGCGGTGATGGAACCAACCGCTCCGTGGGGCTTCCCGGGGCTACCCACTGGTCGGCTGCAGTGGGTGTTCTGTTGGTAAAGGGTGCTGCGCTTCCTGGACGCTTTTGTTTTGGCCTTGTGAGGCAGTGCGACGATTGTCATTCCCCTTTGACATGCCTGCGGTCCGGGCAGCAAGAGGCCTTTGACATGCCTCGCTGTATCAGTGTCCCGGTTGCCCCCCTATGCCCCCCAATGCCATCCAGCGATGGGGCAAGGGAAAGGGCACTGGCCAGGGCCGTGGGAGGTGATCGGGGCCCGACCGTTCCAACAGGGCATCAGAGGGGGGCTGGGGCGGCTCATGGATTTCACACATGCGCCCAAGGCTCCCCTGACCCCCCCCCCTTGCCCTCACTCTCACCCATGATCTGTGCACCCCAACCCAAACCATCAGCCTAGACCTCACCTTGACCTTTGCAGCCGGTCGGTTCGGGCACCCCAGCCGTGGTGATTAGGCTGAACAAGACCTTCAAATCCAAGGCGGAGGGAGGGCAGGGGGGGGGGGGGGGCAACAGACTGAGACTGGGTCAGGCGGGGACTGTGTGAACTGGGGCGGCCGGTCCGGGTGCTGTGATGAGGCAGAGGGCGGAGGGGCGGTGGGAGGGGAGGTGCTCCCTCATCCCTCATCCACTCCCTCTTCTGCTGCCGTTCGCATCCCCCCCCCTTGTGTCACACACGGCACGGCTTTCTCCCAAAGCGCCGTTTGCAGTGCGGGAGATGGCGGTCTCTCTGCTTCGTTCCCGTGTATGTGCCTTCGATGAAGGAGCACCCCCCCCTCCCACCGCCCCTCCGCCCTCCGCCTCAGCACAGCGTCCGGACCGGCCCAGTTCACACGGCCCCTCGCCACGGGGGGGCGACTACAACCGGTCCTGATGCCACATACCCCCCAGCTATCTGTCAAAACTCGGGGGGGGGGGGGCAGGGGGTGGATCTGGGGGGGGGGTCGGCTGGGGGCTGTAGGGGGGGGATTTCGGCTGGGGGGGGGGTTCCCAAGGTGGGGGGGCTTGCGCGCGACCCACTACTACCACATGCATACCTCCTGGGGGGTTGTGTGTCACTATCTCTCAAAACCCGGGGGGGGGGGGGGGCTGGGGGGTGTCGCATACAAGGACCGGGCCCGGCCGCCCCCCCGTGCCCCTCGCCTGACCCAGTCCCACAGTCCCAGTCTGTCGCCCCCCCCTTGCCCTCCACAGGTCATGCAAATCCTTTGCTGAATGTGTCTGGATTTCCTGAAACGCAGGGAATGGCGCCCAAGCGGATGCGTTTCAGGATGCTTTACATGCGAATGCTGGGGATTCGATGATGCCTTTCTCTGCCGACAACGCAACACAGTGGTGACCAGGACACAGACCGCAGGACTCTGGCAGTCTGCATGCGGTGCCAAAACCATATCCATCTCCACATGGGGACAAAGCCCGCGTACAAACGAGGCTAAGTCGTTGAGACATGCCCAGGGTACCGAAAGTCCCCCAAAAAGGCAACGCAGTACTTTCAGAACGGGCCTGTGACGAACGATTATTTGAGTTGATCAATCAGCTGCTGCCCCCAACTCCTGCATTCTGCAGTAGCACCTGCGGCATTCATGGCCCGGGTCACCGCTTCAGTGCCACCCGCTGACTTAATCGAAATGCGGCACTCAAGGCTTGACCAGCCAATGTTAAGCAAAGCCCCACAGCCGCGCTCTTGAAGGGCACCGTTGTCCTTGTGTCTCCGCATGGCATCAATGATTACCGCGATGCCCCCCTCAGCGGCGATCTTGACTTGATTTTCAGAGTTCAGGGCGAGATTCCTTAACGCCCCACAGCCGCTGCCTTGAAGGGCACCGTTGTCCTTGTGTCTCCGCATGGCATCAATGATTACCGCGATGCCCCCCTCAGCGGCGATCTTGACTCTGTTTTCAGAGTTCCCGGCGAGATTCATTAACGCCCCACAGCCGATGCCTTGAAGGGCACCGTTGTCCTTGTGTCTCTTCATGGCATCAATGACTACCGCGATGCCCCCCTCAGCGGCGATCTTGACTCTGTTTTCAGAGTTCCCGGCGAGATTCATTAACGCCCCACAGCCGCGCTCTTGAAGGGCACCGTTGTCCTTGTGTCTCCGCATGGCATCAATGATTACCGCGATGCCCCCCTCAGCGGCGATCTTGACTTGATTTTCAGAGTTCAGGGCGAGATTCCTTAACGCCCCACAGCCGTCCTCTTGAAGGGCACCGTTGTCCTTGTGTCTCTTCATGGCATCAATGACTACCGCGATGCCCCCCTCAGCGGCGATCTTGACTTGATTTTCAGAGTTCCCGGCGACATTCCCTAACGCCCAACAGCCGCGCTCTTGAAGGGCACCGTTGTCCTTGTGTCTCTTCATGGCATCAATCACTACGGCGATGCCCCCCTCAGCGGCGACCTTGACTTCGTTTTCAGAGTTCAGGGCGACATTCTCTAACGCCCCACAGCCGCTGCCTTGAAGGGCACCGTTGTCCTTGTGTCTCTTCATGGCATCAATGACTACCGCGATGCCCCCCTCAGCAGCGATCTTGACTTGATTTTCAGAGTTCCTGGCGAGATTCATTAACGCCCCACAGCCGCTGCCTTGAAGGGCACCGTTGACCTTGTGTCTCTTCATGGCATCAATGACTACCGCGATGCCCCCCTCAGCGGCGATCTTGACTTGATTTTCAGAGTTCAGGGCGAGATTCCATAACGCCCCACAGCCGATGCCTTGAAGGGCACCGTTGTCCTTGTGTCTCTTCATGGCATCAATGACTACCGCGATGCCCCCCTCAGCGGCGATCTTGACTTTGTTTTCAGAGTTCCCGGCGACATTCCCTAACGCCCAACAGCCGCGCTCTTGAAGGGCACCGTTGTCCTTGTGTCTCTTCATGGCATCAATCACTACGGCGATGCCCCCCTCAGCGGCGACCTTGACTTCGTTTTCAGAGTTCAGGGCGACATTCTCTAACGCCCCACAGCCGCTGCCTTGAAGGGCACCGTTGTCCTTGTGTCTCTTCATGGCATCAATGACTACCGCGATGCCCCCCTCAGCAGCGATCTTGACTTGATTTTCAGAGTTCCTGGCGAGATTCATTAACGCCCCACAGCCGCTGCCTTGAAGGGCACCGTTGTCCTTGTGTCTCTTCATGGCATCAATGACTACCGCGATGCCCCCCTCAGCGGCGAGCTTGACTTTGTTTTCAGAGTTCCCGGCGAGATTCATTAACGCCCCACAGCCGCTGCCTTGAAGGGCACCGTTGACCTTGTGTCTCTTCATGGCATCAATGACTACCGCGATGCCCCCCTCAGCGGCGACCTTGACTTTGTTTTCAGAGTTCCTGGCGAGATTCCCTAACGCCCCACAGCCGCGCTCTTGAAGGGCACCGTTGTCCTTGTGTCTCTTCATGGCATCAATGACTACCGCGATGCCCCCCTCAGCGGCGATCTTGACTTTGTTTTCAGAGTTCCTGGCGAGATTCCCTAACGCCCCACAGCCGATGCCTTGAAGGGCACCGTTGTCCTTGTGTCTCTTCATGGCATCAATGACTACCGCGATGCCCCCCTCAGCGGCGACCTTGACTTTGTTTTCAGAGTTCCTGGCGAGATTCCCTAACGCCCCACAGCCGATGCCTTGAAGGGCACCGTTGTCCTTGTGTCTCTTCATGGCATCAATGACTACCGCGATGCCCCCCTCAGCGGCGATCTTGACGTCGTTTCTGTCGTTGCGCGTCAGTACCCAAAGCACGCTCGTCGCCGTTCCTGCAATCGTGGCTGACCCAGAATGCTGCCTCATGGCATCCAGCAGCGCTGCACTGACGCCAAGAGCGACCCAGTGTTCATATTGTGCCAACACAGCGTCTTGCCTTGCTGTCCCTCGAACGCATCGCCAGTCATCGACTGCAGGGCAGGGCGCCAGTTCCAAAAGGGCGGAGCATGCGGCCTCCTGGACCTTCATGTCCTGCACACGCTCCGTCATGCCCAACACGATGTTCGCGATGTCCTCCGTCCGCTTGAGGCTGTCAATTTGTGTCAGAAACCCGTCACAATCTTCTCCGGGGCCACCTGGACGGCAACAGAAGCACCAGTCATCCAAGGCCCCCGCCCGACCCTCAGAATCACTGGGGGAGGGGGGGGGGGCGAGGGCATGACGTTGGGGGTTTGAGATCACCGGCACCATCCCGACCTCATGCCAGGCCTACTCAGTTCACTCCATCGCAACGTTCCGCAATCACAAGTGTTGTGCCTCGCCGCCCCTGCAGCGCACACCAGATCACCACCGGATGTTGCCTTGAGGTCCGAATCACGGGGAAGAGGGGGGGGGGGGACTCCTCAGTTCTGCCATCACCCCCCCCCCCACAAAACTTGCTGTTGGCCGGGGGCCCCAATCAGGCACGGGGCCAGTAAACAATGTAGACAACGCAGAAACGGGATGCATGTGCCATGCAGCCCAAGGGTGTTCAAGTGAGAAGGGGGGGGGGGACGGGGACATGGCGTTGTTGTTGTTTCGCAATTTCTTTCGCGGATGTCATGTTTGTGAAGGGGGTGCAGCTGAAAAATCAGGACATAAAATTCATTTTGTGGTTGCGCTTTTTTCTGCGGCAAACAACACCTTGGCCGGATATTAAACAATTGCGTGAAGAAGAAGGATTGATACGGTGCAGGCGTGGGTGCATAGAGGGGGGGGTGTCATAACGGATTAGGGTGATGGAAGGGGGGGGGGGGACGGGGGGGGGGGGTGATGGAGAGGGGCATGTCATAAAGGCTCACAAATCTGGTTCAAATGGTCGTTTGGTCGCAATGATACCCTGAGGCCTGGAAGGTCAAACTCTCAACCCAGGTCCTGGATTCTCTGCGGATTGACACGATGGAGGAGGGGGGACGGGGGCATCAAGGCTTCGGAGTTTGCAAGGGCGCCTGTGTGTCATGGAGGCTCAGGTGTGGGGAGGGTGGTGCGGCGGAGGGGTACAGTGGGTGTGCATTGTGTTCGGGGGCACTGTACGTTCAAACCACATGTCATCCCGTCGTGCTCTGAGCCCGTGACGTCCTGACCATCGCACAAGGGCCCCGGGGGACCACAGACAAACCTATCATGAGGACGGGTGATGACTGACATACCTCAGGGGCTGACTGCAAGGGCCGGTGGTGATGGCAAAGCCCTCTCCCACCAAAGGGGTCGGGTGCATCGGGACCCCATGCGACTCAGGGGATTCGCCCCGAGCAGCTCTCCTTCAGGCCTCGGTTGCATGACCACTGGACTACACCACCGCCGGTCCCCACATCAAGCGTTGCTGCAATCACTGCAATGCGGCTGACGCGGGGGATAGGGGGGTGTAGAGCTCCCCACCTCCACCCCCCAACAACAGGCGCCCCACTGATGCGGCCCCAGAAATCCACGCGGGGCCACCCCAGAGGCCCAGGGGGGTGCCCCGGACCCGCTGGAGAGGGGAAAGCAACGAAAGCGCCACTTGTGGCTGCTGCCCCCCTGGCCATTTGACCGACTGGAGTCTCTGGGTCCTCTCGGAAGCCGGGGTTAGCGTCACGACAGAATTCGCGTGCACGTCTCACTGTAGACCCCTCGCCCCGGGCGAACGTCCGGGTCCAGTGCCCTGGCCTCGGGGAATGCGGAAGGGGTGTCCGATGACCAGTCCACACGCCGTTCGGTCGTGAGGTGAGGAGGCACAGCCCCTGTGTAGCCGGGCAGGGGGGGATGGTCAGGGCGGGATACAGGGACCCACCCACCCAGAACTGAGGGACCCACCAACACATCACCCCCCCCCCCTAAATCTTGTGAAAATCTGCGGGGGTGGGGAGGATCTCAAGATATATCCAAAAAGAATACAAAATCTCGGACCCATTACAAAAGATAACACTGGACCGCCCCACAGCGCCCACTACCGCCTCCTCCTGATGGGGAGGGAGTACCGCACGGGGATCCAGAATCCTTCCGGCCACCAACACATGAAACCGTCCCAGGAAAACCGTGGTGAAGGCCCTGATAGGCTGGTGACCTGCACACCACAACTCACCTGACTCGGGCAGCAATTCCAGTGCGGACGTGATTTGTTTCATCTGCACGATGACGAGGCCATGCGCATCACGAAATTTGGACAGCACCTCGAAGCAGCTGCAGGGCGGCAGCAGCACCTCCTCCTCACTGGGCACCATGCTCAGTCCGCTGAGGCTCACGCCCGTGTACTGTGCCTGATCATAAACAGAAGAACACAATGCACCCTGGACCCCAGACCCCGTCCTCGACCGACAGCAGCCCGACCCGAAGGGGGGGCAGGAGAAGGCGGGGGGGGGGGGGATTCCTGAGGTTGGCCATGGCCGGAGGGCTCCCGCCTGCTCACACCCTGCAGCTGCTCACATCATTGCTGGCGCGCACTGCAGTGTACTGCATACGGCAAGAATCCTCCACACGGATCCGGATGTATGGCAGGTAATGTCCCCATAGACAAGCATACCGTCCCCCACAACACTTCTTACGCGAGCTGCATGCCTCCCAGCCTTCATTCCACACACCCCATCCCCTTCAGCTCCCTCCCCCACACACCCCATCCACTCCAGCACTCTCCCCCACACCTGAATGATAAACAGAACACGATCGCCCGTGGGCCCCAGAAACTGAGGGCTCATCAGCACCTCCATCTTCGTCGTAGCCGACGTAAACCCCCAAAAATACACCTTCTTCCCCTCGGTGTACCGCTTGTCCATCTTCGCGTCCCATGCGGCCCGCATCCCACGATACAGCACACCGCAGTACCGTGGGCACCGCCTCATAGCCTCCAGCAGCGCGGCGATGTACTTGGCCCACGGACGCACCGCCTCGCGGTTGCGCTCGTGCAATGCCGCATTACACCGCCGGTACACCGAAGACTCCCCGTTCTCCATTGTGTAAATGTTCAGCACTCGCACCCCCGTTTCCGGGAGGCCCCGGTCATCGTCCACCGTGTCGTAGAACGCCTCGGACAACTCGAGCGCCATGCCCCGAACCCCCGGGTCCATTTCATCAACGGGGAGCAGCTCGTCGACGGGCATGTCCAACGTCACGTCGCCGACATCCTTGAGGATGTGGTGGATGGAGCCCAGCACCTTGTGCTCGCACTCTTGCGGAAGGAAAACACAGCGCTCGGCCATGAGTGTAGAGGGTCTGCAAGAGGCCGGGCCAAGGGGGTTGGGTCATCATCACTGTGAAGTCTCAGAGAGTTCAGCCGAATGCCAGTAATGAATTAGGAATCATGTATCACGCAACCTTGTTCTTGTTCATCAGCCAATCCAATGTACAGCCCCATCTGGGGAGCGGAACAATCACTATGCGATGGTCAGTAATGATCTAACATGCCAGTCTGTCGGAGGCGTTAACAAACGATCCTTCAAATTTCCAGCATTGGTACATTCGACCATCAGGGTATGCCCATTGGCCATGTGTCAGCGTATGACGTTGATCACAGCAACTCCTCGTTGTTGATTCTTGCTCTCACCTCTGGCTCACTCGTTCCTCTCTCTGACCTATAGCTGATTTACCCTCTATCTTCGGCGTTTTCTGTCCCCTTTTCTTCCCTCTCTCCTAGTCACGACCCACAGTGACTCCTGTTTTGTCCTATAGTGTGGCAGCATCTGGTTCATCCACTTATATTGCTTCCAGGCATTTCTGGTCCACACATGTTGCCATGCCTTTGCCCACAGTGCACTTTCCACCCACTCCGCCTCCACAAAGTGCGTATGGCTTTCCGCCATGTGCACTATCCGCCTAATCGATTGTGCCGTCCGTCACATCACTTGATGGTGGTTCCGGAAGGTTTCCCAAAGCATCGTGTTGTACTTATCACATTCCTTCACCCGGGGTTGTGATGTCCTGATGGCCCTCGGATCCGCACCGTCTGAGGAGGCTAACGCTTGTTGGAACCTTAATCCCTTCCGTCGGGAAACTGTGTGTTGGGCCTCATCCAGTTGCTTTGGTTTACCTTTCTGACTCAATAATGCACTTCCACCATTCATCGCTCATCGGTGCCCACTTGTCTATCCCCCGTGTGCTTCTCTTGAGTCTTGGCCCTCCCTTGTCTTGCGGCATCGGGTTGGGAAGTTTTCAATCAATCAGAATCATGTATTGTACAACCTATTCTTTTTGTGGTCATCTGCAAGTCCTGAGTTCGGCCCCCATCAGGGAATGGATTCATGGCCACGCCACAGTCTGTAATGCTAGTTCATGCTGATCTGTCTGGGGGTTTTGAGAAAGCGATCCCGCACATGTCGGATTGTGGTGCAAACAACCATCCGGGTATGCCTTTCAGCCAAGCGTCTACAGGAGACGGCAGGGCGAGCTAGTCCCTGTATATCATCATTGCTTGCATCAAGCTTTCCTCTCACAACTCCACTCCTCATTTTGCAAGTGGAATCAGCATGATTGCAGGAATCATGTATCACGCAATCGTGCCAGCACGCAATATTTGCCTCATGCACCGTGCAATCACGCATCATGCATTAGGCCGTCTTGCATCACGCATCACGTTTAATACCATCATGATCACTGCGGATGCAGTATAAATTGTGCAACATCAAAATGAGAAATTTGGAAAATTTCGATTGCCTTCGGCAAGGCACCTCGAAGAGAGGCCTACAATCAGCCAATCAGTCAGTCAGGCAGGCGAGCAGTCAGTCGGGCAAGCAGGCAGGCAGGCAGACAGGCAGAAACACACAGTTTGGCTTTTTTTCAGTTGCAGACTACAGACTATGACTACAAACGCTAGGGAACCTCTGGTATGCAGAAACACTAAGTGGTCGAGTGGTTGAAGCTTCGGCCGATGGTTCGTCTAGCTTCGGTTCAATTCCCGGCCGGCGGTCTGGCAATTGCCGGCTCAGCTGATCGATCGACCTTGAGCCCTTATTACACTGGACCCTGGTTCAAATCCTTCTAACCACAAATTTGTGACCCCCCCCCCCACCCCCCCCCCCAAATGGTATCCAATTTCAGGGGGATAGAGGCCTCAAGATCAAAAATTCATTGGGGGATTGTTTTGTCCCGCAAAATAATGATTTTACAAGCGGTTCAACATCCAATATCAAGCCTTGGGATATGCTACGTGAATGACCCCCAAATAGGGGGGTGTATGGTGTCTGCGCTTGCGCCTGATCTAACAACCTCGCTTCGAGGTGAAGAGGCGAAGAGGACTTGGCAGCGTCTACTAGTACGGCGTGGGATTGTGAATAACATCTGGCGTGGGTGATGGGCAGTGAGGCTCGACAAAATAAATTGCAGCTTTTCACGTAGAAGCTGTTATACCTCCGTTTGAGTGGTTCATGACATCTAACATCCCACACCACTCATCAATCGCTAGTCCTCAGCTTTCTAAGGCGAGGCACTGTCGCACTATACAGGGGGATCAATGGTCGGTTCCGATAGACTGAATGTCCCCGCCATAGACAATTCCAGCCATTAGTCCAGCAGTATTGCGTAGCTCAATCAATGCACGTGTCCCCTTCTTGGTTGGGGTGCTCCACTATGTAAGGTACAGTGAGGCGTTTCTTGCGGTTAGCTCTGTGGGTCACTTGAGTGCTTGTCCTTTCTGCCGACTCTAGTGAACAACCAGGATCAATAAATAGCAGTCGTCCTTAAAGTGTGGACTGCATTCACTGTTTACGTGCGAACTGACTGGGCTGCAAAGCATGGCACTCACTCGGCCTCTCCCCATCAGTTGCTGTTTAGTTTCAAGAAGTGCAGGGAGTAACATACAATTTCAGCAAGGGGGGGGGGGTACATACAGAAGAAAAGTATCAGAACAAATGTAACGTGTGGGCCGAGTGCATTCTGTACTGTAAGAAGGGTGTGGCAAGGCACTGTCGCACTATACAGGGGTTGGGGGTCTCAGTCCATGTGGTGGCGGTAAATCTGGATGTGGGTTATTTGGCGGCCGCTGGTTCAACCCTTCTCAGCACAAACTTTTGAACCCCCCCCCCCCCCCCCCCGGGAAAAAAAACGTGACATTCAGTTTCAGGGGGATAGAGGCCACAAAATAAAAAAAAACCCATTGGGGGATCGTTTTGTAAGGTCAAATAATGACTTTACAAGGGGTTAGACATCCAATATCATGCCTTCGGGGATGCTACGCGAATGACCCCCCCAAATGGGGATCGTATGGGATGGCGAAAATTGGCTTGCGCCCGGGGGGGGTCACGGCTGTCGCCTGAAGGAGGGGGGGGGGGGGTTTGGGAAATGGACACCTGTGACAGGACCTATGTATGGTCCTCATTGTCAGCCTTTTTTTTGTTTTTTTAGTATGCTATACACTCTCTGATTCATTTCTAGCCAGATCCTGACTTAGCTTAGTTGGTAGTAGGCCTAGGCTCTGATTCCAGAGTCCTAGGTTCAAACCCAGTTTCATGTAATGTTTTTTTCCCTTCGCTTTTTTCGTCTTTTTTATGTCTTCATGTTTGCATGTTTGCATGTGCATGCCCCCCCCAAGACAGTTTTCTACAGGTCCCCCCATCAGGGGGGACCCTTTGTGTCAGTCACAGGCACACATACCCCTTAAACCCCCCCCCCCCTGCTCTCGACCCCTTCCCCGAAGCAACCAGCCCCTGACAAGGAAACAAACAAAAGTCAGTTAAACACAGGGGGCCACTGACAGCACCACTTTGCAAATTTTATTTTTTCTTTTTTGGCGAACCATCCTTTCTGAGTTAAACAGGTGCTGTCTGATGGCTGGGTGCCTGGGCAGGCAGGTTGCATCCCCCCCCCCCCCCCCCCCGTGCTATGGGATGCAACCGGAATAGACCGGACATAAATACCACCACCGTTGGGGGTAGGGGGGGGGGACTGGGGGACTGTGTATACCGGTTGTCACTGCCCCGTCACGGCGGGCCAGAAGGGGGGGGGGGGTTTGGGAAATGGACATCCGTGACCCCCCGTGGGCGCAAGCCAATTTTCCCCCACCCTATGGTTCTGCGCCTGCGCTTGATCAAACAACCTCTCTTCTAAGTGACTTGTGGTTTCATGAGTCCATATCCCCAACTCCTTGGGCCACTAAATTTGTGGATTGTTTGGTGGGGGGGTGGGGGCGGGACGGTCACAGGTGTGGAGTGGTCAAAAAGGTTTGCGGGGGGGGGGGGGGGGATGCTTCCCCAACGCAACTGGTGCACAAGTTGCCTTGACGCTGTTTTGGGCTATGTTGAGTGGTACCGGGATTACACTAGGGTGAGCCGATGACTGTGACTTGGTCCGGTGTTTGGTAAATTTGGTTGCTGCAGATGTTGTTTCCAAAGCATTTAACATTTTCAATCGATCAGAAATCGATGTGTTCCACTGATGTTGCACATCAACCGCGATATTAAACTCAGTGATTGGACAGGACACAAAGAACAACCAGGAGGAGTAGTAGTTTTGGCCCACACTGAATTGTCCACCGAAGCCATATTGAGTACTGCCACCATATGTATGGCCGGTAGCTATTGACCCTTGGTAACTAAGTGGGCCCGGAGGGCACGGAGGGCAGGGAGGGGGGGGGGGAGTCGCGTACCCAAACCGAGGAGACGGCCCACCCGTGAGTACCGGGGGAATGTTTGCCCGGCGCGCGCCCGACGCGCTACTTTTCTATAAGCTATCCCAACTTCAGCCCCAGATTTACCCTCCCATGGAGAAGCCCCCCAAGTAGACCACATTGCACTGCACACCTTCCTTACAAAGCACGTTGCAAAATAAAGCAGGATCTGTGCATTCAACCATTCCAACTGTCATTTGTAGGGTAATTAACAAACAACATTGGTCCCACAAGTGTGGAGGTAAATACATCAATTACAATAGTGCTCCTTACACTCATCACAAACTGCGGCGGTGGAGCGCCTTTGGCAACATAAAACACACACTTCCGCCTCATCCTTTGCCTCATCTTGCGCGTCGCCCGAGTTGCTTTGGTCGGTCCAAACCTGAGGCAGGACATGCTCCCATGGTCCGTAGGGGGGGTGACGGACTTGCCTCCGGATGCAAAACTGAGTGACATGCAACAAAATGCGGACTGAATGGTGCAACTCATTGGAGCCGCCACGCCAGATGTTCCTAACCAAACCCCAATGCCACAACCGAGCAAACAGCTGCTCAATGTGTGCCCTGTACCACCCATGGACATCATTGTAACCTTGTTGGCGGGCTGTCAAAGTGCCATTCTTTCTTCCAATGAATGGCACAATGACATGAATCCAGCCTTTATAAGCACCATCATGGCCCCCAACTTCAAAATCAAAGAAATCACCTCGGGTACGAGAAGGTACCCTACCATACCCATCCCAAATCAAAACATCTGCTGATGTTCCCGGGGGCCAAGGGGCAAATCCATATAATGTTGCCCAACATATCAAGAGCAACAGTCACCTTGTAAACATGCGACGCATACTTAGGATTCCGCAGGTCTGCACTCCATATCCCGCCAATGGAGTTGATGGGCATGGAGTCTGTGAAATGCGTCACAAAGAATGGAAAATGGGAACAATGGCTGAAAGGATTCAACCTGTCGGCCCATCGAATCTCTTGAACAACATGGTTAAGGTATTCGCGAGCACGGGCAACACTCTGCCGCCAGGCAACCTCCGAACGTTCCGCGTGAGACATGAAAGCACCGCTCTCTGCCGGTGGGGTGCTACATCACCCCTGCATTCTCGTGGAATCCAACCGGGGGGGACAAAATCAGAAGTCAAAACCTACGCCGGGGGTCGCCATGATGCACCGCGCAACAAAGCGTGGATTCAAAGATTGTCCCGGTTTCCTCAATAGCACCGGAAGGTTGAAAGACCGCATAAAGCGTGGATTGTGAGTCCCTAACCCCAACTCGAGGGGCCACCAACTCGAGGGGCCACGCAACAGAGCGTGGATTCAAAGATTGTCCCGGTTTCCTCAAAAGCACCGGAAGGTTGGGGCCCAAAAGAGGGTGGAAATGCTACGTCACCCCTGCATTCTCGGGGGTCCCCAACAAAGGGAACAAATTCAGAAGTCAAAACCTACACCGGGGGTCACCATGATGCACCACGCAACAAAGCGTGGATTCAAAGATTGTCCCGATTTCCTCAATAGCACCGGAATGTTGGGACCCGAAAGAGGGCGGAAATGCTACGTCACCCCTGCATTCTCGGGGGTCCCCAACGAAGGAAACAAAATCAGAAGTCAAAAACTACGCTAGGGGTCACCATGATGCTCCTAGTATCTCAAAGTGTGGGTCTCTAGTATAGCCAGGCGCCCAAATAGCTGCACTGTGCTAAGTGCGCCCCCTTAGCGCACCCCCTAAAAGGCCACTGGAAGGGGGGGTGACGGACTTGCCTCCGGATGCAAAACTGAGTGAAATGCAACAAAATGCGGACTGAATGGTGCAACTCATTGGGGCCGCCACGCCAGATGTTCCTAACCAAACCCCAATGCCACAACCGAGCAAACAGCTACTCAATGTGTGCCCTGTACCACCCATGGACATCATTGTAACCTTGTTGGCGGGCTGTCAAAGTGCCATTCTTTCTTCCAATGAATGGCACAATGACATGAATCCGGCCTTTATAAGCACCATCATGGCCCCAAACTTCAAAATCAAAGAAATCACCTCGGGTACGAGAAGGTACCCTACCATACCCATCCCAAATCAAAACATCTGCTGATGTCCCCGGGGGATCAATGGTCGGTTCTGATACACTGAATGTCCCCGGGGGCCAAGGGGCAAATCCATATAATGTTGCCCCACACATCAACGGCAACAGTCACCTTGTAAACATGCGACGCATACTTCCGCAGGTCTGCACTCCATATCCCGCCAATGGAACTGATGGGCATGGAGTCTGTGAAATGCGTCATAAAGAATGGAAAATGGGGACAATGGTTGAAAAGATTCAACCTGTCGGCCCATCGAATCTCTTGAACAACATGGTTAAGGTATTCGCGAGCACAGGCAACACTCTGCCGCCAGGCAAATTCCAAACATTCCGCGTGAGACATGAAAGCACCGCTCTCTGTCGGTGGGGTGCTACATCACCCCTGCTTTCTCGGGGTCCCGAACGAGGGGGACAAAATCAGAAGTCAAAACCTACGCCGGGGGTCGCCATGATGCACCGCGCAACAAAGCGTGGATTCAAGGATTCTCCCGCTTTCCTCAATAGCACCGGAAGGTTGAAGGACCGCACAAAGCGTGGATTCTGTGTCCCTAACCCCAACTCGAGGGGCCACGCAACAAAGCGTGCATTGTGAGTCCCTAACCCCAACTCGAGGGGCCACGCAAAAAAGCGTGGATTGTGCGTCCCTAACCCAAACTCGAGGGGCCACGCAACAAAGCGTGGATTGTGAGTCCCTAACCACAACTCGAGGGGCCACGCAACAAAGCGTGGATTGTGAGTCCCTAACCCCAACTTGAGGGGCCACGCAACAAAAAGGTTGAGTGTGAGTCCCCAACTCCAACTCAAGGGGCCACGCAACAAAGCGTGGATTGTGAGTCCCTAACCCCAACTCGAAGGGCCACGCAACAAAGCGTGGATTGTGAGTCCCTAACCCCAACTCGAGGGGACACGCAACAAAGCGTGGATTGTGAGCCCCTAACCCCAACTCTGGGGGCCACGCAACAAAGGGTAGTTTGTGAGTCCTTAACCCCACCTCGAGGGGCCAGGCGACAAAGCGTGGATTCAAAGATTGTCCCGGTTTCCTCAATAGCACCGGAAGGTTGAAAGACCGCATAAAGGGTGGATTGTGAGTCCCTAACCCCAACTCGAGGGGCCATACAAAAAAGCGTGGATCGTGAGTCCCTAACCTCAGCTGGAGGGGCCACGCAACAAAGCGTGCATTGTGAGTCTGTAACCCCAACTCGAGGGGCCACGCAAAAAAGCGTGGATTGTGAGTCCCTAACCCCAACTCGAGGGGCCACGCAACAAAGCGTGGATTGTGAGTCCCCAACCCCAACTCAAGGGGCCACGCAAAAAAGCGTGGATTGTGAGTCCCTAACCCTAACTCCAGGGGCC
The DNA here is from genome assembly GCA_964036045.1 of Eutreptiella sp. 'Long Island Sound 2002'. Taxonomy (NCBI): domain Eukaryota; phylum Euglenozoa; class Euglenophyceae; order Eutreptiales; family Eutreptiaceae; genus Eutreptiella; species Eutreptiella sp. 'Long Island Sound 2002'. The sequence goes on from OZ038380.1 coordinate 163,642,577, forward strand.
GCGCAACAAAGCGTGGATTCAAAGATTGTCCCGGTTTCCTCAATAGCACCGGAAGGTTGAAAGACCGCATAAAGGGTGGATTGTGTATCCCTAACCCCAACTCGAGGGGCCACGCAACAAAGCGTGGATTGTGAGTCCCTAACCCCAACTCTGGGGGCCACGCAACAAAGCGTGGATTGTGAGTCCCTAACACCAACTCGAGGGGCCACGCAACAAAGCGTGGATTCAAAGATTGTCCCGGTTTCCTCAATAGCACCGGAAGGTTGAAAGACCGTATAAAGCGTGGATTGTGAGTCCCTAACCCCAACTCGAGGGGCCACGCAACAAAGCGTGGATTGTGAGTCCCCAACCCCAAACTCAGGGGCCACGCAACAAAGCGTAAATTGTGAGTCCCTAACCCCACCTCGAGGGGCCATGCAACAAAGCGTGGATTCAAAGATTGTCCCGGTTTCCTCAATAGCACCGGAAGGTTGAAAGACCGCATAAAGCGTGGATTTTGAGTCCCTAACCCCAACTCGAGGGGCCGCGCAAAAAAGCGTGGATTGTGAGTCCCTAACCCCAACTCGAGGGGCCACGCAACAAAGCGTGGATTGTGAGTCCCTAACCCCAACTCAAGCGGCCATGCAAAAAAGCGTGGATTGTGAGTCCCCAACCCCGACTCGAGGGGCCACGCAACAAAGCGTGGATTGTGACTCCCCAACCCAAACTCAAGGGGCCACGCAAAAAAGCGTGGATTGTGAGTCCCTAACCCCAACTCGAGAACCCACGCAACAAAGCGTGGATTGTGAGTCCCTAACCCCAACTCGAGGGGCCACGCAACAAAGCGTGGATTGTGAGTCCCTAACCCCACCTCGAGGGGGCACACAACAAAGCGTGGATTCAAAGATTGTCCCGGTTTCATCAATAGCACCGGAAGGTTGAAAGACCGCATAAAGCGTGGATTGTGAGTCCCTAACCCCAACTCGAGGGGCCACGCAACAAAGCGTGGATTGTGAGTCCCTAACGCCAACTCGAGGGGCCACGCAAAAAAGCGTGGATCGTGAGTCCCTAACCTCAGCTGGAGGGGCCACGCAACAAAGCGTGGATTGTGAGTCCCTAACCCCAACTCGAGGGGCCACGCAACAAAGCGTGGATTGTGAGTCCCTAACCCCAACTCGAGGGGCCACGCAACAAAGCGTGGATTGTGAGTCCCCAACCCCAACTCAAGGGGCCACGCAAAAAAGCGTGGATTGTGAGTCCCTAACCCTAACTCCAGGGGCCGCGCAACAAAGCGTGGATTCAAAGATTGTCCCGGTTTCCTCAATAGCACCGGAAGGTTGAAAGACCGCATAAAGGGTGGATTGTGTATCCCTAACCCCAACTCGAGGGGCCACGCAACAAAGCGTGGATTGTGAGTCCCTAACCCCAACTCGAGGGGCCACGCAACAAAGCGTGGATTGTGAGTCCCTAACACCAACTCGAGGGGCCACGCAACAAAGCGTGGATTCAAAGATTGTCCCGGTTTCCTCAATAGCACCGGAAGGTTGAAAGACCGTATAAAGCGTGGATTGTGAGTCCCTAACCCCAACTCGAGGGGCCACGCAACAAAGCGTGGATTGTGAGTCCCCAACCCCAAACTCAGGGGCCACGCAACAAAGCGTAAATTGTGAGTCCCTAACCCCACCTCGAGGGGCCATGCAACAAAGCGTGGATTCAAAGATTGTCCCGGTTTCCTCAATAGCACCGGAAGGTTGAAAGACCGCATAAAGCGTGGATTTTGAGTCCCTAACCCCAACTCGAGGGGCCGCGCAAAAAAGCGTGGATTGTGAGTCCCTAACCCCAACTCGAGGGGCCACGCAACAAAGCGTGGATTGTGAGTCCCTAACCCCAACTCAAGCGGCCATGCAAAAAAGCGTGGATTGTGAGTCCCCAACCCCGACTCGAGGGGCCACGCAACAAAGCGTGGATTGTGACTCCCCAACCCAAACTCAAGGGGCCACGCAAAAAAGCGTGGATTGTGAGTCCCTAACCCCAACTCGAGAACCCACGCAACAAAGCGTGGATTGTGAGTCCCTAACCCCAACTCGAGGGGCCACGCAACAAAGCGTGGATTGTGAGTCCCTAACCCCACCTCGAGGGGGCACACAACAAAGCGTGGATTCAAAGATTGTCCCGGTTTCATCAATAGCACCGGAAGGTTGAAAGACCGCATAAAGCGTGGATTGTGAGTCCCTAACCCCAACTCGAGGGGCCACGCAACAAAGCGTGGATTGTGAGTCCCTAACGCCAACTCGAGGGGCCACGCAAAAAAGCGTGGATCGTGAGTCCCTAACCTCAGCTGGAGGGGCCACGCAACAAAGCGTGGATTGTGAGTCCCTAACCCCAACTCGAGGGGCCACGCAACAAAGCGTGGATTGTGAGTCCCTAACCCCAACTCGAGGGGCCACGCAACAAAGCGTGGATTGTGAGTCCCCAACCCCAACTCAAGGGGCCACGCAAAAAAGCGTGGATTGTGAGTCCCTAACCCTAACTCCAGGGGCCGCGCAACAAAGCGTGGATTCAAAGATTGTCCCGGTTTCCTCAATAGCACCGGAAGGTTGAAAGACCGCATAAAGGGTGGATTGTGTATCCCTAACCCCAACTCGAGGGGCCACGCAACAAAGCGTGGATTGTGAGTCCCTAACCCCAACTCGAGGGGCCACGCAACAAAGCGTGGATTGTGAGTCCCTAACACCAACTCGAGGGGCCACGCAACAAAGCGTGGATTCAAAGATTGTCCCGGTTTCCTCAATAGCACCGGAAGGTTGAAAGACCGTATAAAGCGTGGATTGTGAGTCCCTAACCCCAACTCGAGGGGCCACGCAACAAAGCGTGGATTGTGAGTCCCCAACCCCAAACTCAGGGGCCACGCAACAAAGCGTAAATTGTGAGTCCCTAACCCCACCTCGAGGGGCCATGCAACAAAGCGTGGATTCAAAGATTGTCCCGGTTTCCTCAATAGCACCGGAAGGTTGAAAGACCGCATAAAGCGTGGATTTTGAGTCCCTAACCCCAACTCGAGGGGCCGCGCAAAAAAGCGTGGATTGTGAGTCCCTAACCCCAACTCGAGGGGCCACGCAACAAAGCGTGGATTGTGAGTCCCTAACCCCAACTCAAGCGGCCATGCAAAAAAGCGTGGATTGTGAGTCCCCAACCCCGACTCGAGGGGCCACGCAACAAAGCGTGGATTGTGACTCCCCAACCCAAACTCAAGGGGCCACGCAAAAAAGCGTGGATTGTGAGTCCCTAACCCCAACTCGAGAACCCACGCAAAAAAGCGTGGATTGTGAGTCCCTAACCCCAACTCGAGGGGCCACGCAACAAAGCGTGGATTGTGAGTCCCTAACCCCACCTCGAGGGGGCACACAACAAAGCGTGGATTCAAAGATTGTCCCGGTTTCATCAATAGCACCGGAAGGTTGAAAGACCGCATAAAGCGTGGATTGTGAGTCCCTAACCCCAACTCGAGGGGCCACGCAACAAAGCGTGGATTGTGAGTCCCTAACGCCAACTCGAGGGGCCACGCAAAAAAGCGTGGATCGTGAGTCCCTAACCTCAGCTGGAGGGGCCACGCAACAAAGCGTGGATTGTGAGTCCCTAACCCCAACTCGAGGGGCCACGCAACAAAGCGTGGATTGTGAGTCCCTAACCCCAACTCGAGGGGCCACGCAACAAAGCGTGGATTCAAAGATTGTCCCGGTTTCCTCAATAGCACCGGAAGGTTGAAAGACCGTATAAAGCGTGGATTGTGAGTCCCTAACCCCACCTCGAGGGGCCACGCAACAAAGCGTGGATTCAAAGATTGTCCCGGTTTCCTCAATAGCACCGGAAGGTTGAAAGACCGTATAAAGCGTGGATTGTGAGTCCCTAACCCCAACTCGAGGGGCCACGCAACAAAGCGTGGATTGTGAGTCCCCAACCCCAAACTCAGGGGCCACGCAACAAAGCGTAAATTGTGAGTCCCTAACCCCACCTCGAGGGGCCATGCAACAAAGCGTGGATTCAAAGATTGTCCCGGTTTCCTCAATAGCACCGGAAGGTTGAAAGACCGCATAAAGCGTGGATTTTGAGTCCCTAACCCCAACTCGAGGGGCCGCGCAAAAAAGCGTGGATTGTGAGTCCCTAACCCCAACTCGAGGGGCCACGCAACAAAGCGTGGATTGTGAGTCCCTAACCCCAACTCAAGCGGCCATGCAAAAAAGCGTGGATTGTGAGTCCCCAACCCCGACTCGAGGGGCCACGCAACAAAGCGTGGATTGTGACTCCCCAACCCAAACTCAAGGGGCCACGCAAAAAAGCGTGGATTGTGAGTCCCTAACCCCAACTCGAGAACCCACGCAAAAAAGCGTGGATTGTGAGTCCCTAACCCCAACTCGAGGGGCCACGCAACAAAGCGTGGATTGTGAGTCCCTAACCCCACCTCGAGGGGGCACACAACAAAGCGTGGATTCAAAGATTGTCCCGGTTTCATCAATAGCACCGGAAGGTTGAAAGACCGCATAAAGCGTGGATTGTGAGTCCCTAACCCCAACTCGAGGGGCCACGCAACAAAGCGTGGATTGTGAGTCCCTAACGCCAACTCGAGGGGCCACGCAAAAAAGCGTGGATCGTGAGTCCCTAACCTCAGCTGGAGGGGCCACGCAACAAAGCGTGGATTGTGAGTCCCTAACCCCAACTCGAGGGGCCACGCAACAAAGCGTGGATTGTGAGTCCCTAACCCCAACTCGAGGGGCCACGCAACAAAGCGTGGATTGTGAGTCCCCAACCCCAACTCAAGGGGCCACGCAAAAAAGCGTGGATTGTGAGTCCCTAACCCTAACTCCAGGGGCCGCGCAACAAAGCGTGGATTCAAAGATTGTCCCGGTTTCCTCAATAGCACCGGAAGGTTGAAAGACCGCATAAAGGGTGGATTGTGTATCCCTAACCCCAACTCGAGGGGCCACGCAACAAAGCGTGGATTGTGAGTCCCTAACCCCAACTCGAGGGGCCACGCAACAAAGCGTGGATTGTGAGTCCCTAACACCAACTCGAGGGGCCACGCAACAAAGCGTGGATTCAAAGATTGTCCCGGTTTCCTCAATAGCACCGGAAGGTTGAAAGACCGTATAAAGCGTGGATTGTGAGTCCCTAACCCCAACTCGAGGGGCCACGCAACAAAGCGTGGATTGTGAGTCCCCAACCCCAAACTCAGGGGCCACGCAACAAAGCGTAAATTGTGAGTCCCTAACCCCACCTCGAGGGGCCATGCAACAAAGCGTGGATTCAAAGATTGTCCCGGTTTCCTCAATAGCACCGGAAGGTTGAAAGACCGCATAAAGCGTGGATTTTGAGTCCCTAACCCCAACTCGAGGGGCCGCGCAAAAAAGCGTGGATTGTGAGTCCCTAACCCCAACTCGAGGGGCCACGCAACAAAGCGTGGATTGTGAGTCCCTAACCCCAACTCAAGCGGCCATGCAAAAAAGCGTGGATTGTGAGTCCCCAACCCCGACTCGAGGGGCCACGCAACAAAGCGTGGATTGTGACTCCCCAACCCAAACTCAAGGGGCCACGCAAAAAAGCGTGGATTGTGAGTCCCTAACCCCAACTCGAGAACCCACGCAAAAAAGCGTGGATTGTGAGTCCCTAACCCCAACTCGAGGGGCCACGCAACAAAGCGTGGATTGTGAGTCCCTAACCCCACCTCGAGGGGGCACACAACAAAGCGTGGATTCAAAGATTGTCCCGGTTTCATCAATAGCACCGGAAGGTTGAAAGACCGCATAAAGCGTGGATTGTGAGTCCCTAACCCCAACTCGAGGGGCCACGCAACAAAGCGTGGATTGTGAGTCCCTAACGCCAACTCGAGGGGCCACGCAAAAAAGCGTGGATTGTGAGTCCCCAACCCCAACTCAAGGGGCCACGCAACAAAGCGTGGATTGTGAGTCCCTAACCCCAACTCGAGGGGCCACGCAACAAAGCGTGGATTGTGAGTCCCTAACCCCAACTCGAGGGGCCACGCAAAAAAGCGTGGATTGTGAGTCCCTAACCCCAACTCGAGGGGCCACGCAACAAAGCGTGGATTGTGAGTCCCTAACCCCAACTCAAGGGGCCACACAACAAAGCGTGGATTGTGAGTCCCTAACCCCAACTCAAGGGGCCACGCAATAAAGCGTGGATTGTGAGTCCCTAACCCCAACTCGAGGGGCCACGCAACAAAGCGTGGATTGTGAGTCCCCAACCCCAATTCAAGGGGCCACGCAAAAAAGCGTGGATTGTGAGTCCCTCACCCCAACTCGAGGGGCCACGCAAAAAAGCGTAAATTGTGAGTCCCTAACCCCACCTCGAGGGGCCATGCAACAAAGCGTGGATTGTGAGTCCCTAACCCCAACTCGAGGGGCCACGCAAAAAAGCGTAGATTGTGAGTCCCTAACCCAAACTCGGGGGGCCATGCAACAAAGCGTGCATTGTGAGTCCGTAACCCCAACTCGAGGGGCCACGCAACAAAGCGTGGATTGTGGGTCCCTAACCCCAACTCCAGGGGCCACGCAACAAAGCGCAGATTGTGAGTCCCTAACCCCAACTCGAGGGGCCACGCAACAAAGCGTGGATTTGAAAATTGTCCCGGTTTCCTCAATAGCACCGGAAGGTTGGGGCCCAAAAGAGGGCGGAAATGCTACGTCACCCCTGCATTCTCGGGGGTCCCCAACAAAGGGAACAAAATCAGAAGTCAAAAGCTGCGCCGGGGGTCACCATGATGCACCACCCAACAAAGCGTGTATTGAAAGATTGTCCCGGTTTCCTCAATAGCAACGGAAGGTTGGGGCCCAAAAGAGGGCGGAAATGCTACGTCACCCCTGCATTCTCGGGGGTCCCGACCTAAGGGGACGAAATCAGAAGTAAAACCTACGCCGGGGGTCAGCATGATGCACCACGCAACAAGGCGCTGATTCAAAGATTGTCCCGGTTCCCTCAATAGCACCGGAATGTCGGGGCCCAAAAGAGGGCGGAAATGCTACGTCACCCCTGCATTCTCGGGGGTCCAGAACTAAGGGGACGAAATCAGAATTAAAACCTACGCCGGGGGTCACCATGATGCACCACACAACAAACCGTGGATTCAAAGATTGTCCCGGTTCCCTCAATAGCACCGGAAAGTTGGGGCCCAAAAGAGGGCGGAAATGCTACGTCACCTCTGCATTCTCGGGGGTCCCCAACAAAGGGAACAAAATCAGAAGTCAAAAGCTGCGCCGGGGGTCACCATGATGCACCACCCAACAAAGCGTGTATTGAAAGATTGTCCCGGTTTCCTCAATAGCAACGGAAGGTTGGGGCCCAAAAGAGGGCGGAAATGCTACGTCACCCCTGCATTCTTGGGGGTCCCGAACTAAGGGGACGAAAGCAGAAGTAAAACCTACGCCGGGGGTCAGCATGATGCACCACGCAACAAGGCGTGGATTCAAAGATTGTCCCAGTTCCCTCAATAGCACCGGAATGTTGGGGCCCAAAAGAGGGCGGAAATGCTACGTCACCCCTGCATTCTCGGGGGTCCCGAACTAAGGGGACGAAATCAGAAGTAAAACCTACGCCGGGGGTCACCATGATGCACCACGCAACAAAGCGGGGATTCAAAGATTGTCCCGGTTCCCTCAATAGCACCGGAAAGTTGGGGCCCAAAAGAGGGCGGAAATGCTACGTCACCCCTGCATTCTCGGGGGTCCCCAACAAAGGGAACAAAATCAGAAGTCAAAAGCTGCGCCGGGGGTCACCATGATGCACCACCCAACAAAGCGTGTATTGAAAGATTGTCCCGGTTTCCTCAATAGCAACGGAAGGTTGGGACCCAAAAGAGGGCGGAAATGCTACGTCACCCCTGCATTCTCGGAGGTCCCGAACTAAGGGGACGAAATCAGAAGTAAAACCTACACCGGGGGTCAGCATGATGCACCACGCAACAAGGCGTGGATTCAAAGATTGTCCCGGTTCCCTCAATAGCACCGGAATGTTGGGGCCCAAAAGAGGGCGCAAATGCTACGTCACCCCTGCATTCTCGGGGGTCCCCAACAAAGGGAACAAATTCAGAAGTCAAAACCTACGCCGGGGGTCACCATGATGCACCACGCAACAACGCGTGGATTCAAAGATTGTCCCGGTTTCCTCAATAGCACCGGAAGGTCGGGGCCCAAAAGAGGGCGGAAATGCTACGTCAACCCTGCATTCTCGGGGGTCCTCAACAAAGGGAACAAAATCGCAAGTCGAAACCTACACTAGGGGTCACCATGATGCACCACGCAACAAGGCGTGGATTCAAAGATTGTCCCGGTTTCCTCAATAGCACCGGCAGGTTGGGGCCCAAAAGAGGGCGGAAATGCTACGTCACCCCTGCATTCTCGGGGGTCCCCAACAAAGGGAACAAAATCGCAAGTCAAAACCTACACCGGGGGTCACCATGATGCACCACTCAACAAAGCGTGAATTCAAAGATTGTCCCGGTCTCCTCAATAGCACCGGAAAATTGGGGCCCAAAAGAGGGCGGAAATGCTGTGTCACCCCTGCATTCTCGGGGGTCCCCAACAAAGGGAACAAATTCAGAAGTCAAAACCTCCGCCGGGGGTCACCATGATGCACCACGCAACAAAGCGTGGAATCAAAGATTGTCCCGGTTTCCTCAATAGCACCGGCAGGTTGGGGCCCAAAAGAGGGCGGAAATGCTACGTCACCCCTGCATTCTCGGGGGTCCCCATCAAAGGGAACAAAATCGCAAGTCAAAACCTACACCGGGGGTCACCATGATGCACCACGCAACAAACCGTGGATTCAAAGATTGTCCCGGTTCCCTCAATAGCACCAGAAGGTTGGGGCCCAAAAGAGGGCGGAAATGCTACGTCACCCCTGCATTCTCGGGGGTCCCCAACGAAGGAGACAAAATCAGAAATCGAAACCTACGCTAGGGGTCACCATGATGCTCCTAGTATCTCAAAGTGTGGGTCTCTAGTACAGCCAGGCGCCCAAATAGCTGCACAGTGCTAAGTGCGCCCCCTTAGCGCACCCCCTAAAAGGCCACTGGAAGGGGGGGTGACGGACTTGCCTCCGGATGCAAAACTGAGTGAAATGCAACAAAATGCGGACTGAATGGTGCAACTCATTGAGGCCGCCACGCCAGATGTTCCTAACCAAACCCCAATGCCACAACCGAGCAAACAGCTACTCAATGTGTGCCCTGTACCACCCATGGACATCATTGTGACCTTGTTGGCGGGCTGTCAAAGTGCCATTCTTTCTTCCAATGAATGGCACAATGACATGAAGCCGGCCTTTATATGCACCATCATGGCCCCCAACTTCAAAATCAAAGAAATCACCTCGGGTACGAGAAGGTACCCTACCATACCCATCCCAAATCAAAACATCTGCTAATGTCCCCGGGGGATCAATGGTCGGTTCCGATAGACTGAATGTCCCCGGGGGCCAAGGGGCAAATCCATATAATGTTGCCCAACACATCAACAGCAACAGTCACCTTGTAAACATGCGACGCATACTTAGGATTCCGCAGGTCTGCACTCCATATCCCGCCAATGGAACTGATGGGCATGGAGTCTGTGAAATGCGTCATAAAGAACAGAAAATGGGGACAATGGTTGAAAGGATTCAACCTGTCGGCCCATCAAATCTCTTGAACAACATGGTTAAGGTATTCGCGAGCAGAGGGCAACACTCTGCCGCCAGGCAACCTCCGAGGATTCCGCGTGAGACATGAAAGCACCGCTCTCTGTCGGTGGGGTGCTACGTCACCCCTGCATTCTCGAGGGTCCCCAACGAGGGGGACAAAATCAGAAGGGGGCCACCATGATGCACCACGCAACAAACCCACCTCGAGGGGCCACGCAACAAAGCGTGGATTTAAAAATTGTCCCGGTTTCCTCAATAGCACCAGAAGGTTGGGGCCCAAAAGAGGGCGGAAATGCTACGTCACCCCTGCATTCTCGGGGGTCCCCAACAAACGAGACAAAATCAGAAGTCGAAACCTACACTAGGGGTCACCATGATGCTCCTAGTATCTCAAAGTGTGGGTCTCTAGTACAGCCAGGCGCCCAAATAGCCGCACTGTGCTAAGTGCGCCCCCTTAGCGCACCCCCTAAAAGGCCACTAGAAGGGCACGGGTCCAAAAAGATGCCCGGCGCGCGCCCGGCGCGCTAACGTTCCCCCACTGTATGTTGCTGTTTCTCCATTGGTGGCGGGAGAAAAAATTGAGGGTCCAACAGCAAGAACAGTAAGGTCTCGACAGAATCATTAAGCATCATAACCAGATCATGCCAAGGGCAACATTCACGTCAAAATACAGCGACACAAACAGTGCAAATGATGCACTGTCTGCAAAAGTTTGCAACAGAAGAGAGCAGCACTCGCCCGTGGCTAAAAATGAGTCCGTGGCCACGTGTTAGATGGTGCATGTGTGGGACACCAACTCACAGGGTTTCCCCTGGGTGCTCCGACATATTGTGGAGTTGGAGCAAAGTGAAAGGAGGTAAATGGATGCATTTTCACGTGCCGAATCCAAATATTGTGGTCTCATGTCCCAACTTGACAGCCTGTTTGAGAAATTCTGCCATCCTTGATTTCTTGCACTCTGGTGAGCTTGATGCTGCAAGTTGCACCAGGCATCACCCGGGTGTCCAAGGTAGTTATTGGTCAAAGTCTTCAACATATTGGGGTCTTGAGGGGACCCATGTTGCACATGTCTTCTACACATCAAATGCAACAAATCCACCCTAATGGCTTGACCCTCAGATGCCCATATGTTGGAGTAATGGGGGTAAGGGTGCGGTGCAGTCTGTCTGAAACCGGACTAGAACAGGCAAAAAAAACCCAACCTGTCAACGGTAACGGCCAATTTTTGAAAAACTATGGTTCCGGACCCCCCCCTAACCCATACATCTCCGAAAAGCCCTTTTCAAGGGCTTTCCGAATATACCCCACATACCCCCCCCAACTGGACACTCAGCGGGCACAAATGAGACCACAAAGGCACCAACCCCTGAAAACGCTCCGTGTTGGCATGAAACCGTCCGTCCCAGAGAGATATAAGAATGGCGTTGAAATACTTTGACAGGGTTGCTTTCGGGTTTTCACAACAAAATGTAGGCGGAATGAATCGCAGGGTCACACAAAAAACCATTGACTGTGTTTGTGAAATCGCAGCGAGGAAACTGAATGAAAATATGTCAGCCTGATCCCCATTCTCGGGTGTACAATGTGTGCATGCTGGCTGCCGCCTCGGTGGCTGCAGTCAAAATGAATGAAGGGGGACCACAGAAACCGGGAAAATAATCGGATTGGATATTGTACAACAACAAAAATACATCCACGGTGGCCATGCGATCCCTGTCGCTTAAGAAGCTGGCTGTTCAACGACGAAATTCGGAGTGTGCAAGGCACACAGCAAAGCTGAATAAACCCTGACTACTCAGAAAAATACACTGCCTGCATATTTACAAAATATGAAAGCATTCTCCCATACCAACACGCAAACAGTTGCAACTTGGAGGCCATGCAACCAAATTGATGGAAACCAAAGATGAGGTGTTGATAAGAGGCTCTTACGGTCGTGCGCTCAATTCAATGCTGAGATGTGTGAGGACCAGCTTTGGGCCGACCAAAATCACCGGCAGTGTCTTACAAATCATTTGACAGATAGCACCGACTGATAGCCCCCCCCCCCCCCCCAGACCTGGCGGCATCAGACCCTCTGCCATGTCCGCAGACATCTGCCAGAAAATTCATATTTGTGCGGTGTATGTATGTGCAAGTGTACAGGATCCAGAACTAGTGCTGTGTCCACAATCCTGCTCCACTGGCTGCTGTACTCCTCAAAAAAACAATCCAACAAATATCTTTTGACATAGCACGGACGCGCATTTCAGCCCATTGCTTGCCAAGAGCCCAGGGCATGCCGGCTGTACCCCCCCCCCCCTTGCGCAAGCACGGCCGCGGTCCCAGATGTCAGGCCAAAACGGCGGTTCAACGCCCACCCCGTGCATAGACAAGGCCGTGCATGCGCGTGACACATGTGACAGCCAGACCGGGAATAACATTGTTGGCCATGGCTGAAAGTCACATCAGAACAAGCAGCATGGGGTTCCAATGTGTAGTACAATGTTGTTATGAACAGAATGCACCATCACAGACATGAATGAGCCGCTCTTTCCCTGTACAAACGCTCTACAGACTCCCAATCCTCCATTCTGGACCACAAAAACAGCGGTCCCAAAAATTCCTCAAAACGGCGGTTCAACGCCCATCCCGTGCTTAGACAAGGCCGTGCATGCGCAGGGGGGGGGGGGGGTACCTGAAGGTGCCCTACCCATACCCAGCAGTACCACAGTCACGACCTGCAGGCAGAGAAACAGAACCGCATGCATTCTCCCTCCGCTCGCCTGCTTTATCTCAGTTTCACACATGAACACACCCCAGCTAAGCTGCTAGACAATGAATGAACGAATGAATGAATGCAATAGCACCAAGCAATCTGGCTCCTCCATTAGTCTCAGTAGCTGCACACCCACTGATTGAGTGTGTTCCGACCACTACTATGGTTGGTTCGTCCGTGCAGGTCAATCGCATGTAGACTGGGCTCATCAGAAATGCAACTGGCATGGCGTGGCGTGGCGTGGCGTTGTGGCGTGTATGTTGTGTTCCATGTTTGGGTTTTGCGTTACCATGGCTGTGCTTGCATGTGCTGGCCCCTATTGGCCACACACCCTTGGCTTTGTGTTCCCGGGGCCATGGAGGGCTCGCGGTGCGAGAAGTCAGTGGTTAGCCGGTTTGGCAAGTCTTGGCGGTCCTTAGGGCTGAAAAGCCCCAGTGGGTACGGGAGTGTTGGAGTTAGTGAGCAAGTACAACATTCAGTTCACTGGGGGTGGGGCCCATGCAGACTGTGGCGGCCGCTGCCTGAGCGGTAGCGCACCCGGCGGCAGCCGTGTTGGCGCCGGTCCAAGCCCCATTGCCGTTAGTCGACGGGTGAGACCTCCCATCGATCCATTCGAGTACCGGTGGCGAAGCGGACGGGGGGGGGGGGGTGCTCGACTGGGGACAAGTTCGGCCTGGAAAAATTTGGACACCTCCCAAAATTTGGTGCTGGGCAATCAAACGCTGCAAATGTCGACACCTCCAAGTTCCAAGCCCCCAAGCACCATGTGGTCCTGCGCGACAAAAATTCAAGATGGCAATCATTTTAGCTCCCTGAAAACACAAGATGCTTTGGGCTCCAAAACGCGCAAAAGGGCCTGTGTGTGGGAAATCGATGCGTGGGTGGATTGGGATTGGGATTGGGCTCAAAAAACTCTTCGTGGGGAAAATGTCGCCACCAATCTGAACAACGGGCTCCCCACGAAATCCCCCCCCACCCCCCGTGCAAGTGGCCAAGCAACTGCTGTCAGTCGCTTGCGTTAGCTGTCGAACCCCCCCCCTTTGAGCATCAGGTGAACTATAGTTCTACTACCTGAGGCTGCATTTTCCTGATAAAAGCGGCAGTGTGCTCAATGGGCCGTTGGGATGCCTTAGTGGTTTTCGGCTTCAGTATTCGAGTAAGTGGCTACAACATAGAGAAAAGGGACACCTGGGGGCACCAGCGGGCGGGGGTTTGGCGTGCAGAAGGAGGGCGTTGTAAATTTTTGGATCACGTTCGTGCACTGCACCGTGGATCGGCGTTGCCATATTCGTGACATGGTCGTCTTCAGCCACTCTGCTACCCATTATTTCTTGTCGTGGGCGTTTGTGTTCTGTACAATGTATATCCGTCCACACAGTTGCTTCATTTGCATTAGTCGACCCAAAAAGAATGAACATCGGCGGTTCTTATAAACAGACCAAGAGCCAATATATACGTGTATACACATCACCTAATTCACGCCCGGCTGGCTGGCAATTTGAATCTGCGGGAAGCTGGGCTTCACCTTGTTCAGTGCCGTGAGCAGGGGGACGTGCGCAGGGAAGACAAGCACGACCGCAGCCTTGAATTCATCAGGTGTGCCAACGCCGTGTCGTTTCTCGCACCCACACTACAAAGAAGATTCCCGATGGGCTCCAACACGTTGCCATGAAACTGCATGCGCATGTCTGTCATGGAGGAGGCGACAGTGTAAAAACGAGGGTACACGTGCACGAAGAGCTGTGTGAAGGTCCTGATGGAGGAAATCTTGAGCGAATCAGGGGAAGCATCCTCCAGATCCGCGTACAGGACCCGTTTGGATTTGATCGCAGGGACGAGGTGGTGCCAAGAGAAAGGTGATGAAGGAGACGGAGATACAGATGGGGATTGGGAGGAGGATGAGGAGGAGGATGGGAAGGGGGATGGGACGGCACTTAGCAACATAGATGAAGAGAGGGATGGGGAAGACGATGAGGATGCAGACGGGCTATAGCTCCACGTAGTATCATACACCGACGAGAAAACAGAAGTGTTCGACAGAGAACTGCACATCTTGTGACTGCAGACCCCACAGCATCAGGGCCGGCTTCCCCCTGTTTTTGGGGGGGGGGGGGGCATTCCACCTCAACGCATTTTACTGGGGCTGGGAGGGGGGGGGGGGCGTTCGCATACCAAAGGACTGGGGCTGTGGGTCATGAAGCAACGGAAACTCAGCTACCGAACGCCCCCGTGTCACAGGCGGCCGGTCACAGCCCATCAATGTTCCGCTGCACTGCAGGCCTTCCAGACCAGTACTGAATGGTGCCTTGGGTTCGCCCGCGGGCTACCGGGGGGGGGGGGGGGGCTGGGGGGGGTTCACGTACAAGAGGACTGGGGCTGTGGGGTGGGGTGGGGGGGAGGGTTTTGCTTGAGGGGGCGGAAAGGGGGGGAGGGGGTGTAGGGGGGGGGGGGAGGGGGTGTAGGGGGCCACAATGGGTCAGGTTTGCCTCACCGCAATTCTGCCCACCCGCGGCGGCCCCCACGGCCTTCATTGCCCTCAGTTCAGTGTGCCACATTGTGTTCTCTGAGTCCGCCTTCCGACTGTTCAATGGCGGGGGTCAGGGCCAAGGTCCCTTCCTCCCTTTCCACTGCACCAGGTCAGCTGTCGCCTGTGGAGCTCCGTGGGTGCAAACAGTCAGCCAGGCGCACACCCATGTGCCTGGTCGATTGGCGTGCGGGCTGTACCTCTGCCGGCGTAGGGGCGTGCATCCCGGTCGAAGGGCAGCCGCGGGAGGGTGCGCGCCTGCGCTGGCTTCACTGGGCCATGCCTTCCCCCGCGATCGTGTGGTCCTTGGGCCTACGGGCCCAGTGGGTACAGGTCACATTCAGGGCTGTGGGGGGGAGGCGGGGTTGCTTGAGGGGGACTGTTTGCCCGGCGCATGCCCAGCGAGCTACCTTTGTATTAAGCATCTAATCTCCAGCCCCCAGTTTAGCCTCACCTTGGGAAGTCCCCCAAGTAGACTGCACTTAGACTGCAAACCTTCTCTGCAAGGCACCTTGTACAAGCCGAAATATGAGAATTCAACAACACAAAATGTCACTCCCACCACTGCCGACTACCACCCTTGCCATCGTCATAAACTGGGTGCAAAGGATAGGCCAAATTCTTAGACATGGCGAGAGGGTACTCCAAATTGTTTGGTGAGGGAGGGGGTGCAAAAACATGCATGAGTGGGGAATGGTCCAAAAAAGATGCCCGGCGCGCGCCCGGCGCGCTAACGCTCCCCCTGAGGGGGCGGAAAAGGAACAATGGTCGGTCACGATTGACTGGATGCCCCTGCCATGGACAATTTTAGCCCTTAGTCCAGAGGTTCTGCTGCAAAGCACATGTGTCCCCTTCTTGGGTGGGGTGCTCCACTATCATATGTACATCTGCTGAGGTGCATCTGCTGCTGGCCGCTAGGTAAGCGGCCATGAGCAACGGATACTGAGCTCGCATATACCCCCATGACGGTAAGTAAGCGGGGGGGGGGGGGGGGAGGGAACAATGGTGACTTCTGATTGACTGAATGTCGCCGCCATAGACAACTTCAGCCGTTAGTCCAATAGTGACAGTAACACACAATCGCTTGAGGGGGCGGGAAGGGGGGTGAGGGGGTGTAGGGGGGAGAGCCCCGATGGGTGACGTGTGAGCCCCCCCCTCCTCTGCCGGCATGTACCCTGGGTGAAGGACAGCAACGTTGTCGGACAGTGACCCAATGAGCGAGTGGAGTTGTCCTGCGGTTTGTCTGAAAAAGACAACGCAATCCATTTGGGGCACATCGATGCCTTCCTGACCTGCCCAATGCGGAGGCACACAACAAAGCGTGACCATTGTGGATTGCCATGCGGTGCTTTGCATTGCGTACCTGCGGGGCTGGGCCTGTTGCCACAGTAGCAGCCTTCTTCAGACAACCGCACTTCAGGACATCTGACGGCCCCTCCATACAAAAGGACTGGGGCTGTAGGGGGGGGGGGTTCACGTACAAGAGGACCAGGGGCTCCCCCCCCCCCAGCAATTGGGCCATCCGGTATGCCAGGGTACATTGTCCACTCCAACGACGACTCTCCAGAGCCTCGGCATCGCCCCGTCCGCCGTCCCGCATGCCCCGCCCCAGATCCTCCCGGGCGTTCCCCTGTTTCCTTTTCTCTGCCTCGAGCTCCGCCCGCTGCGTGACCGCCTCCGCGCATGCCTTCTCCAGGTCCCCCTGCGTGGCCTCGAGACGGACCCCCGCCCCGCATCACTCGCACCGCGCGTGCTCCAACAGCAGCGTCGCCAGGGCCACCCGCGAGAGGTGGGGGGATGGGGCCCAGGGGCTGACCGGCAGCTCCTCCGCCGGCCAGGCAACGTGCGGCCGGGGCACCCCCGGTGCGCTCGGGTTCCGGAGCAAGAACAGCTCCCGCCGCAGCCCATCCACTTCCACGCGCAGCTCGTGCTCCGCGTCGCGCACCCGCGAGCGCTCCTCGTGCACTCGGGCGGTGTCGGCCTCCACCGCCCGCAGCTCCTCCCCCAATCGGCGCACCTCCGCCCCCACTCGCCCCTTCTCCTCCTCAAGCGCCGCTTGCTTCGCCTTCCATCGACAACGTGCCTGCTCGCACTCTGCCTCTGCCCTCTGCAACGCCGCCCTCGCGGAGTCGCGCTGCGCTGTGGCGTCCTTGAGCTGCCGTTGAAGTAGTTGCACCGGCGACAGATCGCTATCGTACACGTGTAATACGCCGCCGTCCTCAGCGCAGTCCAGAATCACGTGGGCCCGCGCGAGGGCACACTGCGGGTGATGCAGCGCATAGATCTCTGCGTCCAGCGCATGGATCTCATGCTCGAGGCCCCTGAGCTCAGTCCGCACGTTAGCGCGCGCGTCTTTCAGCTGCTGCCCTTCCGCTGTTACGCGCTGCAGCTCCTCTCTCAATCGGCGCACCTCTGCCTCTACTCTCCCTTTCTCCTCCTCAAACTCCGCTTGCTTGGCCTTCCTTTGCACTGTCCAACTCCGCCCGCGCGGCGTCCCGCTGGGCCGTGGCGTCCTTGAGCTGCTGTTGCATCAGGGATACGAGTGGGAAGCGTCGTCCTCGAGGCCAGACAGAGTTGGCTGGTGCGCCACCCTTGCACAGTTCGGATGGTGCAGCGCATAGATCTCCGAGTCCAGCGCATGGATCTCATGATCCAGACCTCGGAGCTCAGTCCGCACTTGAGAGCGCTCATCTTTCAGCTGCTGCCCTTCCGCTTTTACCCGCTGCAGCTCCTCTTGCACTTGTGGGAGGTCTGGTTCTTCCATGGAACGAACTGCGGGAAGGGCGATGGATGTATGGCGAACAAGACGCCTATCAAGTCACACTGTCCCCAGAGCTATCACTGGCCCTGTTATCCCTGTAGCATGAAGCACAGAGGACAAGATGTCGATATAAGTGCAAAGACCGATGCAGATGTCAGGGCAGATGCAGATGCAAGTGCACATGGACAACTAGAATTGGCATAGCAGGGGGGTCCTTAAGAGAAAAAGGAAAAAAACAGTGTTCCGGAAGGGCAGTTTTGTACAAAGACCGCGTGTAGCTCATATGTTCAACCATGGTTGGTGGCGATTGGCGGTTGGCGGTTGGTGGCGGTTCGTGGCGGTTGGTGGCCGGTGGCGGTTGGTGGCGGTTGGTGGTTGGTGATTGGTGCTTGGTGGCGGTTGGTGGCGATTGGCAGTTGGCGGTTGGTGGCAGTTGGTGGCGGTTGGTGGTTGGTGATTGGTGGTTGGTGGTGGTTGGCGGTCGGTGGCGATTGGCGGTTGGCGGTTGGTGGCGGTTGATGGCAGTTGGTGGTTGGTGATTGGTGGTTGATGGCGGTTGGTCGCCGCTGGCGGTTGGCGGGCGCTGGTTGATGGCGGTTGGTGGTTGGTGGCGATTGGTGGTTGGCGGTTGGTGATCCCTTGGAGCGGTCCTTAACCAAAAAAAAATCTAGCTCCCAAAGGGCCCCCCTGTAGCACAGCAGCATAGCTTGGGGGCCTTGGAAGCGTACACTTTGCATTCGGTGCAGTCCGGTTGTCCAACACAAACACACAAGGCTTTGGCCCTGGAGGGTGCTACTGCCCGACAGACATCCGTCGCTTGCGGCGCCATCGGAATGATGAGTGGTCGTCCTGCGGGGGGCTGTCCCTGGGTACTGCACTGGAGGGTCAATGGGGTCTGTGGCTGGGGCACTGTGTGGGGGTGGGGGGTGGGGGGGACAGGGGGTTTGTCTTCTGATGCGACCCGGTGCCGGTCTCAACGATGACCTTTGTTTTTCGGGTTCAGAGCCAAGTTGTTGCTCTGCGTGCGCACTACGTGCATACTGTGCACGCAGTGGCCGGGATACTCACCCCAGAATACCTGTCACCTGTCTGGTAGCACGGCGAAGCAGCAAAGCCCACATGAGAACAACGAAACTGCCTTCAACTTGGAACTGTCCCTATGAACAAACCACTCAGCCTTGTAAGGTAGAACTGTGCAGGGGCATGCAAGATGCACACATGTTCAAGTGGCAAGTGCCACACTCGGATAGCGCATTCGACTGTGATCAGGCAAAAACCGGGGAGTCCGTTACCCCAACTCAAGGGCCCACACCAAAGTATGGGAGTCCATGGTGGAGATCGGCAAAAAAAAAGTGTGAAAAGGGGTGGAAATGGGTGAAGGTGGGTGAAAATCCAAAAATGCCATATCCCCAATGCGGAAGAAGCATCAAAACCTACACTAGGGGCAACAATGATGCCCCTAGCATCACAATGTATGGGTCTCCGGTACGGCTAGATGCCCAAATACTTGCACTGCGCCCACACTGCATGTGCAATGCGCTTAATGCGCCCCCCATGTACCTATATGGATGCACCGGCAGGTCACCAGGGTGGTCTCCTGTGGGGTCCAGTGGTACGGGTGGCGGGATATCCCTGTAACTCTGAAACATATAAATCTGCATTGTCCGGCCAGGTGATCCTATGCCACCTATTGCGATGCCTCGAAAAACAGAACCACCCATACAGCAAAGATCATTCGTCCGGACATTGTACTGACGGAACGCCCAGGCCTGGTCCCATGAGATGTTGGTGCAATGTGTGTGGCACGATCCAGCTTTCGATCTAACTGACTTATGTACTGCATTCAACGAAGACAACCAACGTTGCCGGTTTCGCATTTGCCAATGGGATTGAACCTCGAGCCAATAGCATATGCTAGATGAATAAGAAATACAATCAACCAAAAGAACCCTGGAGATGAAACGCCTTTCAACTTGGTGAGGGACTCTCAACGGTGACCCTTCAACTACCTGGAAAAGCATCCTATGGCAAAGTGTTTGCACTGTGTGCGCACTGCGTGGGCACGCAGTGCAAACACTTTGCCATAGGATGCTTTTCCAAGTAGTTGAAGGGTCACTGTCGAGAGTCCCTCACCAAGGTGAAAGGCGTTTCATCATCATCACATATACACATCATCCGAACAATTTGAGCGAGACATATAGGCACAGTTGTCCCAACTTGGAATTTGCCGAAGAAAACAGAGGTATTGAAAGGTCCTCCTGGGACAACAAACCTTCCGCACCATACTTCATGCAGAATTCCACCGCTATAACACAATCAACACCAATGAGGTTGACATGTTTATGGAGTTGTGAATATACTTCCCAAGGCTCCTTGGAGCGCCCAACGGAGCACCGATCAATCCACCAAGCCACATCTTTGGGGTCAAGGTCAGCGTGTGGGAGTCCACATAATCCACCATCCATCTACAACGAGGAACATGCAAAAAAAGAGGGGGGGGGTGAAAAAATCCATTGGGTGATTGTTTTGTCGGACAAAATAATTCTTTTACAAGGGGTTGAACATCATGCTTTGGGTTTAAATTGGTTTTCCCCCCATGGGCTAGGCACTTGCTGCCTTGACTCAGGCCCTAGCACGCCCCCGCCCCCCCCCCCCCCCCCCCACAATCCCGGGACGCCACACCCACAGCAGGCAGGGCAACAGCACACAGGCAAAACACACACAAACATTGGTGCAGTTCCAGAACGTCTTGTCACGAGACCACTCGGCTGCTGTGCCGGCAACACCCAGCACCACCACCACTAGAGAGCACCTACGCTCGATCTAACAACCTCTCTTCGAGGTGATTAGGCGACCCCTACTACCCGGGCCTAGCCTTCGGGGTGCAAAGAAGCCGAGGGGTGTAAAAAAAAAATGCAATCTGACATAGAACATCTTTTTTTATGTTTTTTCACTGAAAAGTTCTGCATCCAAATTTGATGGTTGCACAAGCAAAAACAAAAACAAATCGCCAAGGCCATATGGCTTCTTGGTGGTCCTTGGCACCCATTCCAGGAAATGGAAGCCCGCACCCTCTGCAAGGGGTAAAATGATCTCTGTAGGCGACGGCTGTGACGAGATCGGCTTGTCTTGGCACGTAAATCCGCAGAGGCCACATTGTCCCCCCGCTATTGGAAACACCGGCCAGCGCACTTGTACAATAAAGCGCAAACCTTTCGCCAAACGCTCTAACTCAGCTCCCTGTTGGGAATAGACATCGGCAGGAGAGTGGAAAACTCTGCCCCCAACAGCAGGACCCCAAAGGCCCACCTTGAAACGGTCCACGTTGAATGTGGCGTCCACGAAAACCGAACCTCTGCATGCCTGATCTGGGGGAGCCTGCCACTCCACCCCCAATGAGGGTTCACTGACAGGGAAGGGCCCTCTTAGCAGCTTGGTCAGGAGCAATTGTAGTTCCGTGCCAATGTTGATGGCACCATGGCTAGGAGACATCGCTACATGTGTGAGGGGCTTCCCACCTACAACCCATCCCCCTTGTGGTTGTGGGTTAAATCACTCAAACTGGGCATATCGCGTGGCTTTTACTGCTCGCCCAGCCCCACACACCGGATCTGGGATCTGGCTTCTCATGTGTTCACTCAAACTGGTGGGCCCAACCACAACCGCACCCCAACTAGTGGAAAAGGGGGTCTCCGGGACCATGCTGCACACAATGTGCTCCATACCTTGCGCTATGGTTGTCGGCCGTTCTAGTACATGCCGGCGGTACTCCCAGGAAAACCAGGACCCCCTGAGAGCGCAAAACAAGCAAAACAGCACCAAAACACACTTCATCCATGTCATCATCTTCTCCATAGAGCACCCTCTTGTGCCCTCTGGTCTATACCCAAGCAGAGGAAAGCCTGAAGTAGGGTCTTTGCACCGCGTACGCACTGTGGGCCAAGGCGCCCCAAGGCAGACACACAGGGGGACATGGATGCCATACGGAGGGGGCGTTTTCGCACAGCACGGGCACAGCGCCAATCAATGGGGTGTTTATCCTGGGAACACCCCTGCAAACCGCCCACATACAGAAGCATGCATGATCCGTTCAAAACAGGATTCAGGACCCTGGGACCCGTGGCTAGGGTGGGGGAAAATTGGCTTGCGCGGGGGGGGGAGGGGCGTTGGAGCCCCTTTCCCAGACCCCCCCCCCCCTCCTTGGCTCCCGTGACGGGGCCTTGAAAAAGGTCATAGATGGCAAATAAAGTTGAACTTCCATTGAGGGGGGGGGGGGGGGGCAGCAGTGTTGGCATTTATGTCCGGTCAGACAGAAACACACAGTTTAGGTTTTCGTCAGTGGCAGACTTGGCTCCAAGCAGTGGGGAGGGAAAGGGTACCAGGTGCAAGCAGTGGCCGAATGATAGTGCAGCCGGCCGCAGACTTTTTGGTCGGCGGTTGCCAGTCGGGCGCACATGCCGGCGGCGCCGCCGATGGCAGTCGACTGGCGAGGATTCGGACCGCCGACCGAAAAATCTGCAGCTGACTGCGCCACCATTCGACCGTGAGTTGTTACGACAGGAATATGCATCCCCACTGCTTGGGGCCCTCTGACTACAAATTATTATATCATGCCTTGGGGTGTGCTACGCCAATGACCCCAAAAAGGGGGGGTATAGGACGCCCATGCCTGCGCTTGATCTAACAACCTCTCTTCGAGGTGATTGGTACTTTACCAAGGGTTCTGTCACAGGAGGCCCATTGCCAGACCCCCCCCCCCTCCATCTGGGGGCTCCCACGACCCCCCCCCCACGCAAGCCAATTTTCCCCTCGCCGTACCGGAAGTGCAAAACAGCCCACTTTTCGCACAGCGTACGCACAGCGCACAGTGCGCCCCCTGAATGGGCAACTTCGGATAGATCTGTCGAGAATGGTGGCATCTGCGCAAGTAGTGGACTGGAACTGAAAATTTGATGGATGCCGTTGCCCAATGGTAGAACACATGTCGGCCCGCTGGGCAGCCTTGCCTCCCTGTGCTATTTTGTGCTGAAATACCCTCCCAGCTATGTGTTGCCTCCACGTGCACTTCTTGCCTTTCGACTTTGTGGCACCATGCTTTGTATCTCCTGGTTCTTTTTTCAAGAGTACTAGCCCCTGGTGCACCATGTGTGACGTAAATGTTTTGCTCTGTCTGCTGATGCACCTCTACATTGGAAGAAAGAGGTTCGTGGACAGACAGCTTTGCAGTCACACTTGCCCTGTCGAATCCAGAGGCGACTGCCTTCTGACCCTCCCTCACAACAACAACATGCAGCCCAGCGTGGATGCCTGGCACAGGCGTGGCTCTGGGGCGTGCCTTGCTCTGACACTGTGCCTATGAACACAGGATGTCACAGCCCTCGCGATGAAGATGGAGGAGGACACGTGAAGACTTGGGGGATGCATAACGGCCGAACGGGCGTGGCATAGAGAGCGGTCTGTTTGGCTCCGAGCTCCAGTGCTCTCATGCCACACACAATCACGGGACCACAATGAAGCGGGCCATATACATGTTCGATGATATTTTTTTTGGTTGAGACCAAAAATGAGCTGACGTAGCCTGCTCGCTTCACAGTACTCGAGATAACTTCTCGGGATCAAGGTTCAGCTGTCCAGTGCTATGATGATCCCACGATTGCCGTGGTAGCGGATCTGACACAAATATACATGTTCGGTGATATGTAAAGAAACCTGAGGGTCACGTGCAGCATCGATCAGACAACCACCGTGCTCCACTGCCTGCAATCAAACGACCACAGAGGGGCACATAACAGGATATATGAGGGTACAAGAGGCAGCATGAGGATATATGAGGGGGCATGCGGATGGATATATGAGGGTGGATGAGGATATATGAGGGTAATTGAGGATATATGAGGGTCGATGAGGATATGTGAGGGTATGATATGATGAGATAAGATGAGGATATGTGAGGGGAGATGGGGATATATGAGGATAGATGAGGATAGATGAGGATATATGAGGGGAGGATATATGAGGGTAATTGAGGATATATGAGGGGAGGATATATGAGGGTAATTGAGGATATATGAGGGGAGGATATATGAGGGTAGATGAGGATATGTGAGGGGACATGAGGATATATGAGGATAGATGAGGATATGTGAGGGGACATCAAGACATAGCAGAGAGAGTGGTCACATGAGCACCAGGGCTGTCCTTTGTGTGAACAACAAAAAAAGCGACACTCCAGTCCACCCGGGCCCCAGCAGTGCACTGGGTGGTCGGAAATAGCTGTTGAGCACCGGCCAACCAGCGTTGGTGGACGATCAACCGGCGTCGGTTCAGCTCCAACCGCCGTCGGTTGAGCCGCAATCCTGCAACCCAAGACCTCGCGCTGTCTCTGGCGGACGACAACCGCGAAGCATCTCGTTGCTAAAGGACAGCGCTGGTGCGCGCCCACCTCCCGCGTCTGCAATCACACGACTGCAGGATCACTGCCCTCACGGCGTTATCTGGACTGTTGACGGTATATGAGAATGGGGGGGGGCTTTATACCGGGGTACCCTGAGGGGCTATGAGGGCGGTTGTAGCACAGCACACTCCCACCCCCCACCCGCGAAGGGACACCCCCGCTCTATAGAAACACCCTCCCTCGGTCTGGACCGGTGTGGCCTCACTGGACAACCTCTCGGTGTCAGAGCGCAAAGGAAGCGGAATTGTATGTGTGAGCGTGTACGGACGCTTTGTTGGACTTGTGCTGTGATTGCTCGCCGCTCTCGGGCTGTCGTTGTTGTTCTTGACAGCCCCAGTCTATCATTGCGCCAGCTGTTCACGTGCGCGCGAGGGCCGTAGGCGGACCATTGGTTAGGGCTTGTGCGTGGGCTACGCTCCCCTTGGGCATGATAAGGGGGACTTCGGGAATCACTTGGGTCTCAAGCGGAACTACTCGGTGACCAAGTACCCAGTCGGTCTGAGGCAAACAGTCGGTTGATTAGGTACGCAGTCGGTTGGGTAGGTGAACAGTCGGTTGGGTAGGAAACGGTCGGTTGGGTAGGTAGACAGTCGGTTGGGTAGGTAAACAGTCGGTTGGGTAGGTAAATAGTGTTGGCCAGGCAAGCAGCCGGTTGAGGGCCAGAAAGCGGCGATGGCAATTCTCAGGGGGGTGGCAAAGCGAAAAGACTCTTCCACCTCTTCCGGTGGGGCCCGAGGGCGCAGCATGCACCTGCAACAGATGGCCATTTGGGGATGGGCCGAACGCAGTGGGCGTCTCAACCGACAGCGGTTGGCAGCGGTTGGGTGGAGGTCCCTCCCCCCCCCTCCCCCTTGCGCAAGCACGCTGAAAGTCAGACAACGGTCAGACAGGCTCCCTTAGACAAGCCCGTGTTTGCGCGCAGCGGGCGGTACCAAAAGAACACCCCCCCCCTCCACTCTGACGGGGACCCATTTTACGCCCTTCGCATCAAGTGTCAATTTTGCCGCGGTCTCAGGGAGCATGATGCTCAGGGTCATGCCCATTCCACATGCATTTCACATGAAAGAAACCATCCCCACACGTAGAAGGACCGGTTGTGGCGGGCACATGTTCGCCAATGGACCGGATGTACGCAGCAGCCACGTCAGCGACAGCCATTGACCATGGCTGAAAATCAAACAGACAGGCATCGGGTTGCAGTTGCAAGCGGAATGTTGGTATGAGCAAGAGGAACTACCACAAGCACGATCCAGCCCCCTTTGCCCTCTACAATGGCAGCACAACCGCATCACGTTGCATTACCGACCACAAAAACCGGGGTCAGAAAAAAACACAGGCAGTCCGACGATCAGACGGGCTCCCGCGCTTGGACAAGGCAGTGCTTGCGCAAAGGAGGGGGGGTACGCAATGCATCATCATCCACCGTCTCCCGACCATCTCTAATCCACTTCGCCATTTCATTCGCCGCAGGGGTGAACATGGCTGTGCTGTCACGTTCCATTTCAGCGAAACCGAGCACAATGTCCCGCCAAGAGTACAAGGGATACAAGTGGCAGTGCCTCACAACACAGAAACCCACACAACAACACAGTGAGCTGTCGCAAACAGTTGTGTTGCCCGAGTGACGCCCCCCCCACCCCCCGGGGAAGGACAAGGGGGGGGGGGGCAGGAAAAGGGGGGGGGTACTTTTGCGGCGGCGGTTGGCAAATGACGGGCGTTTCAGGGATGATCCCTGACTTTGCTTTCGTATCCCGCAACGGGGCACGAAGATACACAAGGGCTGTGTACGGGGCAGGCAGAGCACGTCTGGCAATGAGCACACCACAGCTGGTCGCCGTGTCACGACATGCTGCCAGGCACCGCCACGCCGACCCAGGGGCTGCCGGGGATTTGCATGGCGACAAATGAAGAGTCTCGGAACAAGAGAAGCACACAAACCCACTGCCTCAGCGCAGTCTTCACTCTGGTGGCCAGGACACGAAAGCCGCTGGTAGTCGAAGGATGACCGACGGCGGTTGGAGGGTAACAACGGCGGTTGCAGGGGAACCAATGGCGGTTAGAGGGGAACCGACGGCAGCTGGAGGGGAACCGACGGCTGTTTAGGGTTCACCAACGGCCGTCGGAGGCTAACCGACGGCGGTTGGAGGGGAACCGACGGCTTTTGGGGCTAACCGACGGCTGGTGGGTTGTAACTGACGTTGGAGGGTGACCAGCGGGTGTTGGAAGGGGAATAGGGTGGCCATCGACCACTCTTTCATGAAGCAAACCAAAAGGTCCTGAAAGACCGCCCCCCCTCTGCCTCCGCAGCAGTGCACTAAAGGCCTGCTCTGGCCGGGGACACCCGTGGGGTCGCGACGGGGTAGACCAGGCGGATGGTCTCCTTGTGCAGAATGCCATACACGACGATGGGCAGGTTCTCCTCCAAGTGCTCCGCCGTCAGGGCCGTGGGCTCCTCTGCGCAGGGGCAACAGGAACTTGGAGGCTCCTCCCCCCAGCACAAAGAAACCGTCGGTAGCGTCCAATTGCCTGAGAGGAAGCGGGAGGAGGGGGGGGGAGGGGGGTAGGTTAGGTAAAGGCGACCCGGAGGTCTGGGGGCACACCACCGCGCACGCCTCCTGAGGGGGGAGGCGGTGTTGGGGGTGTTGGGGGGGTGTTGGGGGGGTGTTGGGGGGGTGTTGGGGGGGTGTTGGGGGCAACACCCACCCACCACCCGACCAACACCCACCCAACACCCCCCCAACGTCGCTCACCCTCCAACCGCCGTCGGTTACCCTCCAACCGTCGTTGTTACCGGGGCCGCCTCCCGACTCCTTCGTGTCTGTTGTGTCATGTCGTTTGCAGTGGCTGCCCTGATCAGAGGAATCGCCCGTGTGCCCTCTCCGTTCCTAAGTCCCCAAGCGAATGGTGTGCCCTGTGCCCATGACCCGTGACGTCCAGGGGCGGTCCACCACGTCGGACCTTTGGGAAGCGCGCCATAAAGGCCCAGAGGCAGGGATGCATTGGAAGGGGGGGAGGTACCCCCCCCCTCCAGGGCGCCCAGCCTATGCCCAGCCACCCCCTGACGCCAAGTGCCAGGCTCAACGGCATTTGTAACCGACAGTAACCGCCCCCAACCGCCTCGGCAACGTCCTCCAACCGCCTGCCTAACCGCTGCTGGGGCCGCCTCGGAGGCCCCTTTCCTTCTGATGCATCCCTGGGCCCAGGGGGTTCTGGATCCCCAAGCGGGAGGGGGGGCACGCGGAGGCTGGACCAGGAACGCGTTCGGCGGAGGTCCGGCCACCGGCGGAGGGACACTGCCCGAGGGTGCCGTTGCACCGTGGCACTTGTGGAGGGGCCCCTCTGCGCTATGGACGGCCGATGCTGTGCACCGGGACGCAGGGGCCCAGGCCTGCGCTGACAGGGACGTCCAGGCAGACACGGGGCGTGAATGGGGCAAAGGGGACCAGCACTGGCAAAGGGACTGTGTGGCGCTGCGGGCGTCCACCGCGTGGCCAATGGGTGCGTACGGGGCCTCTGGCGGGGGGCCCTCCCAGGCCACTCCCTCCCGCCTCACAGCCCAAAGAACACCTGAGAGCTTATTGATCTTCGAGATCAGGGACTTGATGGGTGTGGTCTTCGGGACCATGATGGTGTGGCTCTGCTCCACGCGGAAACCCGTGGTTCGTCTGCTGCTGCCGCCGCCATCGCATTGCCGGGTCGTTTCCGGGGCGTCAGGACGTGGCGTGCGGGGGGTAGCCCAGGTGCCAATCTCTGCAGTGATCGTGATATCATCGGGCTGCTGCTCCATCCGAGCCCTGGCCCCGCGCCAGTCCGGGTCCCGTGCGCAGCATGAAAGGCCCAGGGACCGTAGGATACTATCCATCTCTGAGGGAAAAGCACCGCATCCAATAGGACAGGGGTTTGGTGGGGCAGCAAATGCAGCGGGAGGGTACCTCCGCTCCCCTTGAAATCTCCCCCCAAATGTTGTGACGTTCCCCCCCAATGGGGGGGGGGGGGTTGCACCACACAATACTAGCTTCCAGAGCTCCCACTACCTGCTGAACATGAATTCCTACAAGAGGGCTTACAAGGTGCAGGAATCTGGCTGGTGACATTTGGGCGCTGGACTGGGTAGCGGGTAACACTTGCCATATCTGCCACCCTGCTACCCTGCAGCCAGTGCCTACCAGATTAACAACACAATGCACACCTCTGCCTCATCCTCTCCCTGATCTCGTGGGGCGGCTGAGCTACTTGCAATACTCCACACCTGAGGTGGGACATGGTCCCGTGGTGCAGGCGGCCCCAACTCAAGGGGCCGCCAGATTTGTGGACAGTGAGTCCCTATCCCCAACTCAAGGGGACACACAAATCTGTGGACAGTGAGTCCATGTCCCCAAGTCAAGGGGCCACCCAATTTGTGGATTATGAGTCCGTATGTCCAACCACAAGTGGCTACATAACCCTGCCGTCTCAAGGTCCCCAAGGTGGGGAGGAATGGCTACATGACCCCTGCCGCCTCGGGCGGCCCATTTTGGGCACAAAGGTCATGTGTGGAGAACGGGCCCACTAACGCTCCCCCTTACCTGAGTATGGACTGACAGCGATCAGACCACAAGCTGTTGCTAGCCTAGGGCTACCCCCATGAGTGGCCCTTTCAACGCCCAGGTACCGGACTTCTGCTGCCTCCGGTGCTGCAAACAGCTTGCCCACCTCCTGTGCAAGCGGTGCACTATGCCTGTCATAGATGATGGTATTGTCCAATGGGCTGCTCCTTCCCGGAACCAAGTGGGCCTGCAGCAATTCACAGACACCCTGGGGGCCCTCACCAAGCTGCAGGAACCCACAGCATGTCCAGGTTCTTTTGGGAAAATGTGCAAAAATTGACATTCTTGATTGTTCACTCATTATTGCGATCAGGATAGGTTTTGTGTTCATGGCTTAGAGCTTTCTCTGTCTTTGGCCCACCCACCCACCCAGCAGGCTGGGTTTTACTGCGCTTCGACATTGTATTTACTATGAGCCACCCACAGAAGTTGGCACTCCAGCGCGTGTCAGACCTGCATGGGAAGAACTGTACATGGCTGACCAAAACCAATGTTCTACCAAAAACATATGTTACAGTAGTACGAATGTCTGCACCCCTGTGTGTTCCCAGAAACATAATTTTGTGTCACATGCAGAACTGTGAGACAGGCAAAGGTCCTCCAACAAGGTCTCACGAACGCAGAGGGCCACAAGGTCTCCTTTTAGGGGGCGTTGATGCACAGCGCACGCACAGCACACACAGCACGCATTTTACAGGGAGGAGTTGGGAGCCTTTAGGGCAACTAGCAAAATTCTTGCATATACAAACCATACCACACCCCCACAAACCCCATGTTACACCCCACACCCACCGTCCAAGCCACTGAAACCCCCAAACGACACCAATGTTCCCTTTGTGAATGGGGATTAAGCATTCGTTTGAATGGGCAATTCGCGCTCATATGAATTTGGTTAAATTTGATGTTTTCTGAAAAATCCATGTTTTAGTCCCAATAGGGAACATGTTAAGGTCTCAAACTCTTGCCCCATTTTTGTTCTGCAGAACCTAGCGAGAATCCCACCTCAAACGGACCCACCACCTTGGGGGTGCAAGGTAGCCAAGGAGTGTAAAAATTGCAATCTGTCATGGGAAAAATCTTTTTTTTGTCTTTTTTTTTTCGCCGGTGCTTATTTTCCCTGAACAGTTTTGCATCCAAATTTGATGTGTTTTACTCCACTGAAACTGGTGTGTGTTGGAATTCTTTGCGCATGAACATTGTGTACTGAGGCAACATCACGCAATCATGTCAGACATCTGGCATTAACATCTCAAGGGAGATCTCTAACATGCCGCACACTCTTCATCTTCTCTTCGGAATCCCTGTTTGATGAGCACCGATGGAACCAAATCCTGTGCACTAGCAAATGCGGCAGAGGAACAAGGGCAGGCACGGGCACAGGTGCAGGTGCATTCGCGGAATCACATATCAAAAGGGCAATGAACGGTTGTGAAACCAACCAATACCAAGCCTGATGCATATCAATACCATACAGCACAAAACACAGGCCAACATCGTCAACACAAGTCAACCCCTGAAGGTCCATTGGCATCATATGGTGGTTCCAATTCACGTTGTCTACACACGGATGAAAATTGACAAACCGAAGTCCAACTGACTGCACAGTGATAGATCAACAGTAGATGCCACCTGGAAAATAAAATACATACATACATCCATATATACATGCATACATACATACAATTGACACACAATACGGTGATTGGACAACCCACAACATCCCAAAACAATGTAATGAAAACAATGTCATTGTCATGTCATGTGTACGACACAGAAGTCTAGTTCATGGCAACCACCCTAGTAAAAACCGAAATGCCAATGCATGCCGAATTGGAGCAGGCAAGCAAGCACGTCCAACTCAGACATGCATTTCACACCACTCTTTTCATGCCATACACCTGACACAGCACATCACAATACAAGATGTTAAAAGGTTGGAAGGCCACGTCAGGCCATGTCAAACCACTGTTCAATTAGCTGTGGTGCCCCAAGGATCCATAAGTAGAGGGGGTAATATGGGGTTCCTCACTCCTCGGTCAGTGACACGAGGGACATTCCACAGTTGTGCTGGCGGAGGGCAATGTCGGCTTGCAGGTGGCACGGATGATTTTCACCTAGCTGATTGTAGAGCACCCCTTTAGGAGTGCGGTGCAAATCCCAATCAGTCCTCAACCTCTTGGCCGGGTGGTTGCGTGTTGCTACTGCCACGGGCACTTTAGCCTCACACCCTAGCATTTTGGTCTTGCTTGATTTTGACTGTCAAAGCACCACCGCACGTCTCGATGCACCAAGCGCCCCCTGGCTTGACATGCACTTCCAATATCTGAACTTGGCACGTATCATAATCAAAGGAATGGTTTTGGCTACGCCGTGGCTTGCCAGGACCCTCACTCAAAGGCATCAGTATCAAAAAACGAGGCAAGGGAGGCAACGAAGAAATGGAATGCACCATGCAGCACAAGTGTCTTCAAGTCAAAAGGGGGGTGGGGAGGAAAAGGTGTTTTTTGCGGAACCCAGTTTTGTGAAGGGCATGTAGCTGGTGGAAAAGCCGGCTGGAGTCCTCCATTGCCATCATCTGCAAGGTTACGGCATTACACACTCGGAGACCCCTGTGCAGTACAGGTTAGTGTAGACGCGGTTGATGGTGTAGAGGGGCCAGAGCGTGGGGAGTCAAGCTGAGTTGACTCCCTCCCATCATCGTCTAGCACAGCTAAATTGAGTGACTTTAATAGTGGCGGTCATATTTGGGGGGATAGCGGTGACTGTTGTAGCATGGTATGGAAGGGATTGCACGCCGACCCACAAAATGTGGGGCATTTCCGTTCACCGGCATTGTGGG
Source organism: Eutreptiella sp. 'Long Island Sound 2002' (assembly GCA_964036045.1). Taxonomy (NCBI): domain Eukaryota; phylum Euglenozoa; class Euglenophyceae; order Eutreptiales; family Eutreptiaceae; genus Eutreptiella; species Eutreptiella sp. 'Long Island Sound 2002'. The sequence goes on from OZ038380.1 coordinate 163,674,165, forward strand.
TGTTGCTTCTTTCGCGAATGGACAGGGTATTTTGACCACCCCTAGTGACCGGCTTTAACGAGCATATGTAGCAGATCTAGAGGCACATCAACAGACAGGGCAAAACATTTGCGCGAAACATGTTTCACCAGGATCCTGTTGGAAAAAGAAACAGGAGATACAGAGCCTGGTGCCACAAAGTCGAATCCCCAAGCTTGGCTTGCCCCTTTGGGGTGGGCGTGTGCGCCCTCTTCCTCTTCTGAGATGGTTGTTGTCGTTGCCGTTGCTGCCCAGGTTGCTGCTCATGCCCGGAGTGACAAAGACTTATTCTTTTCGGGCATCAAAGGTGCTCATACTTTTGGGCCAATGTCCTCCGCTAGTCGTTTGTTGGATTCTACTGTCTCATGTTTGGCCTCGTGCATGTCACTAACTCTTGGAAGTCAACTGGGTGAAAAGCCAAATCTCACTAAGACACAGGTTGTATGCACAGTGATAAGATGTATAGCAAAACAACTCTTTTACAGAGCGTGAAAGGGTATTTTTTGAGATGATGACAAAATCCTCATGCTGCCCCCTTTGCCAGCAACCCTAGCCCCGCCTTCAGGGGCCTCCAATGACCTCCTCCTGCACACAAACACCACCACCCCAGCCAATGCTTGCACCACCACCAATGCTAGTTTTGGTTGGGGGCCCATACAAATGTTTGTTTCTGCGTTTCAACCGAATAATGCAGCTGAATTGCTGGCAGATCCTCTCAACCCAGCTTGCACAGCCTACTCAGTGGTTTCACTCCATCCTATCCACAACATAGCCTACCTTCCGGCATGCCTCAACAAGACCATTTAAGTACAAGGCAGGTGTGGGCTTCTGTATCGGCAGCCATGCCGGCTGAAACATGGGGAGCACTTCCACTGCACTGTCCCATGAAGGTTGCATATCTCAGGGACAGTAACGAATGTGCCAACTCGGTGGGTTTTCGGTGGTCGTTGTCATTGTTGCCTGATTTGTGCCCACTGTGTGTCCCGTAGGGGGGCGTATATGGGGTATATTCGGAAAGCCGTTGAAAAGGGCTATGTGGGACACCCAGGTCTGCATGCTGTCCTGACGACATGTTTGAGATTTTCATCTGTTTTGGACGGTGCCTGCGTTCCTTGCTGCCTCTTTTTGTCAACAGGCAGCTACCATGTCTGCATACAAATTTACACCACGTGCTGTTGCTTCCCCCGATTCACCACAAAAGCCTTTGGTGCGCCTCTGGTCCTGATCATCAAAACCTGCAGCCCCATCCTGGCTTTGTCTGGGTGAAATCAGGGCACAGTGAGGCCATTGCACGGCGCAAGGTCCAGCTGACCAAACAGCGAAATGTGGACCTCACAACTGACGGCCTCTGGGCCATGCCTCGCAACACAGGGTGGGTGCCTGTGAAGGCACGCAGGCTGCGGGATTGGGGAAAATTGAAGAATTCCCATTCACAAGCAGGGTTATGTGTGCCCCAATGGGTCCCGGCCCTTGTGGAGAGGGACAACAGTGATGACAATTCAGATTCGGAATAGGGAGTGTTCCCCTGTGCAGTGCTCTGTCCCCTGTATCGTCCAAGTTTCAGCTCTGTGCTCAGAAATGTGACCACCTACCCCCGCCCAACCCATACATTTCTGAAACGGCACTTTCTCACAGATTTCAAAAAGTATACACATACCCCCCCCACGGACCAAAAGTCCGGAAAACCCGCAAAAAGTGCCAAAACCCACCGGGTTGGCGCGTTCTGAATGTCCCCGAGAGATATTGACCCACACTGTAGGTTTGACTGTGCTTGGAACTTTGGCTCAGCTTGAGGCAGTGGGCTTAGGGGGGCGCATTGGCACAGTGCGCAAATGACAGGGAGAAAGTGGGGGTTTTTGCTACAATTGGCACTATTCCTGCCTATATACACCGTACTACACCCCCATGTTGTTGGACAGACTCATAACGCAATCCGGATTCTTTCGTCCTAACAGCTCCAAAGGTACGGAGAAGAGGAGATGCCCAAAATCACAGTGTCCGCCACAAGGGCCAGTCTGCATCCCCAACCGGAAAGGGGCCAATCCAAATCCAAGTTCTTGATAGATACCACGAGCCTAGGAAAGAATGCAAATCAACACAAACCAATACACTAGAAATGAGGGCAAAGCATGCAAGCAACTCATATAGATGCGGAACCAACCTCATTGTTACTGGTACATGGCATCACTATGCAGCGTGGGCACGGTCCTGTACAAACGTGGTGCACAGCAGATGCACAACATGCAGTACGCCCCCTAGGTCGCAATTGGGTTTGCCTGTGGAGCTCGCCAAAGCTGCATGTGGGGGCAGAGCACCCATTCTCACAATGCTAGCATCGCACGATGTGTGATTGCATAAGAATATGTATAAATGCAGGAATATGTTCACGGCCTTGCATGCAAGGAATATGCAGAGAACATTGCTGTGCACATACATACAAAAGAAAGATGAGAAGGCTCTATGTACAAATTCATGCAAGCATGCGCACGTAACTGATCTCTACAGTCCTAGGTGCCCAGGGCGGTGCAGCACAGCCAGGAGTTTGTTGGTGGGTGCGACAGCAGGTAGGGCAGCATTCATGTTCACGGCCGCAAGGAGTGAGAATGGACAGAGCACCACAATTTGGAAAAGGGGACGGGAGCAGATGGCTTCAACCTGCAGCCGAACACACAAAACACCATTCATCCCACGATGCACCCATACATACGGAGACAATTGAGACAACGTGGTGCTGCAGCGCAGGATGCGCCTGCGAAGGTGTAAGGGTCCATTGTACAAATGCATTGCAAGCATGTGCGCGTCACGGATCTCTGCAGTCCAGATGCCAGGAATTGTGACAGTGAGGAATTTGCTGCTGAGTGCGGCACAGGTGGGGCAGTGCATGGACAAAATTTGTACAGGGCTGAAAGAGCAGATTTCTTCATTGCACTTGCGTGCACACAAAAACACGCATCCCGCAAAGAGAGCGTGCTGGTGCAGGTGCACTGTAAAGCTAGAACACAAATGCAGCCAGTTGGCCACTACTCAGATGAAATGCATATGCTCACAATAGTGCTTGCAACTTCGGCTCAGCTTGAGGCATTGGGCTTAGGTCGCCATTGGGTTTGCCTGTGGAGCCCGCCAAAGCTGCATGTGCGGGGAGAGCACCCGTTCTCAAAATGCGAGCATCGCACAATGTGTGTTTGCATAAGAAGATGTATGAATGCAGGAATATGTTCACGGCCTTGCATGCAGGAATAACGCTCAAAACACCATTCATCCCACGATGCACCCAGACATATGGAGACAATTGAGAAAACATGGAGCTGCAGCGCAGGATGCACCTGCGAAGGTGTAAGGGTTCATTGTACAAATGCATTGCAAGCATGTGCGTGTCACGGATCTCTGCAGTCCAGATGCCAGGAATCGTGACAGTGAGGAATTTGCTGCTGAGTGCGGCACAGGCGGGGCAGTGCATGGAATTTGTACAGGTGTCCTGCACTGCAGTAGTGCTTTTGGACTGGCTGGCAGACCATGGGGATGTTGTGTAGAGGAACACAGGTGTCACAAGCATTTCAGCTGGAGTTTGAGGACGCTTGGGATTTCAGAATTTTCGCGCAAGATATTCAGTGGGTTTCCGCTGACGGTAACCGCACCATAGCCCCCCATCCCCCTCCCCCAGCCCCGCCCATCCACGCCCCTCCCCCACTCTGACTGTCCAAATGCAGGGGCTCCTACATGTGTGGGCGGTGATGATTCACTGATGACACCTCACAGGTCGGTGGGATCACAAGTCCAGCCATTCCTGCCAATCTTTCACAGCGGGCGGTCCCCCAAGTTTCGGTTGGTCCAGCTCCTCAACCAACATTTTGCACTGCAACGGTGTGCCACGGTGTGCTCATAAGGATGAAAGCTGGCCCTTGAAGGCAGGACTCTTGAACGTTGAAGGAACACAGCATCCGTCCAGCGGCAAGCCATCACGTCGGAGTGATCGTTGAAAACAGACAACCCATGCTTGGAAATGGTCTAGGCCAACACGTGTATCTCGTCACCAGCAATTAGATACAGAATTGGAATCCCCCGAGCAACCCCCGAGCTCCCAGCTCCCCCGAGTCTCGCTTCGCCTACAGGGTCCCCCAAGCGCAGCTCCGGCCATAAAAAGGTGAGGCAACTCCCCTGAGTCTCGCTTCACCTGCAGGGCTCCCCCACAGGATTGTGTATAAAGTCTGATGTCGGATGTCTGATAAGGGATGTTGTGTGTGCGGTCTGTCCAAGAAGATGTTTGATATTCTTGTCTACTGGAGTTGGGTCTAGGGGTCTAATGCCTAGAGGAAATTGGGAGAAACTATCCCTAAATCACCCTCCCCCCCTGCCCTTGTCCACACCAAATTCTTCACAGGAAACCCCCCCCCGTGACCCACCACCCACCCATCCCCCCCCCCCCACTATTGGGTGCCTTCCACCCCCCCCCCAAGGAAAAAAGGCGCCACAGAAAACAGAAAACACAAACCCCCCGTTTGGAAAACAATTGCACACCTGTTGTTGACAGCAGACAGCACCTGTGACAATCAGAAACATGGCAGCACAAAAATAAAAACCACTTTGAGCACCACAATGGGGAAATGGGGAAAATGGGTGAGCAGCAAAAGTGGCCAAGAAAAAATTGACTTGGGAAAGGGAAAGGGGAAAGGGGAAAGGGGAAAGGGGAAAGGGGAAAGGGGAAAGGGGAAAATGTGGGAGCAGGAAAAGTGGGAAAATTGAACGACCACCACACAAAACAGCCATATGTAGCACTGAAAACCAAATGGGAAACGTGGGGGAAATGTGCCAAACAGGGAAAAGCGGCAAAATCTCAACGGATAGCATCCTGACCATTGCAATTGGCATCAGTTAAATTCGGATCCACAAATAAAATGGTCATGGTACGCCACAGAACACCAAATGTGCCAACAGGGAAAATGGGCAAAATCTTCGAAGAGAGCGCACAACAACAAAAAGGCACATGCAAATACGTGGGCATCCTCTCATTCATCGATGAGTCCATCCATGTCATCCACTGGCTGCGAGCAACTGGGCTGGGAGCTGCTTGGTGGTGCCGCAGAACGCGTGACACGGTCCGTGTCCGGCACAAACGCATCCCATTCTGCCAATAATGGCAACGCGTGCTGCGTAGCAAGGTCCCGCAGTTCCCGCCGATTGCTGTTACCTGCCACCTTCACACCAAGCACATCAAGACAATTCAACAACGCCCCCTTCGTCCAATCACGCAGCCTGCCATTCTGCGCTGCCATTACCAACTTCGCCTGCATCCTGGCCACACCGCGCCCCTTATTTGGCTTGCGTGGTGTGGCCAATTCGTCTGCACTGTTGTTCTCCCCCTCATCACAGACATCATCTACAACATTCACCACCACGTCACAAGGACGCGGGCTTGCGCAAAAGCATGCATGGCACACCAGACATGTATTGCACCAGATGCGAACCTCCTTCTTGCAGGTTTAAAACAAGGAAGTCAAATTCAAATTCACTGCAAAGCCCCTTCTCAGATGTATGTTGCTTGCACATGACATTGACAAATAAGGGTTTTCAAAATGCTTGCTGGCCATTGGAGGACATGGTGCACATTCTAGTGGACATGGTACACTGACTGCTGGGGGCAGTCCCATTCCTCGGCCGCGAATCCGCAAAGCTCCGTCCGCACAAAACAGGTCCTAAGAAAAAGGTCCCTGCAGGGGTCGACACTGAAGACCCACGCGTGACGGAGCAGCACATGTAAATTGTCATGCATCGTCATTGAAGGGGCTCACAGTCAGCAAATTGTAATTTGTTGCAGAAGCAAACATGCCAGAACCTCTTCTCAGTTGTGATCGGCGCGTTCATCATTGAAGGGGTCTCTGGTCTAAGGCGCAAAGGCCTAGACCACAAACAATCAAAAACACCTCAAGGGTGTTGTACACAAACAAATTGTCGGCTCAAACAACCAAAATCAGAATCAAATTGAAGTTGTCACATACACTGCTGTCAACAACAAGTGTGCAATTGGTTTCCAAACGGGGGGGTTTGTGTTTTCCGTGGCGCCTTTTTTCCTTTGGGGGGGGGGGGCTGGAAAGCACCCGATAGTGGGGGGGAGGGATGGGTGGGTCAGGGGGGGGGGGTTCCTGTGAAGAATTTGGTGTGGACAAGGGCCGGGGGGGGGGGGGGTTGATGTAGTGCATAATCAAGGAGTTTGGGGGAGGGGGGTTCATGGTTTGGTAATGATGGTCCATAAAAGTCTGATGTCTGATGTCTGATAGCCGACTAGGTCGCTATACACAATCGTGCTCCCCCAGCGCAGCTCTCGGCATCTCCACTAGTCCCATGTTCTGATGGAGAGACCTTGAGCAAAAAGGCAACAAAGAGCAAAGGCAAAGGTCACAGGTCAAAGGTCAAAGTGCAAACAACAAAGAGCAAAGGTCAAGTTCCAAGGTCAAAGGTCACAAGGGTGGAAGTGAGTTTGGAGAAGATGCAGTAAAGGCAGAAGAAAGCACTTAGCAGCCTACAATGCGACTACCAGAAATGCCCACTAAATTGCCTACCTGCAAGTTAATAAGTTAATAGTATAGCATTAGCACCCGACAGCCCGAGGCTGAGGCTGGCGCTGGGGCTGCGTTTGGGAAAGTGGCTTGCCATGCCACAGGCGCACCCCAGCACGCACAGCACACCCGGGGGTAACCTTGTTGAAAAAACGGGGGGCCCTATTCACAGAAGAGGGGACCTTGCGAACCCCGAAAAGTTTTGATGGCTCCTTACAAAAACAATTACAGTTTTTGGACAAGGGGTGATACCTTTCAGCGGTCCATGCCTCGGCTGTCATCCACCTTATTATGGCCGCCACCTCCTCAGCCGTTTTATCTGTCCACCCCAGGTGGTACGACCTACAAAAGTGCTTACGCTCCCCACCCCGCTTACTTTCGTCCACTCGTAAATACCCCCCTTCCCCAAAACTATGTCCTACCCCGTGAACGAAAATTTCCCCATGGACTGCTAGACCTGCGCTGTGGGTGCGGATGAAAGGGTGGAACATGTGATAGGTGTCAACATGAACATAAGACATATTAGATATATAAATATATATAGGTGCACACCATCCCCATGGCCCGCCTGCGGCCCCACTGTGGTCTGCAGTCGTGGGACACCACCAAGCCCCATTGAAATAGTTGCACGTTGGAGTTGAACAGTAATCGCCCACTCTTGCGCCGTGCTATCGTGCAACGTTCTTGCACCGCGGCCGGTAGTAAGGGCAGAGAACCACTGACACCACACGTTCACGTCCGGTACCTACAGACGGTAGAGGACACATGCCTGCATCCAGAACGGGCCTTTGCTCAGTTGGGGGGGGGGGGGTCGATGACGACGCTAAAACCGCTGTGGGGAAGGCCGACCAAGTTTTGCCCACCGAGGTGCAAACACCGACCAAGTTTTGCCCACCGAGGTGCAAACAGGTGCAAATCGGCACTGTTGGGGGCCAATAAACATCTGCGATGTCATTTCTGCGAAAGTTGAAGAGTTGGAGCGTGTACTGATTTGGCGCACGAGGTGTAGGTCGTTCGTTAGATGGGTGGTTTGAATGAAGAGCCCGGGCGGGGGGTTTCCAACGTGGCAGGGGTGCAGGAGGGGAATATATGGCTGAAAAAGATCAATGGGTTGCACTGATCATTTTGAATTGCACGTTCTGCGAATGATTGGTGATTTGTGTGAAAAGCCTGGAACTGGATACCACTTTTTTGGGGGGGGGGCTAGGGGGGGGGGGAGAGGGGCAAAAAATTGGACTCAGGAGGATTTGAAACAGGGCCGGGTAAAAAAAGTCTCAGGCGTCCATCTGCCGTGCCGGCGATCGCCGGTCGGTCAGCCGGGATTCTAATCGACAGCAAGCTAGTCGTCGGCTGCAGAAAGGATGGTGTGCTCAACCTCCTACCTCTACCGCTGGACCCACCAACTTATGCCAGCGGGGAACTGTAAAACCATCGCCTACAACAAGTCCAAAAAAAGGGCCCAAAAAATCCATCAGGGGATCGTTTTGTGCTGGATACTGGATGGGAGCAAGAAAGAAGACGATCCCAACACCCCTCTGTTCCAATCAGACAGGCCGTTGAATCTCTGCGCTCACTCCAACAGCAGGGCTGTCCAGCGGACACGCCGTCTCAATTGAGGCTCGTGGACATCCAGAACTGCCGGCACAACGAGCACTACCGCTGCACAAAGGCAACATTTGCAAAGCAATGCACGTCAAGAACAGTCGCCAGACAACACGATGGATGACGTGATGGATGAAAGGATAGGTTGCGTAAGCCACATATCTCTCGGGGACGTGCAGAATTGTGCCAACTCGGTGGGTTTTTGGGGGTTGGTGCCGTTGTCCCCTCATTTGTGCCCGCTGAGTGTTCCGGAGGTGGGGGTATGGGGGGTATATCCGGAAAGCCCTTGAAAAGGGCTATTTGGAACACCCGGGTCTGCATGCTGTACTGACGACATGTTTGAGATTTTCGTCGGATGCCTGTGTTGCTTTCTGCCTGTTTTTGTGAACAGGCAGCTACCATGTCTGCTGCATACAAATTGACGCCACGTGCTGATGCTTCGCCAGATGCGCCACAGAAACCATTGGTTCGGAAAAGAGTGCGCTCTGGTGGGGTAAACTGGGTGCCGAATACTCGTCAGAAGTGCCCTAGCAAAGCAAAAAAGCCTTGGATAGCCGGTTTGTAGCAACCTGCATGCGCCCAAAAGGAGCACCAGATTCTGACGGTCTGTGGGCCATGCCTCTCAACACAGGGTGGTTGCCAGTCAAGGCACGCAGGCTGCAGGATTGGGAAAAAGTGAAGAAATATGTTCCAACTCAGGAGCAGGGGGATGTGTGCCCCAATGGGGTCCCCACCCTTGGGGAAGGGGGCAACAATGAGGACGATTCGGATTCGGAATAATCAGTGGTCCCTCGAGCATTGCCCTGGATTGTGCATCGTCCACTTTGCAGCTCCATTTGCTCGATGTGCTCAAAAATGTGATCATCCCCCCCCCCCCCCCCCGACCCATACATTTCTGAAACGGCCTTTTCTCACAGATTTCAAAAAGTTCCCCCCCCCAACGGGACGAAACTTTGGCGCATTGGAGCAATTACTTGCATTACTTGCATTACTTCAGGTGGGACATGCTCCCGTGGTGTAGGCGGCCCCAACTCAAGGGGCCGCCAAATTTGTGGACAGTGAGTCCGTATCCCCAAGTCAAGGGGCCACCCAATTTGTGGATTATGAGTCCGTATGTCCAACCACAAGTGGCTACATAACCCTGCCGTCTCGAGGTCCCCAAGGTGGGGAGGAATGGCTACATGACCCGTGCCGCCTCCATCGGCCCATTTTGGGCACAAAGGTCATGTGTGGAGAACGGGCCCACTAACGCTCCCCCTTACCTGAGTATGGACTGACGGCGATCAGACCACAAGCTGTTGCTAGCCTAAGGCTACCCCCATGAGTGGCCCTTTCAACGCCCAGGTACCGGACTTCAGCTGCATCCGGTGCTGCAAACAGCTTGCCCACCTCCTTTGCAAACGGGGCAGTGGGGAAGTTCTTGTACTGCGTGCATACTGCGCACGCAGAGGCTGGGATACTCACCCAAGTAATACGGTTGGTGGTGACCGTATTATTTCCTCGGAATCCATTTCAGAAAAATGAACAATCAAAAAAAATTTGACTATTTATGGAACCACTTTTCCTTTATAGGAAACCAAGGGCACAGGATCAATGTTTTACCACCAAAAGGTAGCTAGGGTGCGAGTATTTGCCGACATCCAAAACTTCGCACTGCGTGCGCACTGCGTGCATGGCATTCCCACTATGCCTGTCATAGATGATGGTATTGTCCAATGGGGTGCTCCTTCCCGGAACCAAGTGGGCCTGCAGCAATTCACAGACACCCTGGGGGCCCTCACCAAGCTGCAGGAACCCACAGCATGTCCAGGTTCTTTTGGGAAAATGTGCAAAAATTGACATTCTTGATTGTTCACTCATTATTGCGATCAGGATAGGTTTTGTGTTCATGGCTTAGAGCTTTCTCTGTCTTTGGCCCACCCACCCACCCAGCGGGCTGGGTTTTACTGCGCTTTGGCGTTGTATTTACTATGAGCCACCCACAGAAGTTGGCACTCCAGCCCGTGTCAGACCTGCATGGGAAGAACTGTACATGGCTTGGCAAAACCAATGCTCTACAAAAAACATGTGTTACGGCAGTATGAAGGTCTGCACCCCTGTGTGGTCCCAGAAAAACAATTTTGTGTATGCAGAACTGTGAGACAAGCAAAGGTCCTCCAACAAGGTCTCACGAACCCAGAGAGCCACAAGGTCTCGTTTTAGGGGGCGTTTGTGCACAGCGCACGCACAGCACGTGCACAGCCCACACAGGGCGCATTTTACAGGGAGGAGTTGGGAGCTTTTAGGGCAACTAGGGCAACTAGCAATATATAGCCTATACCACACGCCCACAAACCCCATGTTACACCCCACACCCACCCTCCAAGCCACCAAAGCCCCAAGATTGCACCTGTGTACCCTTTGTGAATGGGGATTAAGCGGTCGTTTGAATGGGCAATTGACGCTCATATGAATTTGGACAAATTTGATGTTTTCTGAAAGAAAACCCATGTTTTAGTCCCAATAGGGAACATGTTAAGATCTCAAACTCTTGCCCCACTTTTGTTCTACGCATCTATCGAAAATCCCACCTTAAACAGACGCACCACCTTGGGGCTGCAAGGTACCTGAGGGGTGTAAAAATTGCAATACAACATGAGAAAAATCTGTTTTGCTTTTTTTTTCTTTCACTGGTGCGTTCTTTCCCTGAACAGTTTTGCATCCAAATTTGATGTGTTTTACTCCAGTGAAACTTGTGTGTATTAGAATTCTTTGCACATGAACATTGTGTACCGAAGCAACCCACAGAATCATGTCGGACATCCGGCATTACCATCTCAGGCTACAGCACAAAACACAGGCCAGCATTGTCAACCCAAGTCAACCCCCGAAAGTCAATTGGCATCATATGGTGGTTCCAATTCACGTTGTCTACACACCAATGAAAATTGACAAACCGAAGTCCAACTGATTGCACAACACACAGTGGCAGATCAACATTGGATGCCACCCGGAAGATAAAGTATGGGTCATACATCCATACAATTGACATACAAAAATGTGATTAGACAACCCACAACATCCCAAAACAATGTAGTCAAAACAATGTCATTGTCATGTCATGTGTACGACACAAAAGTCTGGTTCAAGGCACACACCCTAGTAAAAACCGAAATGCCAATGCATGCCGAATTGGAGCAGGCAAGCAAGCACGTCCAACTCAGACATGCATTTCACACCGCTCTTTTCATGTCATACACCTGACACGACACATCACAATACAAGATGTTAAAAGGTTGGAAGGCCACGTCAGGCCATGTCAAACCACTGTTCAATTAGCTGTGGTGCCCCAAGGATCCATAAGTAGATGGGGTAATATGGGGTTCCTCACTCCTTGGTCAGTGACACGAGGGACATTCCACTGATGTCTAGGGTACGGCGATTACGGGCTGTGGGTGGCACGGATGATTTTCACCTAGCTGATTCTAGAGGACCCCTTTAGGAGTGCAGTGCAAATCCCAATCAGTATGTTGCTGCTACCAGGAACGATTTAGCCTCACACCCCGGCATTTTGGTCTTGCGTGATTTTGACCGTGAATGCACCACCGCACGTCTTAATGCCCCAAGCGTCCCCAGGCTGGACATGCCCCACCTCACTTTCAACATCTGAACTTGGCTCATATCATAATCAAAGGAATGGTTTTTCTACGCTGTGGCTTGCCAGGACCCTCACTCGATGGGCATCAGTATCAAAAAACGAGGCAAGGGAGGCAACGAAGAAATGGAATGCACCATGCAGCACAAGTGTCTTCAAGTCAAAAGGGGGGTGGGGAGGAAAAGGTGTTTTTTGCGGAACCCAGTTTTGTGAAGGGCATGTAGCTGGTGGAAAAGCCGGCTAGAGTCCTCCATTGCCATCATCTGCAAGGTTACGGCATTACACACTAGGAGACCCTTGTGCTACAATAAAGGTTAGTGTAGACGCACTTGATGATGTAGAAGGGCCAGAGGGTGGGGAGTGAAGCTTGGTTGACTCCCTCCCACCATCGTCTAGCACAGTTGAGTGAGGTTAATAGCGGCAGTCATACTTGGGGAGATAGGGGTGACTGCGGCTGCATGGTATGGAAGGGATTGCACGCCGACCCACAAAATGTGGGGCATTTCCGTTCACCGGCATTGTGGGTGTTGCTTCTTTCCCGAATGGACAAAGGATTTTGACGAGCATATGCAGCAGATATAGAGGCACATTAGCAGACAGAGCAAAACGTTTGCAAAACACATGGTTCACCAGGGACTAGTCCTTTTGTCGATTCCCCGAGCTTGGCTTGCCCCTCTAGTGTGCACTTGTGCGCCCTCTTCCTCTTCTCAGATGGTTGTTGTTGTTGTTGCCGTTGCTACCCAGGGTTGCTGCTCATGGCCTGGTGTGGGTTGCTGCAAGGCAAGACGGGGTTGCTCCGACGTCCCAATCCTAGGTGATGACATGGGGATACGAAACGAAGAAGAAGAAGAAGACAACGAGGCCTTTTCAAAAGCACTGAGTGCCAGACAAAAGAGATTGCGAGTGCAACATGCATGTGCAGGCACGTGCATACTGCACATCCACATGGGCACGTGTCGCAAACACATAAAGAATGTGTGCTGTCATATGCCCAACACCCACCCAGTCATGCACACACAACAACCATATCATACACCTGACATGGCAATGGGTCGAAACACAATCAAGGCAGGTTATCCAAGGATCCCTTGCTCAATGCTGCCACAACCCCTTTCGTGAGTGTGGCACCACTCTTTGTGTGTCTCGGCTTGGGGAGGCCCAAAGCCCATGTGCTGCGTAGTCTCCCTTGGTGCAGGTGACGGAGGTGCAGCTTTCGCACGTGTTCCCTTTCCTTTCCCCTACAAGGTGTGGAACTTGCACTTGACAGGACCAGCAAGCGCGCTTGCTGCATATTGTTGCTAGAGTGCTCCAGCTAGCTTTTTGTTGTTGTTGTTGAACCCAGACTTAGGGCTCCACCTAGCTTTTTGGCTTCGCTAGAAGCCTATGCTACTACCTTTGCCATGGCAGTGACCTCTGCAGCATCAACTGCGTCTTTTGTAACTCGATCCTTGCCCTCTCATCCATTCACCTTGCAGCGTCGTGGGCCCTTGATCTCTAGTTCCGATTTGGGATACCCACCCTTGGGTGCCTTCCGCTTCTTGGCTGGCCCCGTCATTTCAAGAATCCTCCGCTTCTCCTCGGCATTCTGTTCGGTCGATATTATGATCCACTTTGTTGTCGAAGCACCGTGCGTCGCACTCCACTAGGGACCCGGAAACAAACACGGCAACTTGGAAACGCTCCATGTGATGGAGCATTGAAGCCACATAGTGTCCGACGTCGGGGAGACTGCAATCTCAATGCGTAATGTAGAGGGCAACATTCAGGCCACCGTCATGAGTCACCTCACCAAATGGATCAATACCAAACTTGTCACAGCGCAATATCACCACAAATTTTCTGGAAGCCAGCAGCCCCTTGTGAAATGTCGTACAGGACCTCAACACTCTTCGATGTGCAGGACATAACACCATATGCCAATGGGCCGGTGAAGGGATCATCACTGGTGTTTGCCAGGCATTGGAGGATTTTTCGCTTTGTCCTTGGAGGGAAAAACATACCATACGGTGGGGGAATCCTGGTACCAAGCAGCTTTTTGTGCATAGTCTTGAAGACCAAACATCACCACGGCCACATTCTTCTCACAAATGAAGGCAAGTAGCAGATTCGACGGCTCAGAGGCATCCGTCTCAATCACAAAGGCAGGGCATGCATCCGCTATTCTACCAAGCTCTTGGGCTGTTGGGAGTGAACGAGGATGTGCTTGGTGAGTCCACCACCATACTCCACGCAATTGCCACAGTCTACATGCCGTGCTTGTGGACTAGGGCAACACACCTTGATGTCATACACCTGGAACTGATACATGCGAGCGATTTGTGTTAGACGTCTGACATGAGATCAAACTACGCACATAGGGATTGCCATGGAACATACTTTTGAAAGCACGGACTCCGTTCATTGGGTGTATTACATCGTATTTTGCAAATCTGAGTTTTTTGGTCGGCTTCACCTTGGCACTCACTTCAATGCTGCTTACCATTCCCACTTCACACATCCGGCTCACAAACTTGATGCAATCATTTGAGGACAAAGTGTTGGCATGCTTGCTGCACCCAACGAACCAAACAGACTCGATGGATTTGTTGAAGTTCTTCATATTCATTGGGAAGGTGTCACAAGCGCAAGTGCAGGCTACAAAGTGTGCTCGGGGTCCGAATATCCACCTTTTGCGTGTGAAAACAAAGATCGTGACTTGGGGATCATGTCACATTGCTGACATTGAATAGTGATTCAGACAAATTGTGCACAACTGGCCGAAGACTACTAGCCCCCAAAAACTAAATACCTTCAAGCTGAAAGAAAAAGGCGGTGATAGTGAGTTTAGAGTGTTGCCTTGCCGTCTCCCCTCCCCTGCTCCATCTCCATTTGGTTCCCTGCACCTCCTTGCAGCACATGCAGACCTCCTGCAGACATGTATACAACGTCAATTTCTGTCGGGTAGGCTTGGCTGGCATCCTGCAGCCCATGCCGGCCATAGGTGTTCAGCATCAATCATGATACTTGCATGCCAAACGCCTGACAGCAAAAAAAAAAAAGTGCAAGACATACTTCCACGGTTCTTCAACAAATGCACTGTGCATTCACGTAGTTGGGTAGATGTCTTTATATCTGACATGGCAAAACAATGCGGCGGGTGGATGGCCACACGATGTACTCATAAAAGGCAGATTAAAATGCAAAGACAAGTTCTCTTGCCTTCGGCAGTGCACCTTGAAGAGAGGCAGACAGTCAGCCAATCAGTCAGTTAGTCGGGCCAGCGGTGATTCAGACAGTCATTCGGGCAAGCAGGCAGACAGTCATTCGGGCAAGCAGGCAAGCAGATAGAAGACACGGCTTGGGTTTTTTTTTTCAGTAGACTCGGCTTCAAGCAGTGGGGAGAACTTTTACGCAGGAAAACACAATGGTCGATTGGTAAAGCTGTCGGCGGTTCGAACCCCGGTCGCCTCACCACGGCCGACAGTGAGCTGGCCGGGAATCGAACCGCCGACCTACAAATCTGCGGTCGGCTGCATTACCATTCGACCAGATCTTGTTCTGACAGCACCTCTTCTCCCCACTGCTTGAATCCTTCTGAGCATAAACTTTTGACCCGCCCCCCCCACCCACCCCACCCCCCTTTAAAAAGTGTTATCCAGTTTCAGGGGATAGAGGCCTCAGAATCAAAAAATCCATTGGGGGATTGTTTTATTGGGGAAAATAATGATTTTACAAGGGGTTGGACATCCAATGTCATGCCTTGGGGTCAGCTACGCGGATGGCCCCCCAAAGGGGGGGGTATACGACGCCCGCGCCTGCGCTTGATCTCACAACCTCTCTTCGAGGTGATTGATGGAATACATGACAGTGGACAAGAAACAAGACACTACTCGTTGCACAGAGCAACAGGTAAAAAAGTTAGTGTAATCATAAACTACAGCTTTCAGGCACTTTCCCTACCGTACAACCCACAGGCAGGGGTAGGTTTGCCAGGTTACAGAGCCTCTAACACGTGTGCCAGGACTCGTGCCCTTGCATTTTGTGCCACAGTAGCAATCCACATGACAAAACACGGGTTCCATCAATATTTCTCTAATCAGCTGCAGTTGTTTGGCCGGGGTGACAAAGACTTATTCTTTTCGGGCATCAATGGTGCTCATACTTTTGGTTCAACGTCCTCCGCTAGTCGTTTGTTGGATTCTACTGTCTCATTTTTGGCCTCAGGCATGTCACTAACTCTGAAAGTCAGCTTGGTCAAAAATAAGAAATTCACTAAGACACAGGTTGTGTGCACAGTGGTAAGATTTATGGCAAAACAACCCTTTCAGCAGAGCCTGAAAGGGCATTTTTTGAGATGATGACAAAACCCTCATACTGCCCCCTTTGCCAGCAACCCTAGCCCCGCCTTCAGGCGCCTCCAATTACCTCCTCCTGCACACAAACACCACCACCCAAGCCAATGCTCGCACCACCACCAATGCGAGTACTGGATTGGGGGCCCATACAAATGTTTGTTTCTGTGTTTGAACGGAATGCAGCGTGGGTACGGTCCTGCATAAACTTTGTGCACAGCACGCACACAGCATGCAGTACGCCCCTGGGTCGCAATTGGGTTTGCCTGTGGAGCTCGCCAAAGCTGCATGTGGGGGCAGAGCACCCATTCTCACAATGCTAGCATCGCACGATGTGTGATTGCATAAGAATATGTATAAATGCAGGAATATGTTCACGGCCTTGCATGCAAGGAATATGCAGAGAACATTGCTGTGCACATACATACAAAAGAAAGATAAGAAGGCTGTATGTACAAATTCATGCAAGCATGCGCACTCTCTGCAGTCCTAGGTGCCCAGGGCGGTGCAGCACAGCCAGGAGTTTGTTGGTGGGTGCGACAGCAGGTAGGGCAGCATTCGTGTGCACGGCCGCAAGGAGTGAGAATGGACAGTGCTGCAAGCACCACAATTTGGAAAAGGGGACGGGAGCAGATGGCTTCAACCTGCAGCTGAACGCTCAAAACACCATTCATCCCACGATGCACCCATACATATGGAGACAATTGAGACAACGTGGTGCTGCAGCGCAGGATGCACCTGCGAAGGTGTAAGGGTCCATTGTACAAATGCATTGCAAGCATGTGCGCGTCACGGATCTCTGCAGTCCAGGTGCCAGGAATTGTGACAGTGAGGAATTTGCTGCTGAGTGCGGCACAGGCGGGGCAGTGCATGGACAAAATTTGTACAGGGCTGAAAGAGCAGATTTCTTCATTGCACTTGCGTGCACACAAAAACATGCATCCCACAAAGAGAGCGTGCTGGTGCACGAGCGTAGCTGTAAAGCTAGAACACAAATGCAGCCAGTTGGCCACTACTCAGATGAAATGCATATGCTCACAATAGTGCTTGCAAATTCGACTAAGCTTCAGGCATTGGGCTTAGGTCGCAATTGGGTTTGCCTGTGGAGCTCGCCAAAGCTGCATGTGGGGGCAGAGCACCCATTCTCACAATGCTAGCATCGCACGATGTGTGATTGCATAAGAACATGTATAAATGCAGGAATATGTTCACGGCCTTGCATGCAAGGAATATGCAGAGAACATTGCTGTGCACATACATACAAAAGAAAGATGAGAAGGCTCTATGTACAAATTCATGCAAGCATGCGCACGTAACTGATCTCTACAGTCCTAGGTGCCCAGGGCGGTGCAGCACAGCCAGGAGTTTGTTGGTGGGTGCGACAGCAGGTAGGGCAGCATTCATGTTCACGGCCGCAAGGAGTGAGAATGGACAGTGCTGCAAGCACCACAACTTCCACCTGGCTGGCAGACTGTGGGGACGTCGTGTACAGGAGCACAGGTGGGTCACAGTCATTTCAGCCGGAGGATTTTGGTAAAAAGATTTTGATTTTGGTAAAAATACCTCTAACGAGGTGCACACCATCCCCATGGCGTGCCCGCAGCCCCACTGTGGTCTGCAGTCGTGGGACACCACCAAGCCCCATTGAAATAGTTGCACGTTGGAGTCGAACAGTAATCGCCCACTCTTGCGCCGCGCTGTCGTGCAACGTTCTTGCAACGCGGCCGGTAATAAGGGCAGAGAGCCACTGACACTACACGTTCACGTCGGGTACCTGCAGACAGAATATGGAAGAGCACAAGGTCCTCTTCGCACCACTGTGTGTGTGCACAGCCTTCTTTCTCATTGCTTTTGCGCGTCTCCGCTGTCTCCGTTCGCACTTGTGTTTCTGTAGTGCTGACAGTGCACTGCTCGGTGCCTCCTCTTTGCTCTGCGGACGAGAACTTTGTTTTTCAGACACATCGGAATAAGGTGGAGAATTGTGTGACAGTTTGGGAAAGCTGTTTTGGACCCTCTCCGTGTTTTGGCAGGGTTGGGGTACGGTGGTTGTTGTGGCAGATATGGACGAAAAGGGGCTAGTTTAGCAGCATGGTGCATGCACACAAGGCTTTGGGGCCCTTGAAGTTGGATGGAGAAACTGAATTCTATCTCCTTCGGCAAGGCACCTCGAAGAGAAGGACGAGTGATGCCGACGCTAAAACCGCTGTGGGGAAGTCATACACCACAGGCCGACCAAGTTTTGCCCACCGAGGTGCAAACAGGTGGAAATCGGCACTGTTGGGGGCCAATAAACATCTGCGATGTCATTTCTGTGAAAGTTGGAGAGTTGGAGCGTGTACTGATTTGGCGCACGAGGTGTAGGTCGTTAGATGGGAGGTCTGAATGAAGAGCCCGGGCGGGGGGTTTCCAAGGTGGCAGGAGTGCAGGAGGGGACAGGGGTTGCCATAATAAAAAATAAAAAAAAACTCGGAGTGTCCAATACGCCCTATGATGGCAGCCGGTGGGTAACTGATGGCGGTTGGTGGGTAACCGATGGCGGTTGGTGTGCAACCGATGGCGGTTGGTGTGCAACCGATGGCAGTTGGTGGGTAACCGATGGCGGTTGGTGTGCAACCGATGACGGTTGGTGGGTAACCGATGGCGGTTGGTGGGTAACCGATGGCGGTTGGTGGGTAACCGATGGCGGTTGGTGTGTAACCGATGGCGGTTGGTGGGTAACTGATGGCGGTTGGTGTGCAACCGATGGCGGTTGGTGTGTAACCGATGGCGGTTGGTGTGCAACCGATGGCGATTGGTGGGTAACCGATGGTGGTTGGTGGGTAACCGATGGCGGTTGGTGGGTAACTGATGGCGGTTGGTGTGTAACCGATGGCGGTTGGTGCGTAATTGATGGCGGTTGGTGTGTAACCGATGGCGGTTGGTGGGTAACCGATGGCGGTTGGTGGGTAGCCACCAAACATCAGAGAGTGGCTGCCTTAGTAAAAAAAAAAAAAAGGCTGAGCGTCCTTATGGCAACCCCTGGGAGGGGAACATATGGCTGAAAAAGATCAATGGGTTGCACTGATCATTTTGAAATACACGTTCTGCGAATGATTGGTGATTTGTGTGAAACCCCTGAAACTGGATACCACTTTTTTGGGGGGGCTGGGAGGGGGGGAGGGGGGCAGAAGTTTGGACTCAGAGGGATTTGAACCAGGGCCGGGTAAAAAAAGTCTCAGGCATCGATCGGCGGACGGTCAGCCGGGATTCGAATCGACGGCAAGCCAGTCGTCGGCTGCGTGTTCTACCACTCAACCACTAAGCAGTCCTTCCGTCCAACGGTTCCCCACTGGTTGTAGCTGTAGTCCGCAACTGAAAAAAGCCAAACTGTGTGTTTCTGCCTGCCTGCCTGCCTGCCTGCCTGCCTGCCTGCCTGTCTGCTTGCCCGACTGACTGCTTGCCTGACCGACTGACTAGTTGGCTGACTGTCAGCCTCTCTTTGAGGTGCCTTGCCGAAGCCAATAGAATTTCTAACCCCCATTTGCCACAGCAAAACATCATTTGGCACACCATTTGGAAAATGCTGTCGTCTTGTGGCAAATGGTGTTTTTTGTGGTGTTGTGGTGGTGTTTCAGAAAAGTGCTGGTTTATAGTCGTCGTATTTTTTACCACGCATGTTCTTGAAAGCATGGTGTGCTCAACCTCCTACCTCTACCTCTGGACCCACCAACGTATGCCAGCAGGGAACTGTAAAACCATCGCCTACAACAAGTCCAAAAAAAAGCGCAAAAAGTCCATCAGGGGATCGTTTTGTCGGGCAAAAAAATGATTTTACAAGGGGTTAGACATCCAATGCCATGCCTTCGGGTATGCTACGCGGACGCCCCCCCCCCCCAAGGGTGTATGGCGTCCGCGCCTACGCTTGATCGCACACCCTGTCTTCGAGGTGATTTGAGGGCGATATGAGACGCCTTAAGGACCTCAGAGCCTGCCCTTCCCCACCCCAAAGGTAGGCAATGGCCTGGCGGGCGCCCACGCAGAGGCAGGAATCGTGCAGTCCTGGTGCAGGCACTCATCAAGCTTTCTGTGACCCACATCACCAGAGGTGCACGTGGGTATACAGACGTACATCAAACCACAGGCCCAGGTATGCACACGTGATGCGATGATCGTTTTGATGATACGCTGCGCAAACGGGCAGGATCAACAGCTCAGAGAGGGTTGTCGCACGGTGCGCGCACGGTGCGGCACCTTCCTGATGTTTCTGGATGGAACCGAACAGAATCTGGACGGAACTGAACAGAATCTGAACGGAACTGAACAGAATCTGAACGGAACTGAACAGAATCTGAACGGAACTGAACAGAATCTGAACGGAACTGAACAGAATCTAAGCGGAACTGAACGGAATCTGAACGGAACTGAACGGAACTGAACGGAACTGAACAGAATCTGAACGGAACTGAACGGAATCTGAACGGAACTGAACGGAATCTGAACAGAACTGAACAGAATCTGAACGGAACTGAACAGAACTGAACGGAACTGAACAGAACTGAACGGAACTGAACAGAACTGAACGGAACTGAACGGAACTGAACCGAACTGAACACAATCTGAACGGAACTGAATGGAATCTGAACGGAACTGAACGGAATCTGAGCGGAACTGAAGGGAATCTCAACAGAACAGAACGGAATCTGAACGGAACAGAACAGAATCTGAACGGAACCGAACAGAATCTGAACGGAACTGAACAGAATCTGAACGGAACTGAACAGAATCTGATACCCGGTGAAGAGGCCCACTGCAAACCACTATGGCGGGGGTTCCCGAATGCTTGTGGATGGTCACCAGGGGCCTTCGGATGATACCTGGTGGTGCTTTCTGCCTTGCAGGGGGATTTTTGGTACGTGCAGGTGGGTCTTCGCAGATACTTGGAAGCGGGGGGGAAACAGTGCCCATGAAAACATACACATCGAACCCTTGCACGGTGGGCGCACGGTGCGCGCAACTCCCCCTCGGCCCGCCCCCGTCACAGGCGTACCTGAGACACCGGGCGAAGGCACCCCAGTGGGAGGCGCTGGGCCGGTGCTCCCGTAGCAAAGACGACTGCCACTCGGAGATGTGTAGCACCACCCCCAGGACTGAGTACCGAACGGCCTCCTGCGGAAGACGGCTGGTGCCGTCGGAGCTGGAGCACCCGTAGCCCCCTCGCTCTGCGCAACAACGCAGCACCACAACAGGAGCCACAACACTGCGAGACCAGGTGTGCCATGAATGGAAGCCATTTGGGTCTGCAGGGGAAACGACCGGGAGTGAAGGGTTCTGGGGATGGAATGCTGGATTCTGGATGGGAGCAAGAAAGAAGACGATCCCAACGCCCCCTGTTCCAACCAGACAGGCCGTTGAATCTCTGCGCTCACTCCAACAGCAGGGCTGTCCAGCGGACACGCCGTCTCAATTGAGGCTCGTGGACATCCAGAACTGCCGGCACAACGAGCACTACCGCTGCACAAAGGCACTATTTGCAAAGCAATGCACGTCAAGAACAGTCGCCAGACAACACGATGGATGACGTGATGGATGAAAGGATAGGTTGCGTAAGCCACATATCTCTCGGGGACGTGCAGAATTGTGCCAACTCGGTGGGTTTTTGGGGGTTGGTGCCGTTGTCCCCTCATTTGTGCCCGCTGAGTGTTCCGGAGGTGGGGGTATGTGAGGTATATCCGGAAAGCCCTTGAAAAGGGCTATTTGGAACACCCGGGTCTGCATGCTGTACTGACGACATGTTTGAGATTTTCGTCCGATGCCTGTGTTGCTTTCTGCCTTTTTGTGAACAGGCAGCTACCATGTCTGCTGCATACAAATTGACGCCACGTGCTGATGCTTCGCCAGATGCGCCACAGAAACCATTGGTTCGGAAAAGAGTGCGCTCTGGTGGGGTAAACTGGGTGCCGAATACTCGTCAGAAGTGCCCTAGCAAAGCAAAAAAGCCTTGGATAGCCGGTTTGTAGCAACCTGCATGCGCCCAAAAGGAGCACCAGATTCTGACGGTCTGTGGGCCATGCCTCTCAACACAGGGTGGTTGCCAGTCAAGGCATGCAAGCTGCAGGATTGGGAAAAAGTGAAGAAATATGTTCCAACTCACGAGCAGGGGGATGTGTGCCCCAATGGGGTCCCCACCCTTGGGGAAGGGGGCAACAATGAGGACGATTCGGATTCGGAATAATCAGTGGTCCCTCGAGCATTGCCCTGGATTGTGCATCGTCCACTTTGCAGCTCCGTTTGCTCAATGTGCTCAAAAATGTGATCATCTACCCCCCCCCCCCCCGACCCATACATTTCTGAAACGGCCTTTTCTCACAGATTTCAAAAAGTCCCCCCCCCCCCCCGCCCAACGGGACGAAACTTTGGCGCATTGGAGCAAAACTTCACAAAACCCAACAAAAGTGCCAAAACCCACCGTGTTGGTGCACAACCAATGTCCCCGAGAGATATTGGACAAGCCTTGGAAATACATTTGCCTGTGGACAGCAACCAACTGGTCAATACGTTTGGCAAAAGGTCCTTTCATTGGGGAAATTTTGTTGGGACTTCCGCCAAAGGGGGCCATGAGCAACAGATACCGAGCTAACATATACCCCCGTGCCACACGCATATGGTCATAGCCACAGGGGGCCATGAGGCAACGGATACTGGGCTCGCATACGCCCCCGTGTAACAGGCGCATGGTCATCACCACATAGTTCAGTGTTTTTCCTCGCTGCATTGCAGCGCAGACCAGTTCCATACCACTCCAGATGGCTGCTGACTGTGCTTTGGCCTTGGCCATCTGTACATTGAGGTCAGCTCGCACCCACCACCCTCCCACAGTGCGGGTTAGTCTCTAACCCTTGCCCTGCACGTCTTGCTCTTGCTGCCCCTGTCTTGCTCTTGCTCTCTGGCGCGTGAAGACGTGTCATATCCGAACTCCGGAGGCGCAAAGGCGTCTTTGGGGGCGCAATGGCGTCTCGACGTTTCACCAAAAGATTATTTGTCTGCTTGACGCTTCAACAGGTGCTTTGCTGTACCGTGGCGCTTACCTGTTCAGTACCACTCCATGTGTGCATTGGGCGCCCACATATCCATGTCAACTTGCACCCACCACCCTCCCGTGGGCCGCACTCTCGCTGCCCCTGTCGTGCTCAGGCTATCCGACACGTAATGACGTGTCACACCCGTGCTCTAGGGGCGCAAAGGCGCCCCGATGTTTCACCAGTAAGCTGTTCAGCTTCATGCTTCAATGGCTGCCCACACACCCTGGTCAGCTCGAACCCACCACCCTCCCACAATGCCGGTTAGCCCCCGACTCTTGCTCTATGGATCTCTCTCCCCCTCTCTCCCTCACTCTCTCTCCTGCCCTCTCTCTCTCTCTCTCTCTCTCTCTCTCTCTCTCTCTCTCTCTCTCTCCTTCTCTCTGGCCCTCCTCCTATTGCGCCCCACTCTCGCTCTCTCACTCGCATAAAGGGGTTTTCAGGACGTTCGATGGATCTCTATCCCCCCCGGGGTTCGAACCCTCCTCCACAGGATAGAAGAGGTGCGGTATACCCACTGAGCTACGACGAGTTGTTATCTGCATTATTGTGCCGACCTTTCCTATTCCCCCTTGAGTGTCATCCCCTGTCAGGCATATCGCCTTTCGCATGGGGGTGTGCTCAGCAGCGTGTGGAGGAACCGCACAGCGTCTCCGGATACCGGGTCCGCCTGCCTGAAGAGCGTTCTTTGGAACAACCTTAAGAGGTCAGCTCGGCCCGCCAGCCACACATGCATGCAGTCTCCAGTTCTGCTCACAGAGGAGGGCACCGCTCTGTGTCCCTCGGCCGTCGGACAGTGGAGGATCGCCTCCCACTGGAACGGGTGCCACTTGCCTGCACTTTTGGGTCGCCACTGGACCTGCATGTTCGTCAGAGGCTGAGTCTTCAGGGTCTAGTTGATTTGGACCATCACCGAGTAGAGTTCTTGGTTGCTCATCAGCAAAGGCTCCCCATGATTGTCCACAATCTCACAGTGCATCCTAGTGCTGTGTGGTTGGTCCAGTCGGAGCCAGATCTGCCGATTGCGGGCCTAGGCCATTGTGGTCAGCTCGGCATCGACTGCCCTCAGCCCTTCGTTCGCAATGGCGTCCAGCTGGCTCAGTGCTTGCACCTTGAAACGCTGGCGTTCTTGTTGAGGCTTGACCTTCTTTGGGGCTGGCTGAATTTGCGTGTAGGGGCCACGTCGTTGCTGACGTGCTCCTTGCTCCTTCCATGTCCTTCCCGGCGGCATCACGCCCGGGAGCTCTTCCGCGACAGGACGCGGGGTTTGTGCCTGAGTTCAGCCGCTGTCGTTGTCACACCTGTGTGCTACTGCACGCCACGACAGGACGCGGTTCTCGTGACAAAGAGCCCGTGCGTCAGAACGCAGGTTTCGGACACGCAGGCATTGTTGGGCTTGAAACCTGTGAGATTGCCGCATCAGGATGCAGGGGCTACAGGCGCTGCTGCTAACGACCCTGTCCAGGGCTTTTCCTGAGCTTTCGCTTCTTACGCTGCCGCCTGGTGTCGCTCACATCTGTGCTGAAGGACAGTGTTTCTGCTGCTGACAGTTCATCCAACAGACCTCCCAGGTGTGTGTGTCCTCTCCTTACGTCCTCACTACCCGAACTGCTC
The DNA here is from genome assembly GCA_964036045.1 of Eutreptiella sp. 'Long Island Sound 2002'. Lineage (NCBI taxonomy): Eukaryota > Euglenozoa > Euglenophyceae > Eutreptiales > Eutreptiaceae > Eutreptiella > Eutreptiella sp. 'Long Island Sound 2002'. Next base: position 163,698,970 of record OZ038380.1, read on the forward strand.
GAGTTGTATGATCCCATTCCACGTGGTGCTGGTTCCCCGGATGCTTGCTTCCCCTGTCAGCTCATCACTATCCATGGGTACCATACCCAGGGATGACCACAGTGCTTTGGTGTCCTCTGATTCGGATCCCGAACCTCCCCTCAACCCTACCGTGGACTCCGACCCTGATGATTAGTGTGGTGCGACATGCTGGGACCACAGCGGGCTTGAGCACATGCCTTCCATCGCCAATCCATTCGCCACCTCATTCCCCTGCACGTTGACATGTGCTTGGACGTGCTCCCACCTGACTTCTCTTCCTGGCTTTGCCATTTCCCGGAGCAGCATTTCCCAGACTGGCCCGTGGACCTGCAGTTTACCGGATGTGGTTGTCCATCCCTTTGACTTCCAGTGCTGGGCCCTGCCGGTTGCTCCCAGTTGCAGGTAGTGTGAGTCCGTGAGAATTGCCAGTTTTGGCACCCAGAACCCCTGTAGGGCTTCCAGTGCTGCCCAAAGCTCCGCTCCGTTGTTTGTTTGCCTGTGGCGTGTCGGCACATAGCCGCAGAAATGCACCTCAGGCCCTTGCTCATCTTCCGCTGCGAATACGCCAAAGCCCCCGGCCCTGCGCATGTCCTTGTGCCTCAGTCTTTTTGATGACCCGTCCGTATACACAATCCTGTAACCCTTCGCAACCGATTCTGCAATCAGGTCTTGTACTCCTTGAAGCACTCCCGGGCCTGCCTGCCTCGGGCGCTTTGGGCCCGATTCCGTTTCCCTATACCAACTGTGTGTGCCGGCGTTGCGTTCTTGCGTGAAGCACTCCGTGTGTGTTTGCCACCACGCACTCAATCCCCCATGTGCTCGTACTTCCCCTTGTCGCGGCTGCACTCCCGTATCTCGAAGTTGCTCCAGTGTCTGCTTGAAGCCTCTGCACTGCTCCCTGCGCTCTCCTGAGTAAAACCCCACCCATTCACACAGCTCCCTCAGCCAGGTTGTCAGGTACGATGTGAACACCGGTGATGCTCCTGGTTTGACTTCGCATCGATATCGCCAGTGGGCACTTCTCGCCGACCACATTGCCCAACCTTGATTCGTGTTCAGCAACCACTCCTGTTGGTCGGACTCCACCATGTCTCGGACTGCTGACTTCCCGTTCCCGGTTTCCACCGGGCCATAGTAGTGCTCTATCACCGCCGCCGCCGCTTTGAACATGGGGCACTCGACCATCGCGTGCTTGATCGTCTCCTTTTGAGAGCATATCGAGCACTTGTCCGTGCCCGACCTCTTGTAGGCTCTTGCATGCACGGTCAGTTTGTGCCACAGCACTGTTTGTGCAAAATCCCGCACCCTCAGCGGTAGCTGTGCTTGTGCCCATTGCTCCCATACCTCTGGTGTTTGTGGGTCGCGGACCCCCGGCGGTGAGGCGTAGAACTGAAGCAGCCATGCTCTGGTCGAGTTTTGGGTGTGGACTGAGAAGGTATCAAACCCCCCTTGTGATGAGACTTTATTGAGGAGTCGTCCGCCATGATTGCACACCATGTTCGAGGCAGAGCATTCAACAGCCTCACGTCTTCCAAGGATTGCAATTGACCCCACGTCAGCACTCCCTGCCGGATCATTTTCATGTTGTAGTAGGAGCAGTTGAACTCATTTCGAAAGTATACAGAGTGCCACAGTGGCAGTCTTTCGCGGGGGCCACCTGTGGGGCCACCCGTTGGATATATGAGTGTGCCCTTGCCGACCATCCCAAGAACGTCAGATTCCCCCCTTACCTCCTTACATCCACAGCTCATACATACACAAAACACAAAACCAACATTGATGCTTGCTCCTTCACTGGCGCTGGCGGTAGACTCGAGTGCCGTGGATCTATGATACACTTCTCCATGATTGTATCAATGGTGTTCCTGAAGTGTGCGTAAGTGTCCGGGCGGGTGGGTGGGCCCAAAAATCTTTAAAAGATTCGATAGTGATAGTGCATATGAGTGGTACTATGGGATGAATCCTGTGATTCGCCTAAAGGCGAATCCCTTGATTCCCCCCTTACCTCCTGACATCCACAGCTCATACATACACAAAACACAAAACCAACACTGATGCTTGCTCCTTCACTGGCGCGCCAGGCCCGAAGGGCACCGTGGGTCATCTCTGACTCTCACACATGCTGGGGCTCTCGTGGCCCCATATATGTGGGCGTGCTCGCTCATTGCATCACACTCTGCTGTCTCATCCATCGCACTTGCGAGGGGAGCTCTCTTTTATATACCCTGGGTATGGTCCTGCTCTGTCTGCACCATGTGCCCCCCCCCCCCCTCCCCTCTCCAACCCACTCCTTCCTTACTCTGATACATGAGCGCCATGGACGGCCCGTGCAGGAGTGACAGTCATCCTCGTGCCAGTCTCGCCTCAGTCTGAGTCCTTCTGTTCCAGATCGTCCTTCACAAGCTTGAAAACATCCTTGATGAGGTCCGCTTTGCCATTGAGGGTGACTCTTTGCGCTGCTGTGGCATGGTGGGTGAAGGACATCGTCAGCCTGACTCCTGGTGCCAGTCGCAGCTCGTGGCGGACGAGGTAAAGGTGGCGTTGGGTTTGGTCCTTGCCCTTCTCAGCAGGCTCGACCCGTGCCATTGTATATTGCGCCCTGGTGCGGCGCGTGATCCAGCCACAGAAGGTCTGCCAAGCGTTGTGGAGGTCCCGTTCTGGCACTGGCCGGCACAACACCAACTCGAAGGACTGCTCGGTCATCGCCCCCAGGCGGTATCTGGGCTGTTCTGCATTGAGGTGCCCTTCCGCTCTCTCCGTCCTCCGTCGCAGCGTGCGCGCCTTCTGCGCCAGCTTGCCTTCCGGGCCCCGTGATCCTCGTGGGCGCTTCGACCCCACTTTCCCCGCGTCATGGAACTCCTCCTCATGTTGGTCGCCCCACTCAGACATGTTGTCAGGGCCTGCTACAGTAAAGGAGGGGACACGCAAGCCATCGCCCATGCGAGGCTTGTTTCCCCCCCTCTGCTACAGTCGAACTGACCAAAAGCTCTGCACAAGGTGCAGCTCCCCGCACAACGCACCCCACTTATGTGCCGCCTCAACCTTTGCCCTGGTAATACTTGCGGGTGTCAGGTCTGGCAATCGGGATACAACATCAGCAGGCATGCGCGCAGTATCAACCAAGACAACATTCAAGACCATGCCCGTGTGCCACAACAAGTTCCAAAGAGCACGGAGTATCTTCACTTGCGTACATGCCCTCGTTGACGCCCTCATATTGGCCGCACTGTAGCAGGCCGCCGTATTGTCCACAAACAAGGAGACCCTGTGCCACTTCTGGGTTACCGCAAACCTACAGGCATGTAGGACACCGCTGAGCTCTGCCTGTTGTTGGTTCTTGGCCGGGATCTTTCGCGTTCGCATGACTCCATTGCGTCCAGAGATACCCAGGCGGTACCCACCAGGAGTCTCAGCTGCATCCACCGACAGGAATGGCGCAAAGCCAAAATGCCCAGGCATTGGGTCAACCGTGGCCGGCACATACGAGATTGCCAGAGCATCGAACAGTGCCGACATCAGGGCCGGGGTCGGGCGGTGCTGAAAACGATGATGTCCCCAACGGAACCTATGCCACCCCTGCAGAAATAGGGTGACCCCTTTGCGTGGTCCAAATGCCCAGTGCATTTTTCCCGTGACCCGCTCCGCCACCTTTGGAGACACAGGCGAGTAGGCCGTTTTGATGGCAATCCCCAAGCACTTTGTGAGCATCTTGTCGGTGTTTCGCACCTCCCCTTTGGCCAGGTAGAACACCTTTCCCAGCCACAGGACATTCTTATGTGGCTCGAGGCAGGATTTGGTGGAGATATGCAGGCCCTTTGCCATCAAGAAAGCCGCCAGCCGTGGACCCAGGCTGTCCATGCACTCCTTGTCTCGTGACAAGATCAGGACATCGTCCAAATAATGGAAACGATAGATATTGAGCCCCACCGCGTGGTTGTCAAAGAACTCCCTCAACAACGCCGCCAATGTGTCCTGTGCCAGTACCGGGGAAAACTTCCACCCAAACAGGAGGCAGTGGAAGTGCGCCCCCTGTATGCGAAACAGTCCCCTATGTGCAGCCGGGATTTGCAGGCTCCAGTAGAAGTTGGATATGTCCAAGGTGATGCCCCACAATGGTGCTCCTCGGTGTATCTCCCGTTGGATGGTCTGAAAGACCGTGTGAATCGACGGAAGCTTGACCTTGCGCAATGGCAGCAGTCGTTCAGATTTCGCATGTCAATGATGAAAGAGCACTTCACATCATTTTTGGGTTTAACGAAAGCGGACACATTGTCCGCGAGGTCCTCCCACTCAGGGGCCCCCAAACACTCAGGGTCCCTACACAGGAACCCATCGTCCACCAACACTCCAATCATGCGCCTGGTGTGCAACGACGGCTGCCACACATCGAATCTCCCACAATCTAGCCCCGACTTCCAACTCCATATATCCCAGATGAGGCGCGTTGGGATGTTCGCGTTCCACACATCCAAAGGGATGTCCAGGCTGCCCCTCTCTCCAAGGCCCGCAGCAATCATTCCGTTTGAGATACCCAGCAAGTCCCAGTTGAGCTCATGCAGAGTCTCCATGTGGCGTAAGATCTTTTCCAGGTGTGCCTGTCCACCGTCCACATCTCTGAGGTGTTCACGTGCTCGGAGGATTACCGCAAGTGCGGCCCGGAAAAGCTCATTCCGCGAGATATCGGAGACCCGTTCGACCCGTCTCGAAGCCGACCACACACATGCCCGCGCCCGTCTATATGTGACCCACGCTCCTGCAGTACTCCCTCCTCCAACTCCCATGAGAGCTTTCATCCTTCACGGCTTGTGCTGCCCACCCACCTTGTTGCCGGGTGATACCTGCCTTGATTTCCCACCCTCTCCCACCGCCCCACAGGCCGTCCGGCCAGCCGCCTCCTCACGCCCTGCGTCTCCTCATACCCCTCCTGCCATCGGCCTTCTGAGGTGAGGGGCCGTCTGAGGATGACCCAGAGCACGTGGTATCTCCAGAGTCGGTCTCTAGGGCGTTCCCCTCAGGATATCGTAGGCCTCATGGGGCCCAGAATTCCGTACATCGCCTGGTTGCTGTTCCCGCAATCCATGGCCTCCCCTTGAGGTAACTGGGGGGGGGGGGGGGGGTAGGCGTCGTGAATGGGTGCCGGATGCGCCCCGGGTGTGGGCAGTTGATGTAGGCCAGTGCCGTCCTTGTGCTCCTCCACCTGAACCACGCCTTGATGCTAGGGAACTTGCCTCCAGCCTTGTACATGGTCGCTGGGCCCAGGCGTCGCCATGCATGCCATCTGAGGTCCTTCCACTTGGATCCACGCAAAAGGGTTGCCATGACATTCTGCAGTTTGTCCTCAGAGACCAGTCGCTGGAACTTGTCGAGGTTCCAGCACCTTTGCGCAATCCAGGCGCAGAACTGCAACCATTTGAGGGCCACTCCTGAAACCGTACGGGTAATCCAAGCCCTGTGGACTTGGCGGTCATAAAACTCCGCCGTTCCTGCCAGAACCCCCAGCCTGTGGAAGCTGATGCTGGCCGCCTGGCCGACTCTGAGGCCCAACAGCGTTGAAAGTACCGCGAGTCCCACCACACACCACTCCAGCTCTGAATCCGCTTGGTGTGCCATGATCTGCAGAGCCTCAAAACTGCCCCACTCCTGTGTGGACTTCTCTTCTAGTCGCTGTGCCGCCTTGAATGCCTTCCACAGTCGTTTTGGAACCGGCTCGCCGACCACCCCCATGGTGTATGCCATGGCCGCTGCATTGAGGATTGTCTTGACTGAGCTGCTGCCTTTTCCCTCTCGAATGGCATCACACACGACTTGTTCCACCACCTTGTATGGTCCCCACTCTGGCCGGGCCATATGCGTCTGTCGGAGTCTTCGCATTCCCGTCTTGTACGTACCCAGCGATGTCGTGCTACAGGAGTTTGCGAGGACTTGCCAGATGCTTCCCAGGACCCCATCCTTGCTGTCCGTCTGGGCTCGACACAATTCGGCGTATGCCCGTCTGTATGCCGGCCATTCCTTGGGAATCTCGTCGTCGTCACTCTCCCCCTCCACTTCTCCTTCATGCCAAACGAACCTGTTTGGGCTGTCCTCCGCCATGCCCCCCCCCCCCCCCTTCCGGGGGGAGTCAGTTCTCGCAGTCCCATTTCCAGTGGCTGTCTCCACATTCTACACAAGGCCCCGGGGGGACCTTCGCCACGTCATATGCGTTGTCGCCTCTCGCAGTGCAGTAGTAGGTGATTTTCTCCCACTCCGCGAACCGGAATCTCCCTTTTCGGGTTGCTTCAATCCATGTTCGGGCTCCCAATCTTTCCAACTCCTTGGCAGACCTTGCCGTAACCCGGGATTGTGGTTGCTTCCCGGTGCCCTTGTGTGAGCCACCAGTCACGCTGTGGCCTCCGCTGGGGTACTTCTCCTTGTAGCTGTCCTTGGAGACCAGCATCACCTCCTATAGCTCCTTTGCCAGCGTTTCCCCTTTGTCCTCCTCGTTGGACTCCAGGAATTTCTTCAAGCAAGCTGTCGCCTCACGCATCCATTTGGCTTTTCCTGGGGCTTCAACAAACTCGTCCAGCGCTGCAGGGGTCAGGGTCGCACGATTTTTGCTCTCCGCTTGTGCTCCAGTCTCACTTTGAGCGCTTCCATCTGTTTTGAGACCTCCTGCTCCTCCGGGTCTACAGGTGCGTCTGGTGCGTCTGTTCCCTCCATCTGATGCATCTGCCGTTACCAGGTTCGGTTTGTGGCCTTCCCGGATGATGATCCACTTTAAATTGTCGAAGGGCCAGCGCCCCCATTGCCCTGAGCAGGTTTTCGGGGTCTTCCGGCTTCCGGGTCTCCGGGATGCCCTCAGCAAACTCTCGGATAGCCAGGCGCTGCTTGGCTGCCAGCTGTGCCACCGCCATTCCCGCCTTCGCGATTTCGGCACTGGAGCAGAGCTTCTCAAAAGTGGTCCACTGCGACTCCAAAAACGACTTGATTCGAGCCCTGATCTCGTCGCTGACCGCCAGCTCCGTCTCCTTTTTCGCCTTGAACTCCCCTGTTTGGACATCAATTGTGCATCGACGGCAGCTCTCATAACCAGCAATGGCGTGGAGGAGTTTGAGTGGATCTTCTTCCCAGCCAGAGGCCACCTTGAGGTCCTGCAGCCATTTGTCGTGGTCCACCCCCGCGTGTCTGATGCGCTGCATGATTTCCACAGCCGCTCTCGCCAAGTGGTCTGCGGGGAGGGTGCTCTTGTAGACCTCGAACTGGCCCTTGGAGACGAAGTGTTTGGAGGTGAAGGACTCCATGCTGATGGCTGACATTTTGTATTGATCTCCTTACTTGGCATGACGGGCCTGAGAACCCAAAAATCTTTAAAAGATTCTATAATGATAGTGCATATGAGTGGTATTATGGGGTGAATCCTGTGATTCGCCTAAAGGCGAATACCTTGCTCTGCCGTCTGAACCATGCCCAGCTGGATGTATGGGAGGTTGTCTTTGGACGGTGTGAACCCAATTGTTGTCGCCCGTGCATAGAAGGTCTCCACTGCCTTGTTGGGATACTTGTGAGGCTCTCCCAAGAGGCTGACGAACGGAGCCGCTGCCTGGTGCATGAGAAAAAGCTCCGGCTCCGGCAGTGCCAGTCCCCCGTGCGTCCTTGGCCGTGAGAGGATTGGCAGAGTGATTCCCCAACTGTTGGCCCAGGGGTTTACCACCATCCGCGTGCGGTAACGCGCCAGGGAGACCCAATCTCCCCGGCACTGTTCTCCCTGGTGGCGTCCTTTGTGATTTTCCCGCTACAAGACCTGGATCCAGGACTAACTATCATGATGTATGCAAATGACCTCATCATCTTCTTGGACGGACGGGCTAATCCGCAGCTGCTGGGCAAGGTATGGAAAGTGGGGTCCTGCTTTGGACACTTTTCTGGGCTGAAGGTCAACTTGAACAAAATGGCGGCCATAGTTCGCAACTTTGGGGGAATGGAGTGGGCGAGGTGCTTTCGGGACATTGGGGTGGACGTCAAAAACTTCGTCAAGTATCTCGGTGTACGCTTGGGGAATATACGGCACCTCCAGGATGACCAGGGATGGGGGCTGACAATAGAACAGGCCTTTGCACCAGCATTGCAAGAGGCCTTTCGTCGCGCAAGGGTGGTATCCTTGGTGCAGTTGTCGACGGACGAACGTGCCTTCATGCTGACATCTTGGATCCTCCCAGTTGTGGCCTGGGTATCCAAGGCATATTATGCCCCAGCCGCAGAGACCAGGCAGCTGAAGCTGGTATACCAGGTGACCATGGGCACGTATCCCTTACCAATTGAGTACAGATACGGTGCTCGTAAAAGATGCAGTATGGATGTACAGAAACGGTATGCACATTAGACCCAAAGCCGCCGCCACCATCTCGTGAGACATCGTGGGGAACGCATTTTTGAAGTCCACTGACAACGCCGCTCCTTCACGTAAGCCATCCCAGAGAGCCCGTGAGCCACAGACATGCTGGAGGATACTTCTGTGACGAAGGAAGCCCGTTTGCTGTGACGGGATGCAGTGGAGAAGTACATCCTCCAACTGGATCGGGAGAATGTTGGTGAGCCACTTCTGTCGTGTCGTTTGCAGTACGATTGGTCGGAGAGAGTCCGGCGTTTGCATTGCTTTTGTCTTGGGGATCATTGTCACCACTCCCGAAGTCCATGTCTCCGGCATTGTACCCGCGTCGAGGAAGCGTTTCACTGACTCATATATTTGCGGCTCGAAAGTTTCTCGGAACGTCTTGAAGAATTTTGCCGAGAAGCCGTCCAGTCCAGTGAGCTGTTGTTGCTCTTGAGACCTTCATGTACTGTGTCCAGAGAAGCAACTTGAATAGGAGTCGACCTACCTTGCGCAGCCGCTGCTCCACTCCTAACGCCTTCAGGTAGGCCACACATTCTTCCTCCGTGGCTCCCGTGGGGGTGGACACTTGATCCCAGTTATCCATCGGCTCTTTGGCCACCGTCTTTGCTCCGCGTACTGTTGTGCCTGCCCGGGACACCAGCTGCTGGAGCTTCTTTCGTTCCTGCAGCTCCCGCATCAGCCGGTACAATTCATTTCTTCGCGTTCTCAGGTCCCCTGATGTTTCCCCTGACGTGATCACCCCTTTGAGTTTGGAGAGTGTTTCCATGCCCGTTCTGTCACGCTGTGCTTTTTCATATACCCCAACCAGGAGGGTGTAGGCTGTTGCCGCCTCTGTTGCTGCAATTCCCAGTGCTGAAAGACTTTGATAAACCGCCGGTGTGACGGAGTCCCTTGTGGAGACACGTAGGAGTCGCAGAGCTTGAAGTTGATTGCTTGTTGCTTTTGTGTTCCCTTTGGTAGCTGACCGCCTTCGTTTGGCTGCAGCCCAGTGCATCTTCCCACCATTGGTCTCCCGCCGAGGTGATAAACTTGAGGGAGGTCTCCAGGTCTTCCATTGCCTCGGAGTCTTGGAGGATTGTCTCTGGACAGTAGAATCGGGGAATCGTGCCCTCTGTTTCGAAGGATGGGGGTGTGAATTCAACCAGGATCGCCTTGTGGTCTGAGTTGGCAGCAAACATGGGATACACGCTAGGCGCCAAGCTCAACAATTCCGATGTCGTGTGTATGCGGTCAATGCGGCGCAATCGCTGTGGATTGAGCGGCTCTCCTTCCCGAGGGTAGCCGTACCTGAAGCCCGTTGGACACGATGACTCTTTGTCCTTGATATCCGTCAGAGTTGGACAATGGATGTCCACCCAAACGTCCTGCAGACCCGCTTTCGCCAAGGTTGCAACCTCTTGTTCTCGGGCACGTAAGACGTGTCATGCTCAAAGTCTGGGGGCGCAAAGGCGTCCCTATGTTTCACTACTAGACTATTGTGATCAGAACATAAAATTAGGTTCGGTCAATGCAACCCCTTGGCGATGTCTTTTCTTTGCGACTGTCGTCGCGTGTGCTTGTGATGGAAATGGACCACCACTAAAGTGATCTCTAGTGGACCACTCGACAGTGAGGCTTTCAGCGCCCAGGGGGACAGGAACTTCATTGATTGTAATGTCCACTTGGATGTTTTCCACGCCAGTGCCACTCCTCCTCCTCCTTCTTCATGGAGTGGTCCGTCCAAGCCATACCCGTACTTTGATAGGCACCGCGCGCCCGCCTGACGACCCTCCGCCTTGACGAAGTGGGGGTCTTGGATGGCGAAGAAATCCACCTCCAGGGACCGAAGCAGTGACCCTAGGGCCACTATTCGAGTTTGCTTTCGCTTTCTCATGGTTATTTTTGTTTGTAATCCATTGACATTTTGGGACAGAACTCCGAGCGTGCTGCTCAGAGGGATGCTTGATGCAGACGTCATCTTGCTACTCCATTGGACGACAAAGCCCCATCCTCCTTCAAGTCCCGCTTGTGTTTTAGGGAGCTGATGACCTTGTCGACTTGTTCGTCCAACTCCATGGCCTTAGCCATTTCACCTGCCGTGATTAGGCCTTGCTTGCGTGTCTTTGCGTCATCTGTGCTCCTGGGCCGGTCTGTGATACGCTTTTTGCGCGCCTCATAGTCAGCTTCGGAGATCACAAACATTGGAGGCATTCCAGAATCTGATAAGTAGACGTTCCCAATTAGTTGTGACACACTTTGCCCGGTCAGCCGCCATGTGGCCGTGCGCATCTCCCCAACACTCCGTCTAACACGGTCCGTGATGCACCGGCACTGCACCGAGGGAGCAAGAGCCTCAGTCAGATCCGAGAGATACCACCAGGGTGCCACATCCAAGATGTACACTGTGCCCACCAGTTCCTTCTTCCACGCCGAGGGGACAGTGGGCTTGGAGATGATGTCTCTGTCGAGGAACTGTCCTATCTTCAAGTCCTTGAAGACAGCCCCAGATGGCCGCCACCAGTTCACGGTACCTTGTCTTCAGCAGCGAGTGCCCAGTTGTGTACAGTACATACAGGTCCTGCGCCCCCATTGGGATCTCCCTCTGTGGAGAACTGCCTTACATGCATCCCACCCATTGGTTAAGCTGACTTTATTGTACATACCTCTAGGCCATTGCTGCCTAAGTACACTGTCTGCCTTGATGGCCGAACTCACCAGTGTCGGAAAAAAAAATAGCTGGGGGGTGGGTTGCATCCGGACCGATGGTAGTTGCCCCCCCCCCCCCCGTGGCGCCGGGAGAAGAATCACACTATGAAGCCAAGAGACTGGATCTGCCCCCACTGCGGAAATCATAATTATGCGCAGCGCACGAGGTGTCATGAGTGTACGATGCGCAATTGACCGGCATGTCCCAATATCCACATAGCGTGAGGAGTCGGCACCCACGCCGCTGCTAGCTGGCTTGGTGACGCAAGCCACCACAAACACAGGTGCAGGAGAGGCTGACACCCCAGCTGTTTCCGTTCCTCTCCACTTCCGATGCGATTGCTCCATTATCACACATCACTCACACTGGTGACCACACATATTGATGCCACCCATAGCACTGCACATACGCACCTTTGTATGAGGACTTGCCGGCACACGTGACCGGGGAACATTGTGAATGACGAAATAGATACTTGTTCCCTGCATGACATACACATCAAATCCACATTGATGCCAGCATGGACCTCTGGTCTACTCAGATACTGGGTGTGCCTATGTTGTACATAAATGGACCTTCAGCTTTCCGGGGTTCTCCCCAGTACGCTCAATGACACCTTGAGCGTGAGAAGCAATCCATGGGGCTCTGCAAATTTTCCCAAGGCAAAATTTACCACCGCGAATTGACTTGGCGCGAAGCCTCCCCCCCCCCCCCGTAACTGAGCGTCTTTTTCTTTCGGTGTCTTTTTGTCCATGCTTGCTCGGGCCGCTGGGCCTTGACAAAGTGCCGCCGACGTCACCTCCCTGTCCCCTGACCGCATGACTGTCCGGGACACCCAGGCCCGTCTGGCCATGCCAAGCGAGGAGGTCATCGTCCCTGCCGACGCCGGTCAATTGGCGTGCTTGGCAGCTATCGAAGACGCCGATTACATCATCCAGGACGAAGTGGTGCTGAAGAGGGGAGTTCCAGAGGCTGCCTCCCTGTCGTACGACCTCTTCAAGGACTGCGACTCGTCCGAAAAACAAGCTGCCGTCCTTTACGGCAGTCGCCCCAACGTTGTGCTCGTTGGGGAAAGGATTGAGTATGAAAAGATTCAATATGCAATTAAGAGGCTGCTTACTGATTTGCCCATGCTGGGCCGCTTTGTTGCCATCCTGCTTGAACCTGTCAGCGATGATGATGACAAGCCATCGTTTCTCAATCGAGCACTCGCCGTCAATTCCATCTTGCCATTCGGATGCGACAAGCTGCAAATGGCAGACAAGTCTCTCATGCACATACGCACACATGGTCGATTTGGATCGCGAGCAGCACAGGGGACTCCAGGAACCTGTCACGGCCCCCAACGTACAAGCTCTCCATGCAGGTGGTGGGGCCTGCCACGACCACAGAGGGTCAACACCTAGAAAACTGTGGAGTTGTGACTAGATCACAAAATTAAGATCAAAGAGCGACGAACAGTCAGGAACTACAGGGAGCCCCTAGTGCAGAATCGAAAAACTCATACACTGGGGTGGAAAGTGGTTGTAGGGGTGTATCCCTCAATGCAGAGCCGATACACTGGGGCGGTATCAGAAGTGGATCTCCCGAATAGGGGACCCAGTGAGTTGAGTGAAGTGGAGGTCAACGCCGTCTCTGTCGGGTGACCCCGTAAGCTGGACAGCAGCCGGACTGGGGGGGTGCAAGCACCGCCGTTTGCAGACACGGACATCGGGGGAAAGCGGGCGCCGACGCTTCACCTGTAGAACGCGCAGGGCCGCCAACTCGCTCTCCAGATATTGGCCCTTCTCTCGCCAGGCTATCTCCTGCCAGTGTTCAGCGACTGTGACCCAGTCGCCCCACTGACGCGCCAAAAGACGCCCAGTACTGAAGCCGAGGTACCGGGAGTGTAGCCGCCGCTTCAGGGCAACGGCCGATTTGTATGTCTCCTTGTGATGGGAGTTAATCAGTTCCACATATGAGGATCGGATAGACCGGGATGCGCTGGAGAAAGCTGCCCTGTACAAGCGTTCAGCCTCCCCCATGCACGTGCGGAGCCATTGCTCGTGGGCCCCAATGCGGTAGGCCATCATGGAGGCCCATGGCGTATATTTTTGATGGGACATGGATGCATGGTGCAGAGTGGCACCCCCGATGGTGCGTGTCTAGCGCCGATACACCCCCAGGAGGGTGGTGGCCAGTTTGAGTGTAGGTAGGTAAGAGAGGGTGTAATTATGATATGTGAGCAGAGCACGAGCCATATTCATCTTGGCATGCATGGCACCCTGAAAGCAAGACGTGCGGAACAGGTACCGGGGCGACATTAACGGAGCCCTCCACGCCGAGACCAGCGCGCGCAACCAGACGGTGGTCTTGGAGGCCATATGAAGTAGAAGTGTGTAGGATCTGTAGTGCGCCTGTAGGTCGCGGCGCATGTCTCTCCAGAGGGTGTGTAACTCAGCCACAGACCTCATGAAGAAAATTTCCCCCCGGAGGCCCTGACGAGCCAAGGGAGGCCGGCGGGGGCCTAGATTTGAGGGGGTGGACGGGTTTGACACATAGTCATGAACCACCCCCGAGCTATTTGTCAAAACTTGCGGCGGGGGCTTGGGGCGGGGGCCATGAGGCAACGGATACTGGGCTCGCATACGCCCCCGTGTCACAGGCGCATGGTCATAACAACATTGTTCAGTGTATTTCTCGTTGCACTGCAGCGCAGACCAGTTCTGTACCACACCAGGTGGTTGCTGACTGTGCTTGGACTTCGGTCATGTGGACACTGAGGTCAGCTCGCACCCACCACATTCCCACAGTGCCGGTTAGTCCCTAACACTTGCCCTGCAGGTGGTGCTCGTGCTGCCCCTGTCTTGCACTTGCTCAACGGCACGTGAGGACGTGTCGTACCCGAACTTTGGGGGCACAAAGGCGCCTGTGGTGACGCAAAGGCGTCCCAACGTTGCATCAAAAGTTTTGGCGGCCGGACACCTCAACTGGTCATTGCTGTTCTTTGTGTGGCACATACCTTTTCAGCTCCACACCTTGCGTGCTCGGGCCGCCTACAATTCCATGTCTACTCGCTCCCTTTACCCTAACATGCGCCGCATTCCCGCTACCCTTGTCATGTTCGGGCTTCCCGACACGGTACGACGTGTCGCACCCGTACTCCTGAGGCGCAAAGGCACCTCGTTGTTTCTTCATTGAACTGCTCTTTAGTGCCATGGCGTCCCATACACCTTGGTCAGCTCGAACCCACCACCCTCCCTTTGCGTCGGTTAGCACCCGTCTCTTGCTCTGTGGGTCTCTCTCCCACTCTCTCCCCCTCTCTCTCTCCTATCCTCTCTCTCTCTCTCTCTCTCCTTCACTCCGTTCCTCACCCACTGCGTCCCACTCTCTCTCTCTCTCCTCTCCGACCCCCTCCCATTACGCCCCACTCTCTCTCTCTCTCTCTCTCTCTCTCTCTCTCTCTCTCTCTCTCTCTCTCTCTCTCTCTCTCTCTCTCTCTCTCTCTCTCTCTCTCTCTCTCTCTGTGTGTCTCGCATAAAAAGGAGGTTTCGGGACGTTCGGTGGTTCTCTATCTCCCCCGGGGTTCGAACCCTCCTCTACAGGACAGAAGAGGTGCGGTATATCCACTGGGCCACGACGAGTTGTTATCCGCATCACTGCTCTGATCCGTCCAGCTTCCCCCCGTGCGTAATCCCCTGTCATGCATATCGCCCCTCGCATGGGGGTGTGCTCAGCAGCGTGTAGAGGAACCGCACAGCGTCCCCGGGTACCGGGTCCGCCTGTCTGAAGAGCGTTCTCTGGAACAGCCTCAAGAGGTCATCTCGGCCCGCCAGCCACACATGCATGCAGTCTCCAGTTCTGCTCACGGAGGAGGGCACCGCTCTGTGTCCCTCTGCCGTCGGACAGTGGAGGATCACCTCCCACTGGGACGGGTGCCACTTGCCTGCACTTTTGGGTCGCCACTGGACCTGCATGTTCGTCAGAGGCTGAGTCTTCAGGGTCTAGTTGATTTGGACCATCACCGAGTAGAGCTCGTGATTGCTCATCAGTAATGGTTCCCCATGATTGTCCACAATCTCACAGTGCATCATGGTGCTGTGTGGTTGGTCCACCATTGTGGTCAGCTCTGCTTCGACCGCCCTCAGTCCTTCATTCGCAATGGTGTCCAGCTCGCTCAGTGCTTGCACCTTGAAACGCTGGCGTTCTTGCTTAGGCTTAACCTTCTTCGGGGCTGGCCGGATGTCTGTGTAAGGGCCATGCCGTTGCTGATGTGGTCCCTTCTCCTTCCATGTCCTTCCCGGCGGCATTACGCCCGGAAGCTCTTCTGCGACAGGACGCGGAGTTCAGCCGCTTCGTTGTCGCTACTGTGTGCTGGTACATGCCGCGACAGGGGGCGGCTGTTGTGACGAAAAGCTCCGCGTCAGAACGCACGTTTCAGACATGCAGGCATTGCTGGGCTTGAAACCTGTGAGATATCCGCACCGGAATGCAGGGGCTACAGGTTCTGGCATTATCGACCCTGTCCTGGGTTCCTGCTTTTCCTGAGCTTTCGCTTCTTACGCTGCCGCCTGGTGTCGCTCACATCTGTGCTGAAGGATAGTGTTTGCGCTGCAGACAGTTCATTGAGCAAAACTCCCTGGTGTGCGTGTCCTGTCCTTACGTCCTCACTTTCCGAACTGCTTGAGGTGTATGGACCCATTCCACGTGGCGCTGGTTCCCCGGATGCTTCCCCTGTCAGCTCATCACTATCCATGGGTACCATACCCAGGGACGACCAGAGTGCCTTGGTGTCCTCTGATTCGGATCCTGACCCTCCCCTCAACCCTACCGTGGACTCCAACCCTGATGATTAGTGTGGTGCAACATGCTGAGACCACAGCGGGCTCGAGCACATGCCTTCCATCGCCAATCCATTTGCCACCCTATTTCCCTTGCACGTTGACACGTGCTGGGACATGCTCCCACCTGACTTTTCTTCCTGGTGTCGCCATTTCCTGGAGCAGCATTTCCCAGACAGGGACGTGGATCTACAGCTTACCAGACGTGGTTGTCCATCCCTTTGACTTCCAGTGGTGGGCCCTACTAGTTGCTCCCAGCTGCAGATACTGTGAGTCGGTGAGAATGGCCAGTTTTGGCAACCAGAACCCTTGTAGGGCTTACAGGGCTGCCCAAAGCTCCCCTCCGTTATTTGTTTGCCTGTGGCGTGTTGGTACATAGCCGCAGAAGCGCACCTCTAGACCTTGCTCGTCTTCCGCTGCGAACACGCCAAAGCCCCCGGCCATGCGCATGTCCTTGTGGTTCAGTCGTTTTGACGACCCGTCCGTGTACACAATCGTGTAACCCTTTGCAACCAGTTCTGCAATCACATCTTGCACTCCTTGTAGCACTCCCGGGCCTGCCTGCCTCGGGCGCTTCGGGCATGATTCCGTTTCCCTATGCCAACTGTGTTTGTCGGCTGTGCGCTCTTGCGTGAAGCACTCCGTGTGTGTTTGCCACCATGCACTCAATCCCCCATGTGCTCGTACTTCCCCTTGTCGCGGCAGCACTCCCGTATCTCGAAGTTGCTCCAGTGACTGTTGGAAGCCTCTCCACTGTTCCCTGCGCTCTCCTGAGTAAAACCCCACCCATTCACACACCTTCCTGAGGCAGGTTGTTAGGTATGATGTGAACACTGGTGATGCTCCCGCTTTGACTTCGCATCGATATCGCCAGTGGGCACTTCTTGCCGACCACATTGCCCAGCCATGATTCGTGTTCAGCAGCCACTCTTGGTGGTCGGACTCCATCATGTCTCGGACTGCTGACTTCCCGTTCCCGGTTTCCACCGGGCCATAATAGTGCTGTATAACCGCCGCCGCCGCTTTGTACATGGGGCACTCGACCATCGCGTGCTTGACCGTCTCCTTTTGAGAGCACACCGGGCACTTGTCCGTGCCCGACCTCTTGTAGACTCTTGCATGCACGGTCAGTTTGTGCCACAGCACTTTTTGCGCAAAGTCGTGAACCCTCGGCGGTAGCTGTGCTTGTGCCCATTGCTCCCATACCTCCGGTGTTTGTGAGTCGCGGACCCCTGTCTGAGAGGCGTAGAACTGAAGCAGCCATGCCCTGGTCCAGTTTTGGGCGTGGACTGCGGGGGTATCAAACCCCCCTTGTGACGGGACTTTATTGAGGAGTCGTCCGCCATGATTGTACACCCCTTTCCATGTTCGAGGCACTGCATTCAACGGCCGTACTTCCTCCAAGGATTGCAATTGACCCCACGTCAGCACTCCCTGTTGTAGTCGGAGCAGTTGAACTCATTGAGGAAGTAAACAGAGTGCTACAGTGGCAGTTGGTCCCGGTTTGCCGGGGGTGCTACCTGTGGGGCCACCCGTTGGATATGTGAGTGTGCCTTTGACGACCATCCCAAGAACGTCAGCTCCACCGTCCGGACCATGCCCAGCTGGATGTATGGGAGGTTGTCTTTGGATGGTGTGAACCCGATGGTTGTCGCCCATGTATAGAAGGTCTCCACTGCCTTTTCGGGATACTTGTGATACCAAGAGGCTGACGAACGGGTGGTGCATGAGAAACAGTTCTGGCTCCGGCAGTGGCAGTCCCCCTTGCGTTCTTGGCCGTGAGAGGATTGGCAGAGTAATTCCCCAACTGTTGGTACCCATGGTCATGTGGTACACCAGCTCACCTGTCTGATCACTGAGATTGGGGCATAGTATGCCTTGGATACCCAGGCCACAAGCGGCAGGATCCATGATGTCAGCATGGATGCACGTTCATCCATCGACAACTGCAGCGTGGATACCACCCGTGCACGACGAAAGGCCTCTTGCAGTGCTGGTGCAAAAGCTTGCTCTATTGTCAGCCCCCATCCCTGGTCATCCTGGCGGTGCCGTATATTCCCCAAGCGTACACCAGATACTTGACGAAGTATTTGACGTCCACCCCAATGTCCCGAAAGCACCTCGCCCACTCCATTCCCCCACAGTTGCGAACTATCGCTGCCGTTTTATTCAGGTTGACCTTCAGCCCAGAGAACTGTCCAAAGCAGGACACCACATCCCTTACCCTCCCCAGCAGCTGTGGGTTGGCACGTCCATCCAAGAAGATGATGAGGTCATCCGCATACATCATGATAGTCAGCCCTGGACCCAGGTCTTGTAGCGGGAAAATCTCAAAGGACGCCACCAAGGAGAACAGTGCCGGGGAGAGTGGGTCTCCTTGGCGCGTTCCCGCACGCGGATGGTGGTAAACCCCTGGAACATATCCCTTACCAACCGAGTACAGATACGGTGCTCGT
Source organism: Eutreptiella sp. 'Long Island Sound 2002' (assembly GCA_964036045.1). Classification (NCBI taxonomy): domain Eukaryota; phylum Euglenozoa; class Euglenophyceae; order Eutreptiales; family Eutreptiaceae; genus Eutreptiella; species Eutreptiella sp. 'Long Island Sound 2002'. The sequence continues at coordinate 163,717,321 of OZ038380.1, forward strand.
AAAAGATGCAGTATCAGTCGGATGTACAGGAATGGTATGCACATTAGACCCAATGCCGCCGACACCATCTCGTGGGACATCGTGGGGAACACATTTCTGAAGTCCACTGACAATGCCTCTCCTTCACGTAAGCCATCCCGCCCGTGACCCATAGACATGCTGGAGGATACTTCTATGACGTAGGAAACCCGTTTGCTGTGATGGGATGCAGTGGAGAAGCACATCCTCCAACTGGATCAGGAGAATGTTGGTAAGCCATTTCTGCCGTGTCGTTTGCAGCGCAATTGGTCGGAGAGAGTGTGGGGTTTGCATCGCCTTTGTCTTGGGGATCATTGTCACCACTCCTGAAGTCCATGTCTCCGGCATGGTACCCACGTCGAGGAAGCGTTTCAGTGACTCATATATTTGCGGTTCGAAAATTTCTGAGAAACTCTTGAAGAATTTTACCGAGAAGCCGTCCAGTCCGGGGGAGCTATTGCTGTTCAACCTCTTAAGGCCTTCATGTACTATGTCCATGGAAAGTTGCTTGAACAGGAGTCGACCTGCCTGGCGCAGCCGTTGCTCCACTCCTAACGCTTTCTGATAGGCCACGCATTCTTCCTCCGTGGCTCCCGTGGGGGTGGACACTTGATCCCAATGTTCCACCAGCTCTTTTGCCACCGCCTTTGCTCCGCGTATTGCTGCGCCTGCCCGGGACACCAGCTGCTGAAGTTTCTTTCGCTCCTGCAGCTCCCGCATTAGCCGGTACAACTCGTTTCTTCGCGTTCTCGGATCCCCTGACGTTTCCCCCGACGTGATCACCCCCTTGAGCTTGGAGAGTGTTTCCATGCCCGTTCCGTCTCGTTGCGCCTTCTCATATACCCCAACCACGAGGGTGTAAGCCGTAGATCCTTCCGTCGCTGCAATTCCCAGTGATGAAATACTTTGATAAACCGCCGGTGTGACGGAGTCCCTTGTGGAGCCTCGTAAGAGCCGTAGGGCTTGTAGTTCAACCGTCTGCTTTTTGTTTTTGTGTTCCCATTGGTAGCTGACCGCCTTCTTTTGGATGCGGCCCAGTGCATCTTCCCACCATTGGTCTCCCGTCGAGGTGATAGACTTGAGAGAGGTCTCGAGATCTTCCATTGCCTCGGAGTCTTGGAGGATGTTCTCTGGGCAGTAGAATCTAGGAATTGTGTCCTCTGCTTCAAAGGATGGGGGTGTGAATTCAGCCAGGATTGCCTTGTGGTCCGAGTTGGCAGCAAACATGGGATACACACTGGTCGCCAAGCTCAACAAATCAGGCGTCGTGTGTATGCGGTCAATACGGCGTAATCTATGCGGATCCAGCCGCTCTCCTTCTCGAGGGTAGCCGTATGTGAAGCCCGTCCGGCATGATGATTCTTTGTCCTTGATATCCGTCAGAGTTGGACAATGGATGTCCACCCAAACGTCTTGCAGACCCGCTCTCGCTAAAGTTGTAACCCACTCTTCTCGGGCACGTAAAGACGTGTCATGCTCAAACTCTGGGGGCGCAAAGGCGTCCCTCTGTTTCACCACTAGACTATTGTGATCAGCACATAAAATCAGGTTTGGTCCATGTAGCTCCTTGGCAATGTCTTTCCTTTGCAACCGTCGTCGCGTGTGCTTGTGATGGAAGTGAGCCACCACTAAAGTGATCTCCAGTGGACCACTCGACAGTGAGGCTTTCGGCGCCCTGGGGGACAAGAACGTCATTGATTGCAATGTCCACTTGGATGTTTTCCACGCCAATGCCACTCCTCCCCGTCCTTCTTCATGTAGTGGTCCGTCCAAGCCATACCCGTACTTTGAGAAGCATTGTATGCCCGCTTGGCGGTCCTCCACCGTGACGAAGTGGGGCTCTTGGATGGCGAAGAAATCCACCTCCAGGGACCGAAGCAGTGACCCTAGGGCCATTATGCGCGTTTGCTTACGCTTTCTCATGGTTATTTTCGTTTGTAATCTATTGACATTTTGGGACAGAACTCCGAGCGTGCTGCTCAGAGGGATGCTTGATGTAGACGTCATCTTGCTACTCCATTGGACGACGAAGCCTCATCCTACTTCAAGTCCCGCTTGCGTTTGAGGGAGCTGATGACCTTGTCGACTTGGTCGTCCAACTCCATGGCCTTGGCCATTTCAACTGGCGTGATTAGGCCTTGCCTGCGTGTCTTTGTGTCATCTGTGTTCCTGGGCCGGTCCGTGATACGCTTTTTCCGCGCCTCGTAGTCCGCGTCGGAGATCACAAACATTGGAGGCATTCCAGAGTCTGACAAGTAGACTTTTCAAATTAGTTGTGACACACTTTCCCCGGTCAGCCGCCATGTGGCCGTGCGCATCTCCCCAACACCCCCCCTGACACGGTCAGCGATATACCGGCACTGTACCGAAGGGGCAAGAGCCTCAGTCAGATCCGAGAGATACCACCAAGGTGCCACATCCAAGATGTACACTGTGCCTACCAGTTCCTTCTTCCACGTCGAGGTGGCAGTGGGCTTGGAGATGATGTCTCTGTCGAGGAACTGTCATGTCTTCAGGTCTTTGAAGACAGCCCCGATGGCAGCCACCAGTTCACGGTACCTTGTCTTCAACGGCGAGTGCCCAGTTTCTGTGAGACCCAGCAGTAGTTTACTGGGGCCCAACACATGGATTTTCACTGGCGATTGCGCCTGCAAGACGCCCGGGATTGTCCAAAACATTGCGAGAACTGAGGCATACAACATGGGCGACCATGTTTCCTTGTGTGTCTTCTTTATCCATACATCATAGACAGCAGACATGTTGGTCAAGTTGGCCCCACGATACCATTCCACTGGCTGCATCTGGAACCTTGGGTTGGATCCGAATTGTGATACCACGGTATTCACTTGTTCCGCATTCAGTTCTGTGAAGAACAGCTTCGAGTTCCGTGGGTCTGTTCCCGGAAGGAGATGGACTTCATCAGAGTTCAAATCAATAGACCCCAGCAGCCCGTTGATCAAGTCATTGTGGACCTGTATGGCGTACTGGTTATCCCGCACATCTGGCTCATGGAACACCACCTTGTCAACCTCTGCCCCGGGTGTCATAAGCCGCAGGAGCTTGTATGTTGGGGGCGGCGACAGGTTCCTGGAGTCCCTTGTGCTGCTCGCGATCCAGACATCAAATCGACCATGTGTGCGTATGTGCATGAGGGACCTGTCTGCCATTTGCAGCTTGTCGCAACCGAATGGCAAGTTGGAGTTGAGAGCGAGTGCACGATTGAGAAACGATGGCTTGTCATCATCGTCGCTGACGGGTTCAAGCAGGATGGCAACAAAGCGGCCCAGCATGGGCATATCAGCAAGCAGCCTCTGAATTGCGTTTTGAATCTTTTCTTACTCAATCCTTTCCCCAACGAGCACAACGTTGGGGCGACTGCCGTAAAGAACGGCAGCTAATTTTTCGGACGAGTCGCAGTCCTTGAAGAGGTCGTACGACAGGGAGGCAGCCTCTGGAACTCCACTCTTCAGCACCACTTCGTCCTGGATGATGTAATCGGCGTCTTCGATGGCTGCCAAGCACGCCAATTGACCGGCGTCGGCAGGGACGATGACCTCCTCGCCTGGCGTGGCCAGACGGGCCTCGGTGTCCCGGACACTCATGCGGTCAGGGGACAGGGAGGTGACGTCGGCGGCAGTTTGTCAAGGCCCAGCGGCCCGGGCAAGCATGGACAAAAAGACACCGAAAAAAAATAGACACTCATAAAGTTTGGGGGAGCGGGTGGCAGCTCAGCCGGGGGGGGGTCCCAAAGGGGGGGGGGGGGGGCTGTGCGCGACCTACTACTACCACATGCATACCTCAAGGGTGTGTGTGTGTGTGTCTAGGGGCATAGAGGTATGTATGCGAAATTAGCAATTTGTCGGCTTTGCCCAAAAGAAAGTCTTAGGGGTCTTAAGGACCAAAGGCATAGTACCCCCTTCAACAAAGCATGAGACAAAACATTTGGTGCTGTTGGCACCATGGCCCGCGCACCGCTATCTTTCAAACCTGGACGGGAGGGGGAAGGGGGTGGGGGGGTAAGGCTGGGGGGGTCGCATACAAGGAACGCCCCCCCGGTGCCCGGCGCCTTCCTATCTTGCGTTTGCGTGGTGGATTCTGCTGTCCGCTGTACTTTACCCATATCGTGCAAAGCTCCCTAAGCTCAAATGTTGAGCGGCAGTAGAGTCGGCACTCACTGTACCTAGGCAGCATAATTATGGAGGCCGCATGCATGACATAGCTAGTCCTCTCGCCTCATTTTGGAGCCTATGTGTTCTTCTGCATCGTCAGCTGACCTCTGCTTCTCTCGCGGTTCGGCAGGTCGATGTCCTACTACCCTTTGCTCTCCCGAGGGGACATGGCAAGCGTTAGCTTGAAAATAATTGAATTGCCATACGCGGTCGGGAAAACGGATGGTGCAGAAGACTACCTTTTTGGCCGCTGTTTGCGGCAATCAATCTGCACGGCATCCACAGCCAAGGCCACTTCAGGGGGCACCTGCAGCGGCAAAGATCCCGTGAGATGGATCACGGTATCCTCCTCCATGGGTTCCTCACGGGGCTTCAAAAAGGTGGTGAGTGTAGAAGGCATTTTGGTCGCCGGTTCACAGCGGCCCGTTGCTGTGCGCGGTTCGAAGATGAAGCCGCGTCATTTGCAGGGCTGCTAGGCCGTGGTGGGGGACGCACAGAGGCAAGCGATAGGCAGTCCACAGGTGCAGCGTCATGCTGCACTTCAGTATTTCCTCGCCTATAAGCGATGCGACGATATTCATCGCCGCGCTCAGAGAACCCGATAACCCTCGCCGGGGCAGGCTCCTTTGTTGAGCGGATGAAAATCACATCTGTTCCGGGTGGGAACAAGGTTGTGCTATCCGAATCCATGAGTAAATATGCAACTGAAAATGTCCTGTCACAATATGTACAGTGGATGGGCAACAATGGCAGTGGGGCAACGCACAGCACATATCAACCACAATGCGCGATCTTTTTTGGGTGCTTGAAGTGACGGTTCCCCCCCACCCCCGGGGGATGGACAAGGGGGGGGACTGGACATGGGGGGGGGAGGGTACGTCAGGCGGAGGGGACGGTTTGAGCGGTTCATAGGGTCGCTGTGCACTGAAATCCTTGGACCGGTATGCAGACGGCCTAAGTGTCAACCTCGCCGGAGCTCGTTTCTCCATGATAGTGCGGTGATGAGGTCGGCATGACGGCAAGTGCCGTCGTCGCGCGCACCGCCAGGTGCGAAACACGAACATAGGGACCCTGTAGAGTAATAGTAACAATTTGCATTTTAATCGATGTTGATTCATGCATGTATCGCTTGTACATACGCACTGAAAGATATCTTCACTGCTTGTTTTTGTGTACTGTCCATGACTAATGGAAACCTGCGCGATGCCCAAAGATATGTTGTGAGAGAGCATCCATGGACTTACAGAATGTCAACATGGACTACAAGATGTTTGTCTACGATGTGTTTGCCTGTCCCCGCGCACCTGTGCAACATAACATTCGTTTCGGCAGTTTTCGAAACAGTGTTTTGAGTGGCCAGGCTCAAGGAATAGCATGGGAAACAATTTCTGAAACCGAACGATGGTGACAGAATATTGGCAAATGATGATGAATGAGCTAGAAAGTTGCAACAGATGCATCCTCAGAGCAGGTGCTAAGGGGGCGCACTTAGCGCAGTGCGTGCGTAGTGCAACTATTTTGGTGTGTGGCCGTATTAGGGGGGCATCATTGTTGTTTGGGAGTAGGTTTTGATACTTCTTCCACATTGGGGATATGGTATTTTTGGTTTTTCACCTAGTCTCACCCATTTCCACCTTTTTGGCTCATTTCCACCACATCCACTCTTTCCTAGGTTGATTTCCCCCCACCATGGGACCTCGAGAAGGCAGAGGTGATGCATCCATATTGTTTCCCCCCCATCACGGGGACCCTGAGCAGGCGCGGCTGATGTCGGACCTCAGGATCATGATCAAGGCCGAGGGACAATGCAACATCCTCTCCAAGTGCTGTATCACATCCAAGTACTATAATCGAAGGTGACCTCACGGGCTTGATCAACGCCAAGTATCCTTCGTGTTAGCCAAGACGTACCATGCCTTCATCCCGAGACGGTCGGCAGCGGGGCTATGCTAGACAGCCATACCCAGCACCCCCAGGTCCATTGTCCCACCCCCATTCGTGGAAGATGGACCACCTCCCCCTCTTCGGGGGGAACTCAGTCTAAAAAGTAGAGCGCAGTGCGCGCGTAGTGTGCGCGCATTGCGCGCGCAATGCGAGGGCACCCCCTAATATCATGCAAGCCCTGCAGGGTGGATTGCGCATCTTGTCTGGTATTCTTCATTACGTAACAACGTGCACATGTGATCCGAAATCCATGCAATGTAAAATCCCCAGATACCATCACAATGTTGCCTTGTTGGCTCCAAATGTATAGATCTTCAGGCATACAAATGCATGGTGGTTGTTCTAGGTGCTTGTTATTGTCCAAAACATGATTGGATAGTATGGGAAAGAGTGCAAAGCAACATAACCTAATTCCGTTGAGAAAGAGAACAGGGTCAGGGACATCACCAGCATGCACGCACACATATTCCCCGCCCGGACACTCTCAACCCCCGATATGCTATCACGTCATGACAAGATCACACACGCTCATGACACAACATGTGGATGCCACCCACTACATCCTACACACACACACATCATGTGTGAGGAGCTGCCAACACATGTGACCCGACGTGCCCTACCACTTTTTCACAAAAGCGGTTCGTAATTTCACTGATAACAGTGTACAAGGCACCGCCACACCGGCCAATGCATGGCGTGACATATGCCATGTTTCATCTCTAGTTATGCCCAAACTGGCGGTCTAACTTGCCGCACACGCTTTCGGCTGTTTTTGCATATTTATCATCAGAAATGCCCACATGTTTTCACCACCATAGCACTGCCAACGTTGCTGACTGGTTTCAGCATATTGGAAACATTATGCGGCGGGGCATATCAATGTGTGTGACTCCGCTGACTCGTGCACGCAACACAAAACGGTCAAATGAAAATGCGTCGCATTATTTCGAAGTCTCAGTATTCGGGATACATACAGGTCCACACAGCCGAAGAAAACCCCAGGACATTTCAGACGACGCTGTCACCGACGCTGTCATCCATGGACGGCATAGACAAGGGGTTCAGAAATGGGCACCAGGCAAAACAGACAGACTGGTCAAAAAGAGGGGCATCTCATGATAACCTTCAGGGGCCCAAACGGTTGAGATGCCTCGAGGGAATGAGGCAGAAGACATGGCTCCCGTCAGGACGTAATAAATTCACACAGCGCCTGGTCTGGGAATTGTACACCGTAGGATGTGCTCTTCACCGGTGGTGCATCACACCGCCATGCTGAGCCCGGGCGTCCCAGTAGGACCTGGCTGGACCTGACCAGTAGGACCTGACATGTAATTCAGTCGGGGGTCACCCTCACCCAATCATATGAGACTCAGTAGGACTAAGCTGCACACAATCGTTCGGGAGTGGCCTGGCAGCAGCATGTCTGCAATGACAGCGCCCACAGACTGCGGTCAGACCATGTAAAGGACACACAAGTGGAGTGGCAGGCATTCATACTCGCAAGGTACCCCAAAGGCAAACGAAAGAGGGAAAACACCGCGAATGAGGCGACGCGAGAAATCTTTTAAAAAAAAAAAGGCAGATCATTGCCTCCGCCTTTCCTTTACATCCTTCCAGTCCAAGGGGGCTTACACAGGCCGGGAGTGTGCATCCTGATCCCCCATTATCCCGTTGGTACACTGGACATTAAAGGACTGAACTTGTGAACCATCACCAGACTTGCAGATCGTAGGGCGCACTGAATTGGGCAGAGGCAGGCGTGCCAATGCCAACCTCCACCGCCGAATGACGCCAAAGAAGGCACCGCAATCCTTCGTGCCGTACTGACCTAACGACCGGGACTGGCTGCGTCGCAAGTCAACCTCCACCTCAGGGCAGTGGAACAGGCCTTCGGGTGTTCAGATGGTCGCGGGCGTAGAGATCAGCAAAGAGGAGGGGTTTTGACAGGACCTGGGGCCCTCCTCAGTGCAGTGGAACAGGCCTTCGGGCTGTGGAAAGTGGTGGAATGATGCCGAGTGTTGTGGGGTGTTGTAGGAGGTTGGTGATGATGGGGATTGCGAGGGTTGCGGTGTGTAGGGTCTGTGGCGTCTGTCAACAGCGGGAGGGCGGTGGAGGGGTCGAGAATCTGTACAATAGGACTGCTTGGCGAACGAGCCTGCATCGCTTAAGCGTTCATCCGCGTTCATTGCTGGTTGCGTCTTGAGTGTCGCATGCACGCGCGGGTCATGCAATTGTGCGCGGCGTGGTTCCGGAGACGGGCATCAATGGTGGATGGAGTTGACTCGGAGGGCGGGCAATGACTCTTGGATGGCATGCAGCAAGACTGGCTGCAAAGACCACCCGTGACTGCCCAGCATGGGCCAAACAGCGGCCGTTCAAACCTCCTCAAGACCAAGAACAACAATCCAAATGCACAGCAGCAACAACAGAAGCCACCGTGAGGCATCGGCGGCGCAAGTGCCAGGATTCCTACCGCCAAAGGGCTCTGTAAGAATATATAATTTCCTGATATACCACCTGTCATACAAAAATGGGTTGGACAAGACAGGGACAAGGGAAATGGTTTGGCTGGTTCCCGTGACCCCAATCTCCTCCCGACACAGGCACAGTGCAATTCGAACAACCATCTGACGGGCGGGAGCGCGCGGCACACTGTACACTGCACACTGTACAAAGAGGGGCAGTGGAGCCAAACTGGGGTTTCTGGGGAGACCTCGGCTGCACGTCTGCTCTGGGGCGGTGCCCTGAAGAACCAGAGACAAACAATGCAACGCTCTTGACCCTCAACAGAGCGCCGGCGACCAACTGACGGGCTCAGTCGGCAATCAGCCGCCGTCGGCCATTCCCTGAATACAGCCAGTCAACCGCCAACCGCTGTCCGTCGCTCGCGCTCACACTTCCCTGAAACAAAGGAAACGGAAACGAGATCGTTCCGCGAGGGCGGCCCTTCTCTGTGCACCCGCTCACGACGTCGTGCGCTGCGGAACATGGCTTTGCACGAAGGATGTCCCCCGGCGCAGCACCGGCACGCCTTGGCTCACGCTGTTCCATTTGTCCGGCTTCTCGCTCTTGTTCCACTGCGCCCCCACGTCCGACTCCGCCAGCAGCTTCTTCCACGCCCTCCGCTGCTCCAGCATGGATTCCTCCCCCAGGTCCCCGACGCGCCGGCGCCGTTGCCAACCCACAGGGCGGGGCTCGTGCTTGGCCGCCAGCAACTGAAGGGCATCGGTCAGCGGGATGTTCCCGGTCACGGCCTGGTTGAGGGGCACGACCATGGACTGGTCTGGGGCCAGGCTCACGGCCCCCATGAGGTTGCTGGAGGCATTGAGGAAAAGCTTGGTGTACTTCAGCTGGTTGGGGTCCTTCTGAGCGATCGTCATTGTGGTGTTGTCCTTGGGAATGTGGCCCACGCTGTACACCGTGAGTCCAAAGGCCTTTAGGGTGTATGGGGCCACAGGGGTCTCGAACTTGGGCTCAGAGACACCCGCCGCAGCCTCCCCTGCGGTCTTGCCCTGAGCAATCGCATTGCTCCAATTCGGGATCCACCTGCCCTCGCACTCCGCACAATCCCCGCAGGCGTACACCCCGGCCTCCGCCGTCTGCATCAAGGCGTCCACCGCAATCCCACGCTTGCCCAGCTTCAACCCCATCTGCGTGGCCAGGCTCGTGTTGGCCCTCACACCGATGGCGAAAATGATCATTTGGCCTTCCACAACGACCCCTCCGTCCAAGGCGACTCCTGTGGCCAGCCCATTCTCCTCCTCAAAAGCCTTTGGGGCCTTGCCCAAGAACGTCGCGATCCCAGACTCATTCAAGAACTTCTGGTAGATATCGGAGGCACCCTCCGACAGCTGCATGGGCAGGATGCGCGACGCCAGATCAATCATCTTGACCTCGACGTTTAAGTGCAGAAGGGACTCGGCACATTCGATACCCAGCAGCCCGGCACCAATGATGACGCACTGCTTGACGTGATCGTTGTCGCGGATGTATTCCATAATCGCGCGCGCGTCCCAGAAGCTCCGCAGGCCAAAGACGTTGGGGAAGTCAGTGTTGGGGAAGGGATTGAAGTTGTTGCTGCCGCACGCGATGATCAGCCGGTCGTAGGACTCGGTGTAGGTGGCGTCCTGCGCCAAGTCTTTGATAGTCACTGTCTTGGCATCTTTGTCCACCGCCGTGACTTGGGACTGTAGACGGATGTCGACATTGCTTTCTTTGTACCACTTGTGCTTGCAGATCCAAAAGCCAGGGTCCACCACTGTCTCCGGATTGGCAATCATGTGTGACAAAGCGGGCCGATAGTACGGCATGTGCTCCTCAAGGCTCAGAAGAACGACCTCACACGTAGTGTTCACTTCCCGGATCGTCTTCGCGGCCATAACTCCGGCGGCGCTGGCGCCAATGATGACAATCTTGCCCTTGAAATCGCCCTGCGGGAGATTCTCCTCCCCAACAATGCCTATCATCTCAAAAGCATCACCGTCCGCCCCACAGGCACCGCAGATCTCAGGGTTCTGTTTGGAGATCACGATTTCCCCACAGACAATGCACCTCCATTTGCGCAGCCTGCCATCCGGCACGAACTTCGGTTTCCCGCCGTGTTCCTTTTGGACCTGCTTCTGGCTGCGCTCATTGACGGGCATCCCCTTCACCGCCTGTGCAAACTTGGCTCCAAATGCCTCGCACTGCTCTATGTCGGCTTCAGACGCCCTGAACTTGAACTTCAGAGGGTCGAGAGGCAACTTGATCCGCACCTGCTGCAAGCGCTGGTCGATGTTGTCAATCCCCTCCCCGGACCACCCATAGGAACCGAAGCAAGCTGCGTACTGGTCCTTGCACGTGTATGAGTTCAGTGCAAGCGCCAACTCCCACATGGGCTCCGGGGCATCACCAACCAAGGTTGGGACCCCAAACAGAATGCCCTTGGACTCCTGCATCGCCTTCTTCACTTCCTTCATATCGGCGTCCACCATGTTGTACAGCACGGGCTCCAGCCCCTCCCTTTGCACTCCCTTCGCCACGCTCTGTGCCATTTCGGCGGTGTAGCCGTACGCCGAGACATAAGGAATGACCACGCGCTCCTTCTTGGGCTCCTCCTTGGACCACTCGTCGTATAAGCCCTGCAGCAGCTGGATGTTCTTGCGGATCACGGGGCCATGACTGCATGCGATGGCCTTGATGGATAGGTTCCGGATTTTGTCCATGCCCTGCCGCATCCAGCTCTTGAAAGGGGAGAAGATGCAGTCGTAGTAGTGTTTGTTGGACTCCACAAAGATCTCCTTCATGCGGTCCGTCATGTCGTCATCAAACACCCCCGTGTGGCACAAGTGCGCCCCGAATACGTCGCACGTCACGAGGGTCTCCATCTCGGGGATATATGTGAACATGGAGTCGGGCCAGTGTAGGAAGGGGGCCACAATGAACTGCAGTGTATATCCGCCGATGTCTAGGGACATGCCTTCCTTGTCGATGGGCATGCGCTTGAACGACGTCCAATTTCCTATTGCCTCCACATTTGCAATCGCAGCCGGGGTCCCAACGAAGGTGGCATCAGGGAACATGTCCTTCAGGATACGCGTGGCGGACCCCGAATGATCAGGCTCGGTGTGGTTACAAACAATGTAGTCTAACTTCTCATTCTTGAGAAGCATCTTCAACCTCCGCAGCATTTGGTCCCAAAACGTGTCATCCCAAGGATTTCGGGCTCCCGTGGTAGTACTTTTTACAGTTTCGAACAACACGTTGGCCTTGGTGCCTTTCAGGAGGTAGGCGTTGTAGCTTGTGCCGTGAGGCGTCTCCATCACAATGTCGAACACCCGCAGACCTGGGTCGAAAGCCCCTACCCAAAACATTGGGTGCCCGTCAAGAATGCGATACTCATCGGATCCCAGAATCTTGGGGTTGTAGTCTGGGGTATACTCGGCAAGCCATTTTGCCGAATACTCAATGGGATTTTCTGGCATGTACATGTACAACGATGTGATGAGCTTTTCCATCAACTCCGTCACCAGGTGCTCCTCACAATATTGCACCGCGGCTCCTCTACGGGTGGTGTAGGTGTCATACTCCTTAATCCAAGTCCTCAAGAACCTAACAGGATCTGCTGGGGATGTGGTTGTCAGTGCTCGGATAGCCTCATCGATCAGCTGTGGAACTCCGTGGGATTGAAAGTATTGAACTCTTTCAGGATCGGTGGTCAGATCCATGGTGAGAATAGGAAACGAAAAAAAAATGGACACTCAGAAAGAAGAAGAAGAAATTCGTAGATCCCCCTGGATTTTGTGTGGTACCCCCCACCAGAGTCCACAATGTGTACTGGTAGTCTGCGAGAAATTCGCGGAGAACCCTGAATTTCGCGTGGGAAATTTCGCAATCAATTTGAAACGTCAAATTTCCCACACCAATCTAAAGTGCCACGCAATTTAACCCCCCTCCCCCCTGTGATCTACAAGTTCCCGACCAACTTGAGGGGGCTGGAGTCATGGCAAAGCCATGGGCCGTGGGGAAGTGTTTGCCCAGTGCACACCGCTGTGCTATTGTTGTACCAAGTATCCCGACTTGAGGCCCCGTTTTACCCTCCCCTAGAGGAGCCCCCCAAGCAGACCACAATCAACCCCAAAACCTTCCCGATACAGCAGACAACCTAAAACCAATGGTGTGAAGTGCAATTCCCCAACACATGTGACATATGTTCTCCCTAATACACAAAGTTTTGTCCCCACAACTGTGTGGGCCACTACACCATACAAAATAAAATCCATTGCATTCACCCCAACCTCAGCCGCTCCATAAGGAATACGAGATTCCATAAGCAATCTCTCTTCAACACCCGTACCGGCTTCACCAAGCCACAACTGTTTGCCCCATCCGGATCTGGAGCTGTTCCATAACACATCGCCATCAATTTGTCGCGCCTGCCCATGCTTGGCTGACCAACCCCAATCAAACTTCCTGATGTAGGTCTTTTGATGCCCGGGCTCAGCCCATCTCTCACGGTCTACAGCTTGGCGCACCAGGGGAATTTTCGCTTTTTTGGATAACTTTGCACCACTAAGAACCGGCTGGCTGGTACATAACCGACAGTAGTTGAAGCTCAGCCAGCGGCGGTTAAGCGGTTCATCGACAGCGCTTTTTGCGGTTGGTCGACGGCGGCTGGTGGCTCCTCATGAGGCAAGATTGCTTGGTGTGCGTTGTGCAAGCTACTTTTGTATTCACCATCCCGGCTTACCCTTCCCTAGAGAAACCCACCAAATAGATCAGAGTGCATTGCAAACCTTCCACACTGCATAAGACAAAACAGCCAAATCCAACGTCAATGCATGGCACCAACAAACAGTCCTATCCCCACGAGTGTGGGCGTCAATACATGGAGCACAATAAGGCTCCCTGCACTCACCAGAGACTATGATGGTGGTGCGCTTTTGATGACACAAACCACACACCTCTGCCTCATCCATTGCCTCATCTTGTGGCCGTTGAGTTGCTTGGATCACTCCAAACATGAGGCCAGCCATGGTGCACAAGGAGGGTGATAGACCTGGCTCTGACTGCAAAACTGCGTGAAAGGCAACGACTTGGATGGATTGTCTGATAGGGATACGGGTTGGGGCAACACACAAAGACACAAAAAGATGCCCAGCGAGCTAAAGCTGGGGGGGGGGGGGTCGCACGACCATACGCAATAAGTGTTGCCTATGACAGCAATAGATCGCAAATGGGATGGAACAAGAATTTTTCATGACACAGGTGGCACTGTCTTATGTCTTATGTCTCAGATTGCAGGTGGGGAACAATGGTCAGGTTGCAGTGTCCACATTGGGCTTTCGTCGTGCCTGCTCCCTGCAACTTTCATCGCCTACTGTCCACGCTAGTCGTTTCCAACTCCCATGGACTGATGTGTTCTGATGTGTTCCAACCTCCCTGAATGGCTTGGGTTGCGGCTGCTCAGACTACCGCGGCAATATTAACGTTGTTTTACATAATATTGTCTAATTTTTGTGTTGGGTGTTCTGAATTTTGTTTTCGCCAAATTTTTACGACATTAGCAAAACTAGGCGAAAAATATTTGAGTTTTGCGTCTGTGTTTGGCCTCCTTGACCTGTGGTACCTTGGAGTCTGGGATTCCAGTCCATTCCTACACCTGCATACAAATGGGGATCAGTTGGACTCTGGGATTGCAGTTCACAGCACAGACAAGCACCAACAAGCACCAGTATCGAATCATTCAGGCCTACCAGTTGTTGATGGAACCAGTTGCAAAGTTGTTCATGACGGTGCACATGGCACCTGAAATGCCGAAACACCAATGCAACATGGTCCTATCACTTTTGCACAAAAGCGGTTGGTAAACTCGTCGATAAGAGTGCACAAGGCACATCAAAAGCTGAAATAATAGCACAGAAGCCTCTGCACGAGCGTACAACAGGAAGCAACACAACACTGTACAGGGCTGCCAAAGAGCAAACACCATGCACACCGGAAGCCTGACCCATGCAATTTGCAATTTGGTCCTGGGCACAGGAAGGTAGACCACACAATCGCCATCCCGTTGGAACCGAATACAATATTTGCCATCCCCATGGCTTTTGACCACCTTGGACCCAACAGCAGCCCCGTGCCACAAGTGTACAAAACACTTCTCGCAACGAAAAAACCCGCAGGGTTGGGGGCAGGGTTTGGAGCATACGTTACATCCACCGCGAAGAGCTAGTACCATTGGTACCCATGCCTCTGGTGGCTTTGCAGCAAAAGCATACATAGCATGCAAAGCAAATGCATACATTACATCCACTGGGAGAGCCGGTACTTTTTTTTTTTAAGACCTTGGCAAGCTGGCAAAGCCCACTTTCCAGACGGTACTTGAGAGAGCTCTCGGAATCAGGAATCAGAGCAGTCCAGCGGTACCATTGTCCCACAGCTCAGGGTGGTAGCAGACATGACACGGAGGTAGGGCGAGCTAACTCTGAAACCAGAAGATGCAGCGGGAAGTGCCACGCCTGTTGGCATCCCAAAGGGCTACTGGTGCACGTAGAAGACTGAAGGCTGAGAAGAATCAGCGGGTTGCATTGCATGCAACAACAGCACCAGGGACGGATAGGGACGGCGACGGGGGGGAAGCAAGAACCCAAGCAGGGTCCCGGCGCGCTGGAGGGTCCATCATCCACCAGGGAGAGCTACTACAATTTGGCACCCATGCCTCTGGTGGCGTGGCAGCCATTCCCCCCCCCCTCCCCCCCGCCCTGCTGCAAAACTAATACCATTGTCGCGGTTTTGCGTGCGTCCCAATGAAGGAACCACCAACAGCTTTTGGCTTTTGTAAGCCGTGGCTTGACATGCCCCACCTCACTTCCAACATCTGAACTTGGCACGCGTCGTAATCAAAGGAACCACCGACGGTTTTGGCTAAGCCGTGGCTTCACAGGACCCCCACCCGATGGACATCGTTATCGAAAAAATGAGGCAAAGGAGGCAACAAAGAAATGGAATGCCCCATGCAGCACAAGTGTGTTCAACTCAGAAGGGGGGTGGGGAGGAAAAGGCACGCAGCTGAAAATTAATCATTTTTTGCCCTTTCTTGGTGCGGCAAAACAACACCTCGTGCCGGGAATTGCGTATTTTCACCGATGCTTAATATTGGCACGGTGCAGAGTCAGGCGTATATCCTGGTCAGGGGTCTGGTTTGGCTCACGCTGGCCCCACTGGGCCCATCCAGCTAAGGTTCCCATGTGGTCCTCAGGTTGAAAACCCCGGTGGGTGCAGGTTGTTGGTTCGGGTGGCAACCCCCCCCCCCCCCCGTTCCGGCGAGAAAAACCCAATGTTCCGGCGCAACGTTCCGGCGAGCCGTTTTTTCAGCAAAAGAGGTTCCCTGGTTTGACTTGTTGAACTTGAGCAGATGATGAGTCGTCGCGTTGTCCAGGTTCATCTCGGTGGGTACCAACAGGGGTCTGGTCAAAGAACTTGTTCGGTTTGACAGAACGGACACAGAAATCACAGACATTTCCCTCATCAACGTCAACATCATCTTCCCATTTCTGTTGCAACAACAGCTGCTCCTTCAGTTGCAGATCATGGAAATCAGTCATGGATGCGCCCTCGGAGCCACAAAAGCAACATTTCAACATCTCTGCCAGTGGATGGACGAACAAAAGTGTTACTCGCAAAGTGGACGACAACGGTTGACAGTAGCAGCAAGCGTTTTCACTGAAAAACATTGAGCCTCACAGAATCACAACGTTCCGGCAAAACGTTCTGGCACGTTCCGGCAATTCCGGTGACCGGAACGGGGGGGGGGGGGTTGGGGTGGTCACAAGGGGGTCGGTTGGACTGCTTGCTGTGAGGTCTTGGAAAAGCCGGTCAGAGCCCTCCATTGCCATCAGCTGCAGGGTTACGGTGTTACACACCGGGAGACCTCTGGGCGACAGTACAGGTTAGTGCAGACGCGGTTGACGGTGTAGAGGGGCCAGAGCGTGGGGAGTCGAGCCGAGTCAACTCCCTTCCATCATCGCCCAACACAGCTAAATTGAGTGTGTTTAATAGTGGCAGTCATACCCGGGGGGACGGCAGTGACTGCTGCAGCGGGGCATTGCGCGCCGGCCCCGCAAACTGTGGGGTATTTCCGTTCAGCAGCATTGTGGCTGTTGCTTCTTCCCGCGATGAACACAGGATTTTGACCTCACGATGGTCAAAATCTCCAAACAACCCCAGTCACCGGCTTTAACGAGCATATGCAGCACATCTAGAGGTGCATCAGCAGACAGAGCAAAACGTTTGCGTAACACATGGTGCACCAGGGGCTAGTACTCTTGAAAAAAGAACCAGGAGATACAGAGCCTAGGCGAGAGAAATTATACTGGCACATCAACACACATCACTTGACATTTGTTCCATTCATTTCCCTCCCTGGATTCTGTCCCTACAAGCAGAAAACAGACTCAGACACGTGCTCCATAACTCGCTGATGAGGACCCAAATATAAAATCATTCTGAGATCCAAAACAGAGGGAAAATGGGAACTCTGGTGATTCCCTACCGTACCTGAATATACATATTTATAGATATTTTCATTTACCCGGTGGTTTTGCAGGCGTTTGCTGCTGCCACCTGTGGTCGGCCTGTGCCCCCGTCTCCTCCATGCAGGGCACGCAAAACAGGTCGGGACTCAATTCAAATCTGGCAATTCCCTACCGTGAATCCCTGAATACACATATTTATAGATATTTTCATTTACCCGGTGGGTGTGGAATGGTTGCAATACGCGTCCTTCACATTTGCTCCATCGTAATCGGCCATGCGACCCCATCCCATTACGCAAATCGCCATCGTTTGAGCTCATTGGCACGCGTCTGGTTTTTCTGTGCGCCTTTCCTCACGATTGTCGGTCCATCTACGGTTGGGAATGAAAGGGCGGGATGCAGCGCACGTACGATGAAGCCTGCATCTGCCAAATGGGGCCACACCCAGTCTACCGGCTCGTTGAGGTGGGCCACTGTTCCTGGACTCATTAGCCACTTGTAAGCGACCCGCGCGGCTTGAGTGGTCATTAGAACGGCAAACGTGCCAAATGTTGCCGATGCCATGTTGTAGCAAGCCTTCTTGGCCCGGGACTTGCCTGCGACTTCGGCGTCATACAAATTCCACCCGGCAACAGAGCTGCCCCAGCGTGGATACGTACCCAGGCGTTGCGTGTTGCCCCCGAGCAGCAGGACACCGCCCGCTGGTGTGGAGAGGAACGAGCCGCACCGATCATTGCCTCGAAGAAGGTCGTTCAATTTCCTTCCAAAATCAGGAGCCACCATCGCGTCGTCTTCAAAGATCATGTGCAACTTATCGCATTCGGCGTCGGTGCAGCGAAGGATGCGTTCCAACACGTGCTGCCACGACGTCCGGCACCCCCGCTCCCCGGCGGAAAGTTGGATGTGCCCGAACTCGTCCCCCTCCGCGGCAAACGTGGCGGGCATGTCGATGCCCGCGAACAACGTCAGCGGGATGCCGTGCCCCGCGAGCTCCCTCTGCAGCGCCGTGGCCTTCGCCATGCTCCGCTCCCTCCCCGGCAGATAGATGACGTACGCGTTCACCGCCGAGGCGTCCGGCGCCCGGGCGGGCGGGTCCGGGGGGCACTCCCGCAGCATCATCCCGCAGAGCTCGTACTGGCGCGCGGTGTTGTGGACGCAATGGGCCCCCTGGACCTGATCGCGGTACTCGCGCGTCGCGGGGCGTCGGTCGCCCCCCGCGGCGCACCGGAACAGCGGCAGCCGGCCCTTGAGGGACGCCGCGTGGAACTTCGCCAGGTCGGCCCCCGACGGCAGCGGGTGCACGACGGCGGCCCGGGCCATGGCGCTGGTGGGCCCGTGGCGCAGCGGCGGTCGCGCGTGCCCCGGGAGGGGGACCAGCGACCCGTCCTTGAAGTCGAAGGCCCGGTGCACGAAGTACCGCGAGTGACTCTTGGGGAGGCCGCGCAGGCACCCGAGGCCCGTGGCTGCGAAGATCCGCTGGGCGAGCGCGCGGTCCCGGTCCGGCGGGGCCCGGTGCTCGCCGGCCGCGCGGACCGGGTTTGGCGGGCTGCCGCTCGCGGGGCCCGCGCGGCTCAGCACGTGCGGCCCCACGCGGCGGGGGGTGGCCGGGGCGGGGGGTCTGAACCGGGCGCCGCCGGGGGGCATGGCCGGGGCCCCCACCGCCGCCGGCCGCAGAGAAAGGAGGGAGGCCCATCGGCCCCGGAGCTGGTCGAGGCGCCGCGCAGCCGACAGCTCCGTGCCGCCGCCATCGCGGGGAAAGTGGCTCGCGCGCGCGCCCCGCCCTCCGCCGGGGCCACCTCCAGCAGCGCCCTGCGCGGGCCCTGGCCCGCGCTCGCCTGCCGCCTTTGGGTGGAGTGCCCGTGCGGCACGGCCTCTGTCGGAGGATCGGCCAGCCCGTCGGGCAGGGCGGCAACGAGGGCGTCCGTGAGCACGTACCCAAACCCACTGCAATACGGCGCCGGGTGGTCGGACCGGGGGGCCGTGGGGCCGCCGACACCCGGGCCGGAGGCCACGCTGCCCACCCAATGGGCCTCGCGGGGGTCGACCTCGTTCAGGAGGCCGACGAGGTTCAGCACGTTGACGTACGCGTCCGGCTCCGCCTTCATGTAGTGGCTGTACTTCCCGGCGAACCCCCGCCGGGCGTACTCCCACATGCACAGCACCTTGTGGTCGGGGGCCTGCTGGTCGGGGCAGT
The DNA here is from genome assembly GCA_964036045.1 of Eutreptiella sp. 'Long Island Sound 2002'. NCBI lineage: Eukaryota > Euglenozoa > Euglenophyceae > Eutreptiales > Eutreptiaceae > Eutreptiella > Eutreptiella sp. 'Long Island Sound 2002'. The sequence continues at coordinate 163,736,661 of OZ038380.1, forward strand.
GCGGCAGGTGCAGCAGCATGTCGCGCAGGCGCTGGCGGTGCGGCTCGGGGGCGGTCGACAGGCAGTTCTGGACGTGCCCGTGCTGTGCACTGCTCCCCACCACCAACTTGACGGAGGCGAACTTCTGGGCTGCGGGGGTGGACGCCCACGTGGCGGCGATGTCCGAGCCAGGGCCTTCGATGTCCTTGCAGGCGCAGGGGACCATGATGAGCACGTGCAGGCCTGTTCGCTCCGCCTGATCCCAGGCGTCGGCCTCTCTCGCAAACGCGATCCCGCGCCGTCTGGGGTCTGCCTGTGGCACGTCGGTCGGCGAGGTCACAGCCAACAGGAGAGTCAACAGGACAAGGAAGACGCATCTCCGTGTCATTGGGCGCAAGGGAAAGGGGTGTCACTGAGCGAGGCAAGCCGGCTGGTGCAAGTTAGGGGTGCGGTTGGAGGAACGACCATCGGGTGAGCTTCCTTTTTGGTTGGTTCAGACGTTGGCAAAATGTCAAAGCCCTCTTCCGACCATCAGGGGAGTGGCTATCCCCTTTTCGGCACCGTCGCATGGCCATAGAACAACGATGGCCCTCACCCTCTAGATTCACTCTGGCATTCTCCACAGTACGACATGATCAACACGGCGGAGCCGCGACACAAAATGTTCGCAAAAGTCCTGCAAAGCGCCATTTGGCGCCATTCTCACATTGTCCTTCACGTTCCCCATTGAGGGTACTGAAACGCACCGGGCACTGCACCGCACACGTCAGAGGATGCAACGCTTTACCGCAATGTACACCCTTGCGGAAGGTAGGCAGGGACGCGGAGAAAATAATTGGAATGAGAAACTTTTGTGCATGCATCATCACCACTTCCCCCCAGATAATGCCCAAACTGCGTTTGACCCATGCACACCAATAGCATCACCCAACCATTGCATACAGTGCACACTGGCCACGTTTCAGCAACTGGCTTCGAAGCCTCTTGACAGTGGTGCAAAGATATGAGCCCTACAAGTCTCCCCCAACCATAGTGATCTAGAACTCAGCCTGTGTGGTGGTCAACAAGTGTGCCATTTCTCCAAACCCGTCCCTTAATTGTTCACCAAATTACCAACATCACATTATCCGGAGATGGTAACACAAGGAAAACCAAGTCAGGGAGCAAAACCATTGTCAACCCCCCCAGCCCCATTCAACCTTCAGTGGCCAGCCACCCACAGCGTGCATCTGCCAACTGACCAGAGCGAACACAAACTTGTCAAAGGAGTGGCCTACGCCGTGGGCTGTCTCAGCACACACGGCACAGCACCACAAGCAAGGGTGGCAGCACCAAGGGCACAGGGAGAGGGGGTTGGTGCCATCCCCTAATAAGGCAGTTCCACCTGTCCATCACAAAGGCAACAGTGGCTCCACCCCTCAGGCCAGAACAACGCGGCCCGGCGGCCCACGCGATGTTCCTCGGCACCAGGGTCCAACGCATACGCATGTGGTCACCATGAATGTGCAAAGTGGTGGTTTGCGGAGCAACGTTCGTGCACGCCGTGAGTGCCTTTTCTAAACCGCCTGCCAATGGTGAGCAGTGCGAGGGCAGCTCTGTGGGCATACTCATTCCACCACAGGAGGCCTGCATGTACGTGGCCAGAGGGCCCATGCATGGGGCGGGGGGTGGGGGGCGTTGCAGCCCCTTTTCTAGACTCCTCCCCCCAGTCGGCACTGCTTCCTGAGTCATTGCTGGTCCTCAGCCTGCCCTTTGGCCAGAGCCCTGTGACAAGAAAGCCTCTTCTACGACCCCCCGCCCCCCCCACACACACCCACGCACTACTGTTACGGCGGGTTACCCGGAATGGGTTGGCTGTTACCCCCTCCCCAAATGCCCCCTCAGGACCGCAAACCCTTGGGTACAAGACCCATCCGTCTGGCCCTGTCCAGCGCCTCCCGAGGTGAAAAAACACAAAGTGGCCCCTTGGGAGCAACCACCACCCTAATTGCGGGTCTGCCTGCTGTCGACTTGTCCTTCCGTTGTCCTAATAGCGGAGGGAAATGATAGCTCTTCCGGCCTAGACACCAATTCATCCATGGGTGCTTGGTAATGCTGGACAGCTACCCCCCCCCTTGTCCAGTAAGTGGCTGCGTGTGACGGGTCCCTCACACCCCCGAGGGAACCTACCCCAATTGACGGTTCCCTCAGGCCCCCCCCCCCCCCGATTACTAGACAAGGGGCACGCGATACAACACAAGAGAGCGAACACGAGGGCATGTGAACCATAAAGTGACCAGGACACCGCCTGCGTGTGAAGCACCCAGAAATGGAAAAAAGTATTTGATTCTTGTAACTTTTGTCTATCAAATTCATTGTTGCATCTTTGCCTTTTTTTCTGCACTTATCCTTCTTGTGGGGGCTGCTGTCTCACTCATTTTGATGCCCCTGAAAAGACTTTGGGTAGCTTGGACTCTGGGGTTGCAGTCCATACCTACACAGGCCCACAAAATGTGGATGATCTGGACAGCCAACACTCAAGAGTACCGGATGATTCAGTTGACCAGTTGTTCACAAAAACAGTTCATCAGTTCGCCAAAAATAGTGCACATGGCACATCAACGGCAGACACAATTGCATAGAAATCCATGTGAGAGCATGCAACAGTGAGCAATACAGAACCACAGAGGGCTGCCAAAGAGAAATGGGGTGGACAGACAGAACAAGATGTGCGTATGGATGTAACAGCAACGCACCCTGTAGAGTGCACCTGGGGAACATATTGCTGGGAACCACGCACCACAACCAACGCACCCATCAATGCAAGGAAAAAACGGGGGTCTGCACACAGTCCGGTGTCCCAATGGCTGGGAATTAATTATTTTTGTAAATAATCAATATTTCACGGCATGGGGGAGGGGGGGCGGGGGGCGACTCCTCGGGTTTGGACGCCAACTTACCCCCCAACACTACCCGTTGGCTGAGGGGGGGGGGGGTGGACTGGGAGGGGGGGTTTCTGGGAGAGGCGAAAGGGGGGGGGGGTCTGGGAGCGGCTTTGGGGGGGGGGGTCCCGGAGGGTCAGTTGGGGGGTAGGGGAGGTGGGGCGATTTGGGGGGGGGGGGCTGCTGTTGCGACATTATTGCTCTCCATTTTGGACCCAGTACTAACGCTAGCCAGGGTTAGAGCTAGGGCCAGGGCTCGGGCTAGGGTTAGGGTCACCGAGCTGGTGGAACCAGTCTTGGTTTTATAACCCTTTTTAGTGTCTAGGGTGGACCTACCAGGTTTAGCAGCAGCAGCAAGCAGCAAGCAGCAGCAAGCAGCAAGCAGCAAGCAGCACGCGCAAAATGGGTAAAAATCAGAACTCCATCGTGGTGCTTCAGATTCGGGTGAAATTTTGGTGCATGATACCTATGGGTGTGAAGTACAATCACACAAAGTTTGAGCGAGAAACTCGACGGTGGCGGCCGGGAACGGGATTCGCAAGTGGCGGACCTCAGTTTCAAAAACTGCAGTTTAGGGCCAAAAACAGCCATTTTTGGGCCAAAAAAGCCCTGGAACACATTCAAAACGAAGGGAAACGGTGGGTACACTCCACGTGCGGCTTGACTTCCCCGTGTCAACGAGGTCTTTGCGGCCCTCTAACTCCATGATATGTCCCGGAAACGGCCCAAAAAGGCCCCAGAAGCTCTAAATGCCGACAGCCACAAACCAAGAATAGGCCATATCTTTGGCTACATGGCTCAAAATGCGATTCCGAGGGCACCTACTCCACCCGCAAGCCCCCACTTTTTGTGGTTTCCACCCCTCAGAATTGCCCAAACGGACACCTAGACCCCAAAACCTAGGCCCACTAAGCTGCGGCAAGCTGCAAGCTCAAGCCCAAACAGGTGGGTGCCCAAATGGGTCAACAGGGTCCAGTAGGGGCAAAAAGATGACTTTTCTCAAAAATGATCCTAGACCATGTGCGATGCTAAAACAAGTGTTTTTGGACCGTTTTGAGCTTGTGGTGGCCCATTTTGGTCCTCCGAAAATCCCCAAATGCCTTGAAAATGGGCTGTTTTGGGACCAAAAATGGGTCAAAAATGGGTCAAAAACGCATTTTCCCAAACCTCATCCTAGACCATTTGGGGTGCACCAACGGGTGAAATGAGCCCATTTTGAGCCCATTTTGGGGCATTTTGGCCCCTCAAAAGTCCAAAAAGCCTTGAAAGTGGGCCTCGTGGTGATGGGGTTCACTTGCAAGCTGATTTCACTTTGTCAAGAGCCATCAATGTGTGAATCATTCTTGATGTCCCTCTCCAGTCATAGCTGATGTTCCCTCCCCCACCAGCTCGGTCCCAATATTCAGTCTTGATTAGGGGCAGGGGTTGGGTTAGGACTAGGCTTAGGGTTGGGGTGGCGGTAGGGTCAGGGTTGGGTTTAAGGATAGTGTTGGGGTGCAAGTGGACAAAATTTTCCTTCGGGTGCCTTTGGTGCCCATGGAGCATCAGGCACAATGTTTGTGCATGAAAGCGCCCGTACATCTTGGCGGGCCTCCTGCATGTCAACATCGGGTGAAGCCCATCGAGCGCTTCTCAATGAGACCGGGGGTCTGCACACAGTCCTGTGTCCCAATGGCTGGGGCCGTGACCAGGGCATTGATGGGCCCCGGGCTGAAGGGCATGCGGCCGTATCACTGTGGACGGTGGTGGGCCTTCGGGCTCCGATGTTCTTGGCACCTGCTCTGCAGGATCATCGGAGGCTGACACACGGGGGGTGGGGCCCAGATCAACTTGGACCGTGGCATCCACGAGGCCTCATGATAGCGGAAAGGGACAGAAGGCCGTTTCCGCAAAGGTCCGCAAAGGTCCGGAACAGAGGTAGGCCGGATGACTACCCACAGCCTGTGCGCTGACCGGCCCTGAGTCCTGCACACCACACATTCAATATGTAGTGTGCCCCGTTTTGCGGACCACCCCTGCCCTCCTGTCCAAATGCGCTGACTCCCACTGTGCGTGTTTGCATCCACTTTTCGCAGCTCATCGCTGGACCCGGGATGCACGGTATTCTTTGCCGGTCCATGATCTGCTGCATGTTCAGGCCCCTTTGGCCACCTCCCCGTGCGGCACCCACCGTGTGTGTGCCCCAGCTGTCAACTGCAGCCGGCCCGGGATCAGGGGCATTCATGAATGCCCTCTGCCCTTTGCGCAATGTACTGCATGTGCACCAAATCAAAGTGCGGCCAATGTACATCAACGCGGTTCCTCTTTGTCACTCTGGCCCCCCCATTCCCCTCCCCGACTGGTCCTGCAGCCCAGAAATACATTCACCGCAGAGCCACGAGGTTAGATTGATCTTTGGCTGGACACGGGGTGCCCATGGGAGCTGGCAGCACCGACGACGCAGTGAAGTTGTTGGTCACACGCCGCGACAACTTCGCACGGGCGAAGTTTCTCCGCAAAACCCTCTGTACACCCGGTGTCTCTGGCCACCCCCCCCGCCCCCCCCGGTACACGTTCAGTCAGTGGTCAAGCCGCTGCCGAGCGACGCACATTGGGGCCTCAGATCCAGGCCATCCCCCCCGCAGACTCGGGTACATCAACGTGGGCAGTGCTTAGTCTGAGCCCCGAGACCGCGCTGGGTCCCCCCATCAAACGGGGAGGGCCGGACGGGGGGAAAGGTCCACAACATCGCCTCGTCGATGGGGGGGGCGGTCGCTCAGCCCTCCTCCCCCGGAGGCATGTCAGCCTGGAACCGATTGTCCCTGAGCACCAGGCGGCCGTGGGTCCGGACGCTGCAGCTGCGCGACTCCACCGCCCCCTCGAACGTGTTCTGCTCGAAGGTCCCCAGCCCCCCGTCGTACACCAGGACGCCGCGGTGCTGCCCGTAGCCGATGTGGTTCGCCACGAAGGAGGGCGTCGCGCGCTCCCGCACCAGCACGCAGTGGTCCGCGTACCCGTGGACGGAGTTCCCGGTGAAGTGCCCCGCCGCCCCCTGGGCCACGACGATGCCGTACCCGCTCCCGCCGTGGATCGTGTTCTGCTCCACCGCCGGGCGGGCCCCGGCGGTCACGAACACGTCCCGCTCCCGGTTCGAGTGGATGTGGCAGTTCACGATGCGCCCCCTCGTGTGCGCGCCGCGGACGATGACCCCGCCGCCGCCGCACCCGGCGATCACGTTGCCGGTCAGAAGCGGGTCCGCCCCGTCCTCGACGACCACCCCCGCGTCCTCGCAGTCCAGGACGGCGTTGTCCTCGATGGTCGGCACGCTCCCCCGCCCCACGACCGCCACGCCCGCCCCGCGGCCCCGCACCAGCCGGTTCCGGTGCACGTACGGCGCCGTCACCGGCGCGCGCGCGCCCTCCGCCCGGAGGTCGGCGTCGTCGTCCTCGTCCTCCACGACCACCGCGGCGTCGCCGTGGCCCTCGATGGTGTTGTCGCGCACCTCGGGGCACGCCCCCGCCGTCACGAGCACCCCCGCGGCGTTGTTCAGGCCGTCCCGGATGACGTTGCGCTGGATCAGCCCGAGGCACGGGCCCTTGACGTGGACGCAGGCCCGCACCCCGCGGCCGAAGACCTCGCAGTCCTGCAGCGTGCAGGTGCTGCGCCGCAGGATCACGGCGGCCTCCCCGCCGCCCTGCTGCTCGATCACAAAGCCCTCGATCACGGCCGCGGCGGTGTCCTGCACCGTCAGCACCGGCGGCCCCAGCCCCTTCAGTTTGGGTCGCGCGTGCTCCGCGCCGGGCAGGCCCCGCAGGAGGACGTCCCGCTCCACGACGATCGGCCCCTCGTACACGCCCTCGTGCACCACGACCTCGTCCCCCGCGGCCGCGGCCGCGAGGGCGTCGGCGATCGTCAGGTGGCGGGTGCACACCCGGGCCGCGCCGTCCGCGCCCTCCGCGCCCCCGGCGGTCTGCAGGTCCGCGCGGCTGAACGCGGGGCTGACGTACCGCAGCGCCGCGGTCGTCGGGGGCGGGGGCTTGTCCTCGAACTCCAGGACCGCCGCGGGGCCAGGCGGGGGCGGCGGGGCGGCGTCCCACACGCGCGGGACCGCGAGGCCGCAGCGCTGCAGGTACCGCAGGCGGTGCGCGCCCAGCGTCACGAGCTCGTCCGCGCCGAGCGGGCGCGGGGAGCGCGCGGCAGCCGGGGCCGGGGAGTGGGGGGGCTCCGCGGGGTCGGCCGCCGGCCGCTGGCGGCGGGAGGCGGTGGACGCGGGGCCGAGGGCACTGCCCGGGCGGATGGGGGGGATTTGGGCGGGGGACGGGGCATTGGGAGGGGCCCCGCCCCCCCCCACGGCCTCGCGCGATGCACCGCCCTTCGGGGGGGCGTGGGGCTCGGAGGCAGTGGCGCGGCCCCACCGGTCGGTGCCGGGGGCGTCGGGGTCCGGCCCGGGGGAGCGCGCGCGCGGCTGCAGCACCCGGACGATGTCCTCCTTCGCGCAGGTGATGTCCCGCCGCAGCTCCGTCAGAAGGCGCTGCTGCTGTTCGCTGGCCAGCGGCCACAGCGTCTCCAGGTCCTCCTCCGCGGCGTCGTCCCCGGCCGCCGGGGGCGTGGGGTCGGGGGCCGCGGCGGAGGCCCAGTGCTGCTTGGCTTTGCCGAACCGGGGCCCTTTGGTGGGCGTCTTGACGGCGGCGGCGGCCCCCGGGCCCTGCCTCCGCTGCTGCTTCCGGGAGGGCCCCGGGGAGGGCGAGGCCGGGCGCGGGGCGGGGGGCGCGCGCGCGCGCTTCTGGTGGGCGACGAGGCGGAGGATGCACTTCTGGGACCGCTGCAGGGCCGCCAGGGTGTCGATGAGGTCGCGCAGCAGCGCGACGCCCGCGCCGCCGCCCGCCGGCGCGCGCGCCTGCCGGCACATCACCTGCTTGACCCGGTCGGCGAACATCAGCGTCCCCATCGTCGCGTCGTGGGCCGGGCCGGCGGGTGCGACCGTCGCGAGCATCACCGTGCGGTTGTTCGCGCCGCTGAGGTTCTCCTTCAGCAGCCACGTGAGGGCGGACACCCGCCACGGGATGAAGGCGGCGCCGGGCCCCTCCCGCGCCCCCCCGAGCTGCTGGATGACGTGCGAGAGGTTGGCCAGGGACTTGTACAGGCTGCTGCTGACGGACTTGTCGGCCGCGGCGGCCCCGGCGGCCTGGAACCCCTTGTCCGGGCCCGCCAGGTCGCAGAGCGTGATGGTGCTCGCGCGCGCGGTGTACCGCGGGCTGCCGCCGGCGGGGGTCGCCCGCGCTCGGGGCGGGGGGGACGAGGCCGCGGCGCCGCCGTGCCTCGCCTCCTTCCCCTGGCTCGGCGCCCGGCCCGGGGCCCGCGAGGCGCCGTCGAGCGGCGCCAGGAGGGGCAGTTTGGTCGGGGAGCTCGGGAGGCTGGAGGATTTGGCGGAGGGCGGCGGGGAGGCCTCGCTCCGGGCGCGGCTCTGCGGGCGCGGCAGCATCGGCGCCGGGGAGGCCGGCGCGGAGGTCGCGGGCACGAGCGGGAGGTTCAGCGGGGCGTCGGGGCGGCGGGGCGGGTGCTGCGGGGCGGCCTCGCCGTGCGGGGGCGGGGCGGGGGGCTTGGGGGCCGCGTGGATGGCGGGCAGCGAGGGGGTGTCGTTGCCGGCGGGGAACCACTGCGTGAGCGTCAGGAAGAAGAGCGTGTGCGAGGCCCGCCCGGCGTCCGAGGCCTGCAGCCGGGCGACGACCTCCTGCACCTGCCCGAAGGACGTGACCTGCATCTTCGTCAGCTTCTCGACGTAGGGCCCCGAGGTGGGGTGCTCCCGGACGCGCAGCCCGTCGCCGGCGAGCAGCTTCGCGGAGGTCCGGTTGGCCTTGGCCGTCGGGGGGCCCGCCGCGAGGACGTCGAACACCTTCTCGTTGTACAGCTCCACGATGCTCACCGACACCTGCTCAGGGGGGGGGGGGGTGCTATGCACGCACTTGGATGATGCAATGCACAATGATGCGCGATGCATGTCGGCGAAGACACAAGGGGATTGCGGACAAGAGGGATCGTGGGATGGCTGACCTTCTGTTGTTTGGCAGCGGGAGGGACAGCAGGTTCCTCATTTTTAGACGATGGAAGTATTCCATCGTCTTGCAAAGCCACTTCAGCAGTGAAAACATGTGCGGGTGCATTTTGGTGGACGAAATGGGCCATGATAAACACAACAATGAACTGCATTGGACAAGAGTCAAGCAGAACAATATACACAATTATGCACAATTACCTCCCCCGCTTTCTGTGCCACATTATACGCCTCTTGCCTTTTCTTCCCAGTCCATCTATGTTGGAAACGAAAGTAGAGGATCGCGTTTACAACATCATCGCGTTTTACGCGGGGACACGGTTGGACCGGGGTGCCGAAGAACGCACGTATGGGACGCTGGGACATGGTGTCTGCAACAGAGGGAAGAAAGGATACAGTGGAGTGACCAAAGAACCCTGCTATAAGTGCGCCGAAGGCGCGGGAGGACGAAATTGGCCCAAAAGAAAAAACGTTCCCAAAACCCTGATTCTCAGGTGAATTAGAGTGGAGAGGGGAGGGGGTGAGGGGGTCCAAGGGAGGGAGGGAGGTGGTCCATGGGGGAGCCCCCCGCCCCCCCCTGCCGGAATGAAAATTAAAGCAACGCCCTGGCTCCCCCCCCTACCCTAGCTATGCATAAGTCCCAAATCAATACGGTCCCTACGCCTACTGTAGCTTGGACAAGGGCTAGCTTGCGCGCGACACATAGAACTATCGACACACACGTGAGTGAGCGCAGAGGGGGATATGGTGCACAAATATCCCCAAAATCAGAGCTGCGTGGGTTCATGTGGGCAAACACTCACCACAAATGTGTCCATGACCCTATGTGACTTGCAAATTCGTCACCAGACCCATGTCTCATGTGGCTGCACTACATTTGGTGCCGAATCAAATTAGGTCCCAAATTAATACGGTCCCTACGCCTACTGTAGCTTGGACAAGGGCGTAGCTAGCACAAGGGGGAGGGGGGGGTATGCACGTGCATCCTTTCTGCACCTGCTGGTTCGCCGTCAGGCCCTGCACGAGGGTCTCGCAGATCCGCAGCAGCAGCCCGTCCTCGCCCGGCCGCCCCACGATGCTGTACGTCTTCCCGCTCCCGGCCTGCCCGTAGGCGAACAGGCACGTGTTGATGCCGTCGAACGCGTCGAACAGCATCCCGTCGCCCACCTCCTCGTACACCGCCGCCTGCCCGTCCAGCGGCCGCGCCTCCCCCTCGTTGGCCTCGGGGCAGTCGTTGTAGACGTAGTCGAACGGGAACTGCCGCTCCTCCTTCGTCACGGGGTTCGTGATCACGAGCTTCGGCGGGTAGTCCCGGATGGAGACCGCCCGCGCCACGCGCTGCTCCTGCTCTTTGGCGGTGAACGGCCGGACACGCACGGCGACTTTGATGTTCCTGCCGGGCATCGCATTCTCAGCGGCAGCGCCTCAGCGCTTCAGTCCGCGATGACCTGCACCCACATTAACTGGGGCCGCACGCGGGACATGCAGACGGCATCCCATGGGGCCCAACAGCTGAGAGACGTGAGGGATGTGTGTGCGGGGGAGGCCTCTGTCGGGCATACAAAGGCCGGTGGCCAGAAAGGCCGCCCAGGGCTGTGGCATGCTACCCTGCCACCCCCCTTGAAATCCAGCCGCCCCCCGTGTGACATTCCGTCGGGTGGCTGTTCCTTTACGGGGCCCTGGACAGTCACCCGTTCTTCCCTTCGCATGTTGCGTCGGGTCGCTGCGTTCTGTCGGCCGCTGCGGCCGGTGCTCCTGCTGGTGTCGTTTCCGCGTTCGCGGAGCCCCGTCGTTGGTGTGTTGGGGCCGTGACGGTTCCCCCCTCCCCCTGCCCAGTGACTCATCTTCTGACGAGGACGCTGGCACTGACGGGCTTGATTTGTATGTGCCAGACGACAGTGTGGGTGCCATCTCCTCCCCCACTGTACCCCCCGCACAAATCCCGGTGCCGCGGCGTCGATGCGAGCCTTTGCCTCTGCCTCGATGGAACATGTGCATGTGAACCGTACCGAAAGCCATTCCAATTCTTCTGTATTTGGCTGTACACACATTGACAACAGTTGGAAAGACGCAGGGACCCTGGTGTGTGTGACGTGACATTTGCCTTCGCATTGTACCGAAATCGGTTCCAATTCTGCTGCATTGGGCTGCACATGCTCTCGGTCACGTGGCTGCACATGCTCGCAGTCACGTGGCTGCACATGCTCTCAGTCATATGGCCGGTGATCTCCATGTGGCCTCAGATGCTCACGCTGAAATGATAGAGGATCAGTCAAAAATACCTTTGCAGTTTTGGCAGAGGAACATTTGTGCGATTTAAATGCCGTTTTCGGTTTTTTTGTTGCCTGAATACTGCACCTTTTGGGCCGTCGTGTTTGCTCAGGGAACCCTCTAACCCGAACTCACTCCAGGTGTCGTTTGTTGAACCCCCTCGCCATGATTCGGACCCCCTGCACAACACACAGCACCAAAGTATCTAATCACTTGCAGATTTGTGTGTTGTTCGCTGCGCTTTGAATGCTGGTTTTGTTGGTCTGTGCCATGGTGTGCATTCACACAAACTGCACTGCAATGTGTAACGCGTGCATCGGAAGGGCTGGGCTGTTCTAACTGAGTCAAAATGAGAATCCAAATGCCCGGCGCTGTGGTACGGTGGATGCATGGGCCCTAGAGCTTGGTCTTTGAATTAAATGATCACTGCTTAAACGATGCAGAACTTGGGAGTGGGCCAGTGGGAAATAATGATAAAGACCAGTGGTAGGGCCGTTTCACACATATCACCGTGCAGTCAGTCACTGTCCAACTGTAGGGCTACACATCGGCTGGAAGGGAAACAGCAAGAGAGAACACGAACAGAATAAACATCTAAAGTGCCCGGAATAGGACGCCAAACTGCCATCCTGAACAACACCACCGTGTGAGTGGTAAACCATTCACCGTGGACAATAGGTGTGCGGCCGTCCATGTGGGTATAAGGCTGGCGACGGTGGTTGCAGGTATCATGACCATTGTTGGGGGGCGTTTTCGCACAGCGCGCGCACAGCGCGTGCACAGCGCACGGTACGCCCCCTTGCAATCCTGGAGCTTGTGCAACTGATGTGTGTTCAAAGAAACAAAGTCCAAAATCGAGGTAATTCAGATGCTGCATCAAAGACTGGGATGGTGACAGCACAGCACAGGTGGGGACGTTCATCGCATTAAGTGTGCGTGTGGCGTGCCGGACTGGGCATCATTAGTGAGTTGGCCTGCTTTAGTACCGTGTGCGTTCGCTTTGCTTTGCAGCCCCCTGTGATGAGCGGGAGCCGGCTCTGCCACAGCGCACAGCAGCTTCAGAAACACTGCGGCGCACCGCACATCCCGGACACTTTGTCTAGTGATCTGGTGCCCAGGGATGACCACACCGAAGCACCATCCCCGCATCGCCTTCACCATCCAACAACACAACGCATCCCCTTCACCATCCAACAACATAACGCAGCATGCCCTCCAACCTTTTGCCATTCACTACTCAGGTCCTGAACCCTAAGCCTAGTCCCAACCCAACCCCTGCCCCGAGCCCTAACCCTCACCCCAACTCGGCCATTGTGGAAGAACCAAACATTGCTGCATATGCATACCAGGACGTGCATGTGTGGAGCGCTTTGTGACCTGCTTGCGGCCCTAACCCTAACCCTAACCCTAATCAAGACTGAATATTGGGACCGAGCTGGTGGGGGAGGGAACATGAGCTATGACTGGTGAGGGACATCAAGAATGATTCACACATTGATGGCTCTTGACAAAGTGAAATCAGCTTGCAAGTGAACCCCATCACCACGAGGCCCACTTTCAAGGCTTTTTGGACTTCTGAGGGGCCAAAATGCCCCAAAATGGGCTCAAAATGGGCTCATTTCACCCGTTTGTGCACCCCAAATGGTCTAGGATGAGGTTCGGAAAAACACATTGTTGACCCATTTTTGGTCCCAAAACAGCCCATTTTCAAGGGATTTTGGGATTTTCGGAGGACCAAAATGGGCCACCGCAAGCTCAAAACGGTCCAAAAACAGTTGTTTTAGCATCGCACATGGTCTAGGATCATTTTTGAGAAAAGTCATCTTTTTGCCCCTGCTGGACCCTGTTGACCCATTTGGGCACCCACCTGTTTGGGCTTGAGCTTGCAGCTTGCCGCATACTAGTGGGCCTAGGTATGGGGGTCTAGGCGTCCGTTTGGGCAATTCTGAGGGGTGGAAACCACAAAAAGTGGGGGGTTGCGGGTGGAGTAGGTGCCCTCGGAATCGCATTTTGAGCCATGTAGCCAAAGATATGGCCTATTCTTGGTTTGTGGCTATCGGCATTTAGATCTTCTGGGGGCCTTTTTGGGCCGTTTCCGGGACATATCATGGAGTTAGAGGGCCGCACAGACCTCGTTGACACGGGGAAGTCAAGCCGCACGTGGAGTGTACCCTTCGTTTCCCTTCCTTTGGCCGTTTTGAATGTGTTCCAGGGCTTTTTTGGCCCAAAAATGGCTGTTTTTGGCCCTAAAGTGCAGTTTTTGAAAGCGAGGTCCGCCACTTGCGAATCCCGTTCCCGGCCGCCACCGTCGAGTTTCTCGCTCAAACTTTGTGTGATTGTACTTCACACCCATAGGTATCATCCACCAAAATTTCACCCGAATCGGAAGCACCACGACGGAGTTCTGATTTTTACCCATTTCGCGCGTGCTGCTTGCTTGCTTGCTTGCTTGTTGCTGCTGCTGCTGCTGCTGCTAAACCTGGTAGGTCCACCCTAGACGCTAAAAAGGGTTATAAAACCAAGACTGGTTCCACCAGCTCGGTGACCCTAACCCTAACCCTAGCCCTAGCCCTAGCCCTAGCCCTAGCCCTAGCTCTAACCCTAGGCTAGGGTTAGCGTTAGTACTGGGGTCCAAAATGGAGAGCAATAATGTCGCAAAAGCAGCCCACCCCCCCCAATCGCCCCACCTCCCCCACCCCCCTCTGGGACCCCCCCCCCCCAAAGCCCCTCCCAGACCCCCCCCCCCATCGCCTCTCCCAGAACCCCCCCCCTCCCAGTCCACCCCCCCCATGGGCCTTTGACCAGCGGTGGACCCTGCCCCAGCATCGCCCAGTCAAACTCGAGTCCCCCATGTGTAGTATGAGGGAAAGATCGGACTCAACATGAGCCAGTGGACGCCGATGGTCCATCTGAAGATGGAACCTCCGGAGTACAGGAGGACGGCATTGTCCGAGTACACCCACTGCCCCCCCACACCCAAAGCGGAGGGGGAATCACCCACGCCTGAAGTGCGGATGTGGGGCCGGGGCGTTGAGCTATCGCAACATACCCCCTGCCCTTGCAATGCCCCCCCCCCCCCCCCCGGGTGCTCGGGGGGGGGGGGGGGTTGGCACAAGGCCTCGGTATCTGATCGGTATCCGGGGGGTATAGCCCTGAACTTCTTCACATGCCCCAACCCCTACACCAAAGGATGTGACTGCAGAGCACTGACACGCACCGACAGGCAGGGCACCGCTGCATTCCTTTCAAGTAGACCGTTGCCCAGGCAGGGCCTGGGACACAGGAATGGGTCATGCAAACTGCACATCGGAGCCGCCCGAGAGCGGCAAGGGCTAAGGGTCAGGAATGGGGGGCCCTCATGGGGCAGGACAGCGCCGCGCTCCACGGCCCCGGCGGCGCTGCCGCGATGCCAGACCCGGGTCGAGGGGTGCAGGACCGTCCTCGGGCGGTGCTTGAAGGGGGGAGCAGGTCCGGAACACACAAGCCCGTGGACGGTGAATGCCCCATGGACCCTCTTCTTCGGGTTAGCCGCGTTGTTGCCCACAATAAAATTGTGGGCTGGGGGAGGGGGGGGTACACCGACCCGCTCCAGAACACGATTCCGCTCCGGCAACGCCGGTCCGCCCCCATCGGCGTGGCAGCGTCGGTGTGCCCTCCGCAAAGCAGAGGGCCACGGTGCACGTGAAGCTCAGGTGATGTGATGGGGCACCGGGTGCCGGCCGCGGCGGATGAGGCGGTGCCTGGGGGTTTGGGGGTGGGGCATTCGGGCAAATGGGGGGCCCTTATCATCGGATCACCCGCCAACAGAAGCGGGTCGCAGGCTCACACACGGCGGTGGTCAGAGCAGCAGCGGCGCTGCACAGGCCCGACCCGGGGCCTTTTTCGGCGGCGCACAAACACGTCATTCGAGGCCCTGGACCACGAAAACTGAGTCCAAAAAAAAAGAACAACGGTCGCATGGGAGTTCGATGCTCTTATTTGTGCGTGTGGGGGGGGGGGGGGGGGCAAGGCCTGGGGAAGTGGGCAGAGCCCGGGCCTCGGACGGCGCTGGGGATGGCGCTCGGAGGGAAGGACCAGAGCCGCCCGGTCCTACGCTCGTCCACAGGGGCCCCGTGCGGCAGTGGACGTCCCCCCATGGGCGAGGCTCGGAGTAGCACCGCCGGAACTCTGAGGCACTTCCCTGGCCCCCCCTCAATGAAAAGGAGGGGGAAGAGGGGGGGGGGGGGGCAATGGGGGAGGACTGGGCACACTTCCTTGGCCTTTATGGCAGCCCCCCCCCCCCCGTGACGTGTGGGCCGTCACGTGTGTGTTGTTGGTGGAGGCGAAGGCAGCACAACACGCAGCACATGCACATGACAAAAGAAAGAGGGAAAAGTTTGTCAAGAGCCGGACACGGCCCTCGGCGCCTTCCGCAAAAGGTCCGTTGGAAGAGGGCCCAGGATGACCGTTTGCATGGAAGAGGGGGCACCATCGGAGTCATCGGCAGCAGCGGAATACACACGAAACAGAGATAAAAGGATAGCACGCAGTATGTGCCCCCCCCCCCCTCCCAGGCCCTCCAGATGTGGTGCGGTGCCGGGGAGGGGGGGGGGCGGATGGGTGGCGGCTGGCGGCCCACGGCCCCGGGGGCTGTCGGGGGGTAAACCCACCAAATGGACAGTGACCGCCAGCGTTGGCGGATAACACTCGGTGGTCCGGACCCCCCCCCACTGGGCCCTGCGGTACGTTCCCCACATCAGAGCGCCCTCTCACCTTCGCAGTCTGGGGGCAAGGCCTCGTGTGACGCACCTCCGGCGCCGGCGCGGGAAAGGGACGCCCACAGCCGCCGCCCCCTGCAAGGGCAGAGGGCCACCGGTCCCCCCTCTCCCCCTGTGGAACGTGCCTTTCCCCCGTGGCTCTGGGCACGGGGGGGGAGGGGGGGGGGGCGACTACAACCGGTCCTGATGCGATACCCCCCCCCTATCTGTCAAAACTTGGGGGGGGGGGCAGTTGCTAATCGCCTTGCTCATGTGGCGCTCAAAACATGGATGGTTTGATGAAAGGGAAGCATGCACAACAAAAGTTGAGCGCCATTGGCGCCATGCCCCCTGACCCGCCATCTCTCAAAACTCGGGGGGGGGGGGGGCTGGGGGTGTCGCATACAAGGACCGGGCCCGGCCGCCCCCCCCCGTGGCTCTGGGACACGCAGTGCACAACCATTGCCGTCCTGCAAACCACCATCCAGTGCACAACCCCCCGGACGCACCCACCGGCGCAGGTTAGGGTTAGGTCGGTTGCAGCCACCCCCACCCCTTGGGAGGCCGGGTTTTCGTTTCCGCGGGGGGGGGAGGGGGGGCGATAGAGCCCTCCGGCCGGACCCCCCCCCAAAAAAAAGGCTCAATTGACAGGACCCCCAAAATCCTACCGAGACTGACCCCTGGGCCTCGGAGGTCAGAAAAGTCATCATTTGCCATACATTTGGTGGAAAAAAAATCGACCGATTTAAATGCTCAAAAAAAATTTCAGCGCCTTTGGCGCCAGACTTCATAATGACTGATTAATGGTGCCTGTCAATTGAGCCCCTTTCCCGAACCACCCCCCCCCAGTTTTGACCCCCCCCCCCCCCCCGGAAGTGAAAACCCGACGTGCCCTTTGCACGGGGCCCCAGGGCTCGGGTCAGGGGTCATGGTGCGGGTGGGCGCCTGCGGGAACGCCCCATGGCCCCGGGACGGAGGCGAGGGAGGGTTTGGCCCTCCTTCGTGACATACAGAGCGGCAGTCCAGTGGGGGGGGGGGGGGGGGGGCTTAGGGAGGCCTTTGCCTCGTTCGCGTGGGGGAGGCCCGGCAGACCATCAGCGCGTGCGACGTCCGCTGGCGTGGGGTATCCCGAATGGATTGTTTGGGGTTCAGCGGGAGACGCTTTGCAGGGGCACAGCCAAGGACCACCAACCGCCATATGCCACCAACCGCCACCAACCACCAACCGCCGCCAACCGCCAACCGCCACCCATTGTTCAATACCGTTTCTGTGGTCTTGTGTCTTGCCCATGTCTCCGCCATGGAGCAGAGAGCGTCCTGACCGTTCGTTTCTGTCGGCGTTACAAACCCTTTTCTCTTTTTCCCCTTCCGGACAGTCCTGTTCCAAAGGCAGGGCGTGCAGGGGGGCGATTCATTCAACCAATACACCGTGGGCACTGCCATGCACCGTGCTCTCACGTTCATGGTCCATCCTACGTGACTTTATCGCGGCAGGTTCAGGGCGTGCGGGGGGGCGCAGACATTGTGGGGGTGTGGCTGTGCTGTTGACCTTGAGACACCGTCGCTGTGTGGCTGGGCACAGGCTACGGCCGGGGCCTCGACAGCAACGGCGCGGGATGCGGTGTTCTTCGGATGCGGTGGAGTCAGGGGCATTGCGGGGGCGGATGGGGGAGGATGGGCTGGGGGAGGGGTCCAGACATTGGGGGCATCGTTGCACAGCGCCAATCATTACGGTGTTCATCCCAGGAACACCCCTGCAAACCACCCCCCCTACAGAAGCGTGCATGATCCATTCAAAACCGCATCAGGGCTGCAGAGTTCAGGACCCTGGGACCCGTGGCTACCGGCGGTGGAAAACGGCCGACTTCTCGCACAGCGCGGGCACAGCGCCCGGTGCGCCCCCCGTGTGTGGGATTCACCGGGATGCACAGCGGTTGGGGGGGGGGGGGGGTGCAGAAGGAAGCGTTTGGGGTTCACACGGGCTGCAGGTCTTGGGCCGCGAGAAGCGTGACCCTCTGAAAGAGAAGGAGGGAGTCAAAAGTCATGCACAACAGAAACGCGGGGCGCATGCGGCAGGGGCTTTGGGGGCGGCAGCCCTGAGGCCCTGCGCAGTGCGGGTGTGGGCAGTGGTCATTGGAGCCATTCGGGGGGCCGGGGGGGGGAGGGTTGGGCCTGCATTGGAAGCGGAGGGACAGGACCTCAGAGGCGGCCCCAGAAGCGGTTAGGCAGGCGGTTAGAGGAGGTTGCCGAAGCGGTTGGGGGCGGTTACTATCGGTGATGAATGCCATTGAGGCTGGCACTTGGCATCAGGGGGCCAGTGGCTGGGCATAGGCTGGGCGCCCTGGAGGGGGTAGGCACCCCCACTTTCCAATGCATCGCTTGGGGGCGGGGGGGGCAGGGACGCACTTGAGGGGGCGAGAGACGGGAAGACTGTTCCCAGAGCACTGGCGGAAGCAGATTCTGGCGGTTGGACGAGCGGTTGTAAGGCAAGTGCTGGCGGTTACAAACGGTTGGAGGGCCCGTCGAGCGCCGGTGGAGCGGGAGGGACCCGGGGGGACGGCCTCAGTGGGTCTTCCGCAGGGGCTGGCCCGGCGCCGGCGGGTGCTCGACGGCGTAGGACTGGCGGGGGCGGGCGGGGTGGCGGTCCGTGGGGCCCAGGGACACGCGGAGGTGGCCCTTGGGGACGCGGAAGGCGTGGGGGTCCGGGGGCAGGGCCTTGCCGATGGTGCGGTGCCGGGGGACCGTGGACATGGAGAACTTGAGGCCGCTGGCCCCCAGCGACAGCGATGAGGGCGGGTCGTAGTCGGCGGGGCCTGGGCTGGGCCTGGTCCAGGTCGCCTGCTTGCGTGAGCCCCTGGGGGATGGCGCGGCACGGGTGGGGGGGCTATAGGCACCGGCACCCGCCCGGGGGGGCGGCTACAACTGGTCCTGATGCGACACCCCCCCCCCCCTCAGCTATCTGTCAAACTTGCGGGAGGGGGGGGGGGGGGGGGGGCAGTTGGGGCGGGGGGAGTGGGGGTCGGCGGGAGGGTGGGGGGGGGGGGGTGGTATTGGCAGCTTGGCCGGGGGCGGGGGGGCTGCGTGCAACCCACTACTATCACATGCATACCTCAAGGGGGTGTCTAGGGGCATGGGGGTGTAGAGGTATGTATGCGATAATAGCGATATCTTGTCTTTGCCGGGAGGAAAGTCTTAAGGGTCTTAAGGACTAAAGGCATAGCACCCCTCTCAATTAAGCATGGGACAAAAAATTGGCGCCGTTGGCGTCATGGCTCCCGCACCGCTATCTTTCGGGGGGGGGGGAAGGGGCTGGGGGGTGTCGCATACAAGGACCAGGCCCGGCCGCCCCCCGGGGGCACCTGCTTTGGGGCAAATCAAAGGTCACTTGCTCCCCATGTCCAGCAAACAACAAAGCCCTCAAAATATACGGTCCATTCATGAACTAATTAATTCGGTTTGTAGTGGATTCCGTGCCTCATTAATTCTGTTTGTAATTACTTCAGTATCTCAACCAGGGACCTGGGTCCCGGGGCGGGGGGGGTCCCTGGGTACCCCAACACACGTACCTCAGAATGATCCCCGTGACGCACGGATCATTTGGAACATACACAAGTGGGGGTAACAACAGTCTTCAAAAAATACCTTTTCCCGCCCGTCAGCATCTCGTAAAAACAAACAAAATTGGCTCTGGGACTTGGGAGCCCATTTTCCGAGCCCCCCCTCCCCCCCCACCATCCTGGGGCTCGAAAGCCCCCACCCCTCCCCCCCCACCATCCGGGGGCTCGAAAGCCCCCCCCCCTTCCCGCTGAGAGCAAATATATTGCCTTCGGCAAGGCACCTCGAAGAGGAGAGAGGGACAACCATTCTTGAGCTGCTGAGGCGGGAAAATTGCATAAGCAGGTTGTGCCTAGACCCTTGGGAACCACCCCACCCCCAACACCCAAATAGTGTGAAAAACGCATAAAGAGGGGCTAAAACACGCTTCACATGGGATATTTGATCATTTTGGATGGTCAAAGTATCAAAAAAATCAGTTTCGGAAATTTCCATTTTTGAGCTGCTAAGGCTGGAAAACTGCATAAGCAGGTTGTACCCTAGACCCCTTGGGAGCCCCCCCCCCCCCCCTCAACACCCAAATTGGGTGAAAAACACATAAAAGGGGGCTAAAACATGCTTTACATAGGATATTTGATCATTTTGGATGGTCAAAGTATCAAAAAAATCAGTTTCGGAAATTTCCATTTTTGAGCTGCTGAGGCGGGAAAACTGCATAAGCAGGTTGTGCCCTAGACCCCGTGGGAGCCCCCCCCCCCACCACACACACCCAAATAGGGTGAAGAACACATGAAGAGGGCATTCGTCTTTTAGCGTCCACTGGCCTATGTACAGAGGCAGAGGGGGGGGGAGGTGGGCCGAGTTGTGTTCGGACGCCCGTGTCCTCCCCTACAGGCCCCCCGCCTGTGCCCGCACGGCGGCCAGGAGGGACGAGGCGGTCTTGACTTCCGTGCACGCCCTCCCGTGCTGTCGCCGTCGCGGCGCCCCTGCCCTCCGGGCTGGGTTACCCGGCGTCCCGGAGGACGCGCCCGTCAATGGGGGGCTACGGCTGGCCGCCCCCCGCCGCTTCGCCCCTCCTCTCTGGGTCGGCCACAGGTCGAGGCCCTGCAGCGCGCCCTCGTGTCCTGCCCGGGGTGAGTCGGTCACCCCGTGTCTCCCCACTCGGGTGGCGGGGGGGTGGCTGCGGTCCCCCTCCCCCCACCGGAAGAATTCCTCGCTCGTGCTGTCGTGCACGGCGGACAGGGGCACGGCGACCCCCCCTCCCCGCGGCTTAAGATAGCTGCCATACCACCTTGGGCCGAAACCTGCCCCCATGTGGGTCACGCACCTCGGGTAGGGGGAAATTGTGATCTCCCCCGAGGGGGGGGCTGTGGCCCCCCACTCCATCTGAAGCGGGGATGGGGTGGGTGCGGTCCCCCTCCCCCCACTCTTCCCCTGCCACCACCTCACCCTGCCCTGTGGGGGGAGGGGGGGAGCGCCACCGCGGTGCCCCGACACTGAGGCACTGCGCTGCAGCCGGCAAGGGGAAGTTGTGATCCTCCCCCACCACCGCCCGGGAAGCCCCGCCATTGGGGCATCGCTCTGCCGCTGGCAAGGGGAAAATGTGGACTTCCCTCGCCACCGTCAAGGGGGGAGGGGGGGCAGAGATTTCGCCCTCCCCCTCTCCTCTCCCCTCCCTAGCTCTAGCCTCTCTGCATAGCACACCTGGCCACACCCGTCCAACGGGGGCAGCTCGATTCCCAGCATCTACCCCAAGGCAGCCCTGCAGCGCCGGCAGAGGCGGCGGGCAGGGCGGCGAGGTGTTGCACCGCGGCCGGCAGAGCGATGCAAGCCCCGCGCAGCCCCGTGAAGGAGGGGGGGGGATGACGCACTGGGCTGCCACCTGGGGACAGCCCGAAAGAAAATCGCCACGCATCAGGTCCAGCACGGCGGACCAGAGCTCAGTGACGCACACGCGGACCTCCGCTTCCGCGCTCAGCAATGCCAGCACCTCCGAAGCTGGCACGAAAAGATCCGGCAGTGAGAACGCCGGGAAGCCTTCCGAGCCCTCCCATGGGGGTGTGGGGGTACCGCCTGTGGGGCCAGGAGGGCCAGCCCTGTCATCACTCCCCTCCTCCCCTTGTAGGAACCCGGTCAGTGGACATGCCCAAAAAGTCCCCTTGCCCCCAAGGAACCCACCTGCAGCCCAGCGGCTGCCAGGAACTGTGCGGAGGGTGATCTGGGTGCTGAGGGATGCAGCCCCACCAGCCCCAGATGCCCCGAGAGCGCCACCAGCGGCGCCACTTGCAGCCCGGTGGCTGCCACGAACTGTACGAACGGGGCTCTGGGCGCTGGGGGATGCTTCCCCTCCAGCCCCAGGTGCCCCGAGAGCGCCACCAGCAGCGCCTACTGCAGCCC
The DNA here is from genome assembly GCA_964036045.1 of Eutreptiella sp. 'Long Island Sound 2002'. Taxonomy (NCBI): domain Eukaryota; phylum Euglenozoa; class Euglenophyceae; order Eutreptiales; family Eutreptiaceae; genus Eutreptiella; species Eutreptiella sp. 'Long Island Sound 2002'. The sequence continues at coordinate 163,758,551 of OZ038380.1, forward strand.
GGTGGCTGCTAGTAACTGTGCTGAGGGTGCCCTGGGCGCTGGGGGGTGCATCCCCACCAGCCCCAGGTGACCCTAGAGCGCCACCATCGGCGCCACCTGCAGCCCGGTGGCTGCCAGGAACTGTACAAACGGGGCTCTGGGCGCTGGGGGACGCATCCCCACCAGCCGCAGATGACCCGAGAGCGCCACCATCGGCGCCACTTGCAGCCTGTTGGCTGTCTGGTACTGTGCAAGGCAAAGACCTCGGCGTTACAGGGGCAGCCTCGCTGTCGCTGCCACTGCCCTCGAATCTGGCACCGCCAGAGCTGGCGCCAGATTCCCCGAGAGCGCCACCAGCGGCGCCACCTGCAGCCCGGCGGCTGCCAGGAGCTGTGCGGAGGGTGCTCTGGGCGCTGGGGGATGCAGCCCCACCAGCCCCAGGCGACCCGAGTGCGCCACCATCGGCACCACCTGCAGCCTGGTGGCTGCCATGAACTGTGCGAGGGGCGTTCCAGGCGCTGGGGGATGTATCCCCACCAGCCCCAGATGCCCCGAGAGCGCCGCCAGCGGCGCCACCTGCAGTCCGGCGGCTGCCAGGAACTGTGCGAGGGGCGCCCTGGGCGCTGGGGGATGCAGCCCCACCAGCCCCAGGTGCCCCGAGAGCGCCACTGATGGAGGGGCTGAAACCCCCAGAGTGCCCTGGGACGTCGTGCCCCCCCACGGCGCCCACCTGGGCTATGGCCGTATGGACAGCCTCCGGCCGGGGGGGCAGGTCGGCCCCTGGGCCCCCCAGGGGCATGTGCACCGCGTTGCCAACAATGCACACACAATATGCATGTGCACCGCGTTGCCAACAATGCCCACACAATATGCAGCCCGCTGGCTGCTCCAGAGAGCTGCTGCGCCCAACCCCGCGGCCCTCTCTGCTGCCGCATCGTCGGCATCCATGAGGTCGGCCCAGGACCCTGCACCGGGCTGAGCCTGTGGGGTTAGGGTGCTGGGGGATGCATCCCCTCCAGCCCCGGGCGTCCCAGATACCTCCCGACGGCCGCCCGAGGAACGGGCCGCCAGTAAGTCCGCCGATGCGGCCAGTGTGGCCGCCGACACGGCCAGCGCGGCCGCTATCTTGGTGGCGCTGCGGCGCTGGGCCGCCGCTGCGCGACGCTGGCGGCGGCTTGCAGCCGTCGGCACCATTGGCGATGCCGAGATGGTCGCCATTGTGGGGGGCAGGGAGGGCCAGCGGGCGTCCCCCACCTCCCACGAGGCATCCGGACGCACTTGACCGGCTGCAGGCGGCGGCGGCAGCGCCTGCCACGCCGCATCGTTGACGCCCTGAGGGGGGGGCAGGAAGCCCCCCCGGTACCCCAAGAAGCCCAGGGGGTCCGTCCCCGGGCATGCGAGGTGCAGGTCCTCGTTGATGCCCCGCTCGGCATCGAAAGCGGCGAGCGTCCGGCCCGGCATGAGCGAGAAAGGTTTGGCCCCCTCATGAGCCAACCCCCCCAGGGTCCTCCCAGTCAGTGATGTAACGAAACTGCGCCAGGGGAGCTCCCCCTTCGCGAGGGGCCCCCCGGGGCAGGGACATGGTGGTTGTGGCTCGGCTGAAACAGCCTCACCACGTGTAGGTGCACAACAAGAGGCCTGAAAAACACATGAAGAGGGTCTAAAACATGCTTTACATAGGATATTTGATGATTTTGGATGGTCAAAGTATCAAAAAAATCAGTTTCGGAAATTTCCATTTTTGAGCTGCTGAGGCGGGAAAACTGCTTAAGCAGGTTGTGTGCCCTAGACTCCTTGGTACCCCCCCCCCCACACCCAAATAGGGTGAAAAACACACAAAGAGGGTCTAAAACATGCCCTACATAGCATATTTCATCATTGTAAGTGGTCACAATATCAAAAAAAAATTGCAA